>JAVMKO010000007.1:101105690-101605690 GCA_032164245.1 Sternotherus odoratus
ATGAATCCAAGCTGGGTTTCCAGTTTGTCACAAAACAGGAAGCAAGGTTAATTCTGCTCAGAATGGGTTTTTAATTGTAAATATTTTGTAACAACTCTAATTAGACATGAATTCTCACAAAAGCTGCACATAGATGGAGTATCAGTTCTCTGTCCCGCTGTCCACAAGCAGGTCTGGCGAAAGAACAGTGTTGAGATCTGTTTTCAAGTCATGGTTTTACTTTCTGGGCTAGCCAAGGTTAGGAATGTTGCAGAGGCGATGAGTTCAGAGTGTATATCTCTTTCTGTAGCCGATTAGGGGGTAGAATTTTGACATGAATCCCAGTCTGTCTTTCTTGAGTGACAGATCCAGAACCACAATGCAGGGTCAACAGGATGGAGGGATCAACTATGGAGGAAAACACGTTAGAGATGGGTATTAAAATAACCAAATTGCTGTGGTACACATTGGGAATTGAATTCAATGACCTCACTAGACATCTCAAAAATGCATGTTGAATGCTCGGAATCTTAATCTACTGTAATAAATATATCAGAATGTCACTTTGGAGAGACTATTCATTTTGTTTCAAAAAGGGAGAGAGAGATGGAGAAGAAACCCATCATTAATCTCTCACAAGCTGCTGGATCTCTAATATCCTTCCTCAGCCTGTATGACACACATCCCATTTCTCCTTCAAGTCCTTCATCAAATATCATCTTTTAACCAGTTCAAGTCAAGGGACAACTCATACAACAACAACACATTGCAAATGGTGGGACCCATTTAGGAGAGTCACCAGACATCTATACAGGCCAAGAGGCCATAACTTTATTTTTAACTTAAGATGAATCTTGCTTTATCCAGATTAAACATTTGTTTGTGGCCTTGCCATTTCTTCCCAGTTTGATGATGCTAGGTCTCAGAAATCAAGGGCATGGCCCAACCTTATCCCAGGCCCAAAAGCCAAATAACATAATTGATCCTGTGCTAGGTCTTTCTGCAATTTCTGCTAATTGAACTAACACCAGTCTAAGCCTGTGATAAAGCAGTGGAGAATAAGGCCTGCTGTAGACAGAATGTTGTTTGTTGTTTTAATTTTGGTCTCATCCCAATGTGTGATTGAGAAGAAAAATATGTTCCCAGCAGTTGAACAGTGATTACTTAACATACGCCCACACTCAGGTTCTCTCTCTCTCTCTCTCTCTCTCACACACACACATACACACATACACACACACACCTCAGTTCGGCTACTTTATCACCAGTTCAATCCTGGAACATTCCACCTTCTCCCCAGATAACCTAAGGACGATGAAAGTCCTTCCAAGTGGCATTTGCACTGGCAAATGACACTCACAAACCCTGCTCCTCCGGCAGGGCCTGAGAATAGCCAATGTTGCAACAAATTGTGGAAAGCCTGGGCTCTGGCCAAGGCACTGAGGGGAAAGCACTGCTTCCACACATCCCCGGAGAAGGCACCAACAATTAAAGCTGATGGGAGCAACAGAAAGGAGAGTAAACACTGTTAATCAACCGTAGGGACCTCCAGGAGGATAAATGTCCTGCTGTTCCCTATAGGAATGCATCAGGTCCATAGCACTGGCTTTCTCCTGTCACATCATCATAATGCCAACGTAGGCCAAATCTATCTATCTGAGGTACTTATCTGACTCCCACCACTATAGGATTGGAGCACTTCATAACCTTTAATGTATTTACCCTCATGATACCCCTATGAGGCAGGGAAGTACTGTTATCCCCATTTTACAGATAAGGAACAGAGAGGTGCAGAGAGCCTAGTACTGGTACCAACTAACTTTGGGAGTCAGGCACCTTGTTGCTTTTGAACAATCCTACTCTAAGCGACTTTGCCAAGATCGCACAGGAAGTTCACAGCACAGTAGAGACCTGAACTCCAGTCTTCGAAGCCCTGGACTAGTGGCCTATCTCCTGGATCATTGTTCCTCTTAGGCTGATACAGCGTGCCCTTACAGCTGAGCTGCAATATGAGAATAGCTGGCTCATGCATAGTTGTATGGCCCATATAATATTGTTCCCTTTGCGGCTTGCCGCCTTCTTGTTGGACGCTTTGGTCCTTTGTGAAAGCTGCTGCCTAAGCATTTAAATAATGATGTCGACATTTTCTGTGTTTTAAGTTGTACATGTCCCCATCAATTCTTGTGTCAATATCCTGATGTAGCCTCGTGGTTTGAAATGGCTTGTCGTCGTTTTTTCTTCCCACTCACTCTGCTTCTTTTGCTGGCTTCCTGCATGCACGCTAGCCTCTTTTACCTCCTTCCAAACCATTAAAGCCAAGAAAGTCTCACCGATTTATAATAACTTTCTGAGGCCTACTCTATCATCATGTCAATTTAATTTCAACCAGTTTGACAACCCTGATACAAACATTGGATTGGAGACCCCGATGATAGTACAGCATCCTTCTCTTGTTAAGCCTCCTGAACCTGCTATTGCTTCTTCCTGTAATTGCCCTAGATCAAGCGACCGATTGTAAATGTGTTACGTTTTGCTGACAACACAAAACGGAGGGGAAGTGAGAACTCAGACTTAAGAGGCGAGGAAAATTCAACAAGATTTGTTGGGTCTCTGAGCGGCTACACAGCAAATGAAATTCAGTGTTGACAAACACACATTTATGTGACTGGCCAGAAGAAAGGAGCTAAAAAAGAGCAAGCCTAAAAAGGAAAAATGGCTGCCTAGGGAGAGAAACATTTGGAAAGGAACATTAGCATAATGTCCTTCTGCAAAGTAGGGTCTGGACATTCGGAAGCAGGAAGTTTGGAGAGTCTTTAAATAAAATGTCTGTCGAATATGGCCCCCATTAGTGTAGTCTAAGAGCCCCAAAATCTTTAATGTACATAGCCTCACAACATGCTGGAGAGTCAGAGCAGAGCTATTCTCCCCATATTGCAGACGGGGAAAGCGGGGCACAAAAAGCCGAAATGTACAATTTTCAGAAGTACCTACACAACTTAGGAGCCTAAGTCCCATTTTGAACAAGCCGATTGCTACTTCAGAGCCTAAATCCCATTGACTGTCAATAAGACATAGGCTCCTCAGTTCCAGATCCTCAAAGTTTTCTAGAGGCCTTTGAAACAAATGGGAATTAGATGCCTAATGATTAATGAGTTTGCTCTATAGTCTTAGCTAAGAGGGAGTTGGCTTTTGGCTTTTACCTGATGTGATAGATGCTCCTGAACTAAGCTCCAGAGATGCCCGGTTCGATCCTGCCTGCTGACGACTGGGGTCTATCAGCATTACACATGCTCTCATCTATGAATGTTGGTGATGCCGGCTTAAGGGCTGCTTTTCTCTTATGTGTATTTGTAATGTTGAGCCTGGCTTTTGCATCTCCTTTATTTTATTCACCTCACAGTCCTTGAATCCAGGCATGAATTAAAGGGGCGGGAAGGAAAGCAGATGATTATTTTAGATTGAGTCTCTCACAAGGCAGCTGAGGAAATTTACAGAGTGCAAAGCAGTTCATATTCCTCTAGGCAGGGGGAGGGTTTCATTTTGTCCTTGCAAAATCAAATCACGGTAACAGATTTTACCAAAATCTAAACATGGCTACCCAAGTCCATGCGTATTTAATTTATACCACTGTCCATGTACATGGAATTGTGTAATTGCGGTGAAGTTCACCCCTCTGCAGAAAGCTCCAGGAAGGCTAATGTACCAAATCTGGCTAAAGTAGCGCACAGACCTAGTTCTGGCCCTCCGCACAGAGGTGAATTTCACCTCAGGTGAGCTGTGCCAAAAGATCTCTCTGTATCCTGGAAATGTATAGTCCAAATCATTCCTTTGGACTACACTATTGAGATGAAGGATGGTCTTTTAGTGAAGGCAATAGGCTTGAGACTAAAGAGAAATGGATTCAATTCCTAGTTCTGCAATGGCCTTCTCTTGGTGATGTTGGGGCATCAGCTCTTTTCCTTAGTCCTCACACCTAAAATAGGTCTAATCATGCTTATTTCCTACTGCCCTTTGTGTTGCGTACTTAGCTTGTAAGCACTTTTACAATGCATTTGTGTAGAATCTGACACAAGAGGGACCTGAACTCAATTGTGATCTGTGCATTTTACTATAATAACCATAACAATTAAATAGTGAGGTGTACAGTCAGATTCATTGCTTATCTGGCATCTTTCATCTTGTAGGCTCTCAAATCACTCTGTGGACTAGGAACCTTCACCTTTGGGCCATAAAGCACCTCAGTTACCACTTTAATTAACATTGCCAACAGGGCCATCCTCTCCATTGTGAGGTCAAACAGCAGCAGCACTGCTTAAGAGTTTAGGACAGGAAGTGCACACCTGGGAACTTGCTGTGACAGCCAGTTCTCTGGCCCAGAGTCAGAGTTTACTGTTCTTCTTCTCATTTTAAATCACAGAAGGAGGTGAGGAAGCATTTCCCCCAAAACAGAGGAAGGAGAATGATCAGCTGAGTCCCTAATGACTATTAAAAGAGGCTATTGTGACCCTTGGTTATTACTTGGACTATTAGTTAATTTAATCAGCAGGGAGGCTATTAGCTGACCAGCTAGATTCTCTGCCTAGCATCTGCTAATCAATGAGCTGTGCACTGGGCAATGAAAATTAAATTCTGTCTGGACGAGAAAATACATTTTGATTTCTCAAACAATGACAAAACACCACCTGGTCTTTATTTTTTAAAGCTATATCACACTATATTTTGCTGTGTCCTAATAAAACACTTATATCCCTGCCTCTGTCCACCGAGAGATTTGTCTCTCTAGACGCCATAGTCTCTTGATGGTAGTTCATGACAGTGAGTTCCACCAAAGAAGGTCAGGAGAAATAAAGTGGTAGCAGCAACAAAACAGAATGTGTAAATGACCAGTATGAGATTCATCATAATTTTAATCCAGTTTCTAAGACAAAGAGGAAAGCTAAGCTTGGAAGTTAACAGTGAATGAAATATATAGTTAATATCACTGGTGGTCCATGCTAATGGTCTTTGGACCAACATTTCTGGTGGAACTCAACTCAGTCTCTGAATTTGCAGCTGTTTATCAAAATATGGATGAATACTCATCATCCTCAAAGGTATTTAGGCCCCTAACTTCCATTGATTTCTATTAGCTGTCTAGATGGACAGTCAGAGGCAGGGACACAGTCAAATATGACATGCCGTAGCTTTAAAATTAAAGACTAGCTTTTTCCCCAAAAATCTTTGTCTTAGACATTAAAGATTGTCTTTATTTTTTATTTTATTTTAATATTATTTAATATTTTATTATCCAGACATCATTTCATTGATTTCAAGGGGAATTAGGCACTTAAATACCTTTGAGGCTCAGGGCCATGGTCATCAGCTAGGATTGAACCTTCAACACCCAAAACATAGTCATCCACCAAAGGAACTAAAGATTTCATTAGTAAGAAAGCAGTAAGCTGTTATATCCACTAGGATCAGCCACAGGGGAAGACCTGACTTCATGCACTAAGCTTTAGAATCTATGTCTTGCAGGACCAACATATTTTTAATATGTTATTTTACAACATGATATAAAATTAACATGGCACATAATAAATTCATTAAAAGCCCGCTGACAGATCTCAAAATGTAACTGTACATGGGGAATCATCATTGACTATGTTTCCAGAGGGACCCTGCAGGAGTGATTCTTGGTCCTACGCCGTTTATCAAAGACCTGGAACTGGAGGAGTGGGCAATAATTAAGGGCACAGATCACTGATTCAGAGCAATTTGGATTGCTGGATCAACTGAGTGCAAGCCAAGAATATATGTTTAAAGACAGCTAAATGTAAATGGACAGATCTAGGAACAAAGAAAGTAGGCCATACTTGCAGGATGGGTAGAGGATGGGAAATGGCTTCTTCCTGCAAGCTGTGATTCTGAAAAAGATTTGGGCGGTCAGAGTGGATATTAACTGAACATGAGCTCCCAGTGTGATGGCATGGCCAAATGAGTTAATGTAATCCTCTGCTGCATAAACTGAGGAATCTGGAGTAGCAGTAGAGAGGTTATGTTACCTCTGTGTCTGGGACTGGTGTGACCACTAATGGAACGCTGTATCCAGTTCTGGTGCCCGCAATTCAAGAAGGATGCTGATACATTTCAGAGAAGAGCCACAAGAATGATTAAAGGATCAGAAAACATTCCTTCTAGTGATTGGTCTCTTTGAGTCTATTTATCTTAACAAAGCGACGGTTAAGGGGTGATTTGATTGCAGTCTATACATACTTACATGGGGAACAAATATTTAATAATGGGCTCTTCAAGCTAACAGGAAAAGGTATTACATGATCCAATGGCTGGGCATTTCAGACAGACAAACTCAGACTGGAAATAAGATGTATATTTTTAATGGTCAGAATAATTAACCATTAGAACAACATACCAAGGGCTGTGGGGATTTCTCCATCACTGACAATTTTTAAATCAAGTATGAATAGATTTTTTCCCCTAAAAGATCTGCTCTAGGAATTATTTTGGGGAAGTTTTATGTCCTGTATTAAACAAGAGGTCAAGCTAGAATCTGATCACAACTGTTCCTTCTGGTCCTGGAATCTATAAAGAACACTTGCCTGTCTAACTATCTAATTTATTACCACAATTTGGTAGTTATGATAGGTTAATGGAACCTAAGGAAATTCAGTTTCCTAATCCTATTGAAATCCAGTGGAATTTGGGTACCTAACTTCTTCAAATCTCACCCTATATACATAAATAAAATAAAATGCCCCCATAGGTCTCTTAATCCACAAACATAAAACTGTCTGTACTCTCTTCTATGTCGGGGTGGGCAACGTTTTTGGCCTGAGGCCACATTGGGTTTCCAAAATTGTATGGAGGGCCAGTTAGGGGAGGCTGGGCCTCCCCAAACAGCCAGGGATAGCCTGGCATCCACCCCCTATCTGACCCCCACTTCTTCTCACCCCCTGACGATCCCCCCAGGACTCCTGCCCCATCCAACCCCTCTTCTTCCTGATGTCCCCCTCCCCAGACTCCTGCCAAATCCAACCACCCCTTTTCACTGTTCCATGACCATATCCAGAACCCCCACCCCTGACTGCCCCCTAACTGCTCCATCCAACCCCGCCTCCTATTCCTGACTGCCCCCAGGGATCTGTGCCCCCATTCAACTCCCCTGTTCCCTGTCCTCTGACTGCCCCGACCCCTATCCATCCCCCCTTCCCACTGACTACCTTCCCGAACTCCCCCGCCCTCGATCTAACCATCCCCCACCCCCGTTCCCTGCCCCTTATCGCGCTACTTGGAACACGGGTGGCTGGAGGCACGGCTGCACCAGGACAGGCAGCCACACACTGCACAGCACAGAGTACTGGCAGCCCTGCGTCCAGAGCATTGTGTCAGCGGCACGGCTCACTGAGGCTGTGGGAGAGGGGGAACAGCAGGAGAGAGGTTGGGGATAGCCTTCCCGTCCGGGAGTTCAGGGGCTGGGCAGGAAGGTCCCGTGGGCCGGATGTGGCCCATGGGCCATAGTTTCCTACCCCTGCACTATGCCCATTAAAAATGTGGCAGGTTTTTGCAGAGTAGTTTGAAATTTAAACTGGGGTTATTTGCTATCTATCTATCTCTGTTGCTGTTGCTGTTGCTACTGCCTGAGTTTATTTTTACAGATCATTATCATCTTCTTCCTCATCATGAATACCCCGCTCAATGACTGACTGTGAAGAGTGTATAGGTTGTCAAGGTCAGTAGCAAAGTTGGTCAACATTTTTCAGCTGAAAAGGTTTTTTTTTGCGAATGAAAACACTTCCCCCTCCAGTTAAAAACTGGTTTTTCTTCTCTTGTTTTTCACATTTTTAATCAAATCCATTCTCAAAACAGTTATCAAAAACCTCATTCACTGAGAAATGGCTTTTCTATAAAGGAACTTGTCAATAATATCTTCGTAGGAGATAGGCCTTAAAGAAAATCACCAAATTGTCAGTGATTTAACTAGAGTTATGATGTCCTGATTCTGGAGATAATCCTGAAAACATGAACCAAGTATAAAGTAAAAGTCTACCAAAATCAGAATGCAAACAAAAAGAAGCCCAAAGGTATTGTTCTTCCACCAATCTCATTGTTTTTAGGCCCTGCCTCTCTTGATTTTTGAACATTTGGGGTTGGCAACACTGCATCTATGATTACAAGGGACAACAAGAAAGGTGGTTCTTGTTGCAAGTTATGTGTTAGCTCACACACAAAGCTCAGATAGAATGAACTCTTATGGAGGTCATGCAATTGTAGCTTAGCCACTCGGTCAGTATTGAATGTTAAAAGTCATGAGACAGGCCTCAAAAATATCACTAGATTGGCTTTAAAAGATTTCAGTTGTTGGTTATACTGCTTATCAAACTTAATGCAGAAATTACTGGATGAGATGCTGTAGTTTGTGTTATAAGGGAGGTGAGAGTACATGGTCATAATGGTCCCTTAGCCTGTGCATAGTACAACCTCTTTTCTGGTACCCAGGGATCTGGATTCACCTTAGGTCTGCCTGGCTCCTTTCTCTGCTGGACTGCCTCTCCGTATGATGCCCCCTTTCCAGATCAATTCCATTCCTGGGACCTTCTTCAGACAGCCTTCCCAGAGAGAGTGGGTGTTCCCTACCTCATCTCTCCTCAAAGGCTTGGTCCTGGGTCCCTCTCCTGGACCTAGGTCTAATAACAAATCCAGCCTGACATCCTTCAGGTACAGCAAATTGAGCTACTGCTGCTGAAACTGCTGAGCTCCAGTTCATCTGCAAATTCGACACTCTTGGACTTAACATTAGTTGTGAATGGCTCACCAATTACAAAAGCAGTTTCTCCTCTCTGGGCGTTCACACCTCCAGATCACCTGCTGAAAGTGGGCTTCACCACCCCCACTGATTGAATTTACCTTGCTTTCTTGCCTGCATATTTATGCCTGCCTTTGGAGATTTCTACAACATTCCTCTGATGAAGTGGGTCTTAACCCACGAAAGCTCATGATCCCTAAGATCTGTTAGTCTATAACAGCGACTCTGTCGCTTTTGCAGATCCAGACTAACATGGCTTCCCCTCTGATACTAGACAAATTGAGCTAGTTTAGCTTTCAGACTCCTGATAACCCTTTGTTCACCTATGTGGAGTTGAGATGCATTGCAGGGTTCCAGCTGACTGTGTAAGGGGCTCTATAAACACATAACACACACTCTCTGCCCCCAAAGAGCTAAGGATCTAGTTCTGGAGGCAAAACTCTTCATTTAGACCCATGCGAGTGAGTTCAGAATCCAGTTGTTACTGTATAATCTAGAGCAGGGACTGGTGATGTGTCTACAGTTTGAGACTTTACAAACCCCACAAAGTGTAGCGTTTTACAGATAATATGGGCAACAAAGCACCCATGAGTCTGTAATTGAAACTTGTTTTCCTCCCAAAGAGGGATTCTCTAATCCCCCCAGGGTTTAGCCCATGAAATTCCCCGTGTGTGCCTGCAATAGTTGGGCATACAATACAGTTCCCATCATGCCTGATTCACCTCTCTAACAGTACTTTCATGCTGGAGTAGTTTTGCCGGTTTACCCCTTGGTTTACGCCAGATAGAAGCAGTAGGCTCTCAGACTCCAAATAAATAGGAACTTGCGCTCAATGTACTATATCTACCAGTTAGCCGATCCTCCCATTCTGTTTCACATTGCAAGATGCTGAACTTCTACTTGATACAGGCTAATAAGGGGATCTGATTGAAGCAGTCCAGTGGGTTTATTTCTCCTTTAGATTCTTGATACCTCGCCATAGTACATTCCTCACATCCCACTGCAACCTGCCAGATTTCTGGCACTTTATTTTAGCTACAAATTTACTAGTATTCATTATTCATTTTTATTTTTTTAAAAAGAAAAGATAATTTACATTTCCTGATTGGAAGCCAGGGATCATTCATCAATGCTCTGTACGTATCTTATAAAGATGATAAATGAATGCATATTAACTGAACCCAAAAACAAAATAATGCGGGTGTTTTTTTTTTCTTAAAAGTTTTGCAGAGCTGCATTTCCGTTGTAATTAGTTTACTTAAAAAAAATCAAATCCTGTTAAGCAGCCATCAGAATGAAAGCTGATTTCCACCAGACTGCTAAAAGCAAAAAGTGGACTATCCTTCCCCCCCCACACACACACACACACCTATTTAGCGCTTCAAAAATATCCATGTAATGAGGTAACTTTACCATGCAGCTAAAATGACATTTAAACAATCATGCTGCGCTGATGAAGAGATATGGTAAAATCATTTACTCCAGGGATGACAGGAAAGCCCCAGGGATTGGGATGAGCTACAAAGATTTTCTTTATCAAATGTGGAGGAGAAGATGCTGAAATCTGGCTTTTCACCATCTTCGTGTTGCCTCTGTGTAAGTTAGTTCTATAGCTTCTGAGGGTTGTGCTGGCAGTTGAGAAAAGTCAGAGTGCAGCGGTTCTCTGTCCATGACCCTTTCCCCTGTTCATATATTATATGGAGTGGTTACCTCAGCTATACGCCACCTAGGCAATTCCCCTACACTAAGGAGTTCCTCCATGGCTTGTGTCACCATATGAAGGCCTGCTTATAAAGTACTGCAATGGCACGGAGAAGCTGACACGGACTAATCAGGGGCCCCAGGTCACTGAAGGAACTGGCCAAATTTTTCCATTAATATTTTTTGTTAAAGTTTAATGTTTTGTTTTGTTTTTCAAAAAAGGAAAGCTGCAACTTTTGTATGGTGTCAAAAGTTCTGATTTTCAATTTTTAAAAAAGCAAAACTAGAACAGATGAAAATGTTTCAGTTTCTAGGGTTTCCTTCTTCCTTTCTCCCCCTTTTTTTCTCCTTCCCCACTTTTTTCCATTGTGTCACTTGAAAAAGGAAAAAGAAGATTAACACAAAACTGGTGCTGTGGTTTTTTTTTTGTTTTTTTCTTTTTAGCAAAAACAAATAAAACCAACCTCTTTTTTTTGCAAAATAGTTGGAGAATGAAAAATTCGGGGATTTTTTTTCATCAAATATGTTTACTTGGTCTAGAGGAAAGGAGTTAACAGCATTATTCAATGTTAGATCACAGTGGTTAACTGATCTTCATTCTGTTCACTGTGGCAATGAAAGATTTAGATTACTGGTGGGGAGACAGACTAATAACTTGAGCCGCTAACAAGAAATTTTGTTGCCTCCATTACGTTGCAAAGATGCAAAATTAAGAAGGTATTAAATGTTCTGCTCCTACCATCCAGAACAAGAGATAAATAATTGACCTGTGTCCAGTGCTTTTACTGGTGTTGAGGCGGCACTCTGTTTCAGTGCTCCCACAAAGCAAGAAAACACTTGCAGATTATTATTTCCATTAACTACTGAAGTAACTGCCTATAAGTTTGTTCTGTTATTCGCTTTTACTGCCCTGTAAAATCATAAAATATAAATACACTAATAAATATTTACAATGCATGGATAGCAGCAGTAAACACATGACAGAAGCCATGCCAGGAAAAATTAAATCAATCATATTTCATGGCTGAGAGATGTCACCTGGTCTGACTCATAATTAGGAATCTCACATCTCCTTATTTGGCTTATTATCTAGTATTTGTATTACAGCAGCACCAAGAGGTCATCACCGTGCCCCAGGTTTCATGATGCCATGCACTGTGCAAAGTAAGCCGCAGGCCCAGCCATAAAGAGCTCACAATCTAAATAGACCAGACAGACACAGGCGGGGAGAGGAAAGAGACTTGCTACAGATCAATAGCAAAGCTAGTAACATAACTCAGGACTCCTGGCTCCTAAAGTAGGGCTTGATACCCTGGACCAGAAAAGTGCCTGCAAAATGTCCAGAATCTCTTTATGAAGATGTCATCAAAATTCATCTCACCAGCCCATGTAAAAGCTCTGATGGGCTAGGATGAGGATAATAGTGTAGGAGAGGAGTGATCAAACCACTTTACTTCTCAAGATGCTGAATTTAGAACGAAGCAGCTTCCCTCTCAGTCTTGCTTTCACATCTTCCCTGCAGCAATTCGAATACTTGGTTACATGGAGGAAGTAACATTAAGATGATGAGATGCAAATACATCTATGACACCCTGACATCCCAATATCCACCACAGTCAGGAAATTTGTACAAAGAACAGCTTGTTGAGGTATCATTCTAAAAGTCTTGATCTGCGAGACAGTAATAGTTCAAAGGATTGTATGTGCTATTGTCATATGTGGAGTTATGAAATTTGGCTAGCTATATGAAAAAAGGCCTGAAGAAGGCAAACATAGTGCCCATATTTAAGAGAAGAAAGAGAACCTGGGGAACTACAGACCGGTCAGCATCATTTCAGTCCCCAGCAAAATCATAGAGCAGGTCCTCAAGAAATCCATTTTGAAGCACTTGGAGAAGAGGAAGGTGATCAGGAACAGTCAACATGGATTCACCAAGGACAAGCCATGCCTGACCAACCTGATTGCCTTATATGATTAGATAACAGGCTCTGTGGGTATGGGGAAAGCAGAGGATGTGATATATCTTGACTTTAGCAAAGCTTTTGATATGGTCTCCCACAATATTCTTGCCAGCAAGTTTAAAAAAGTATAGATTGGATGAATGGACTGTAAGTGGATAGAAAGCTGGCTAGATTGTCAGGCTCAACAGGTAGTGATCAATGGCTCAATGACTAGTTGCAGCCAGTATCAAGTGGAGTGCTCCAGGGGTTGGTCAACATCTGGATGATGGGATTAACTGCGCCCTCAGCAAGTTTGCAGACGACACTAAACTGATGGGAGAGGTAGAAAGGCTGGAGGGTAGAGATAGTGTCCAGAGTGACCTAAACAAATTGGAGGATTGGGCCAACATCAGAACAAAGCTTTCAGGAACATGACAAACTCATCCTAGAGTTTCCTGGTGATTAGAGCACTCAGGTGAGATTCTGGGTATCCAGATATGAGACCCTGTCTTCTGTGATTCCCAGGGGAATGCCTTAATCACTGGTTTATAGATTCATAATCTCCAGTGAGTTCCCCACTGTGTAAATATTTAAATATTCACTGAACATAACAGTGGCCTTACTGGGTCAGGCCAATCGTTCATCTAACCCAGTATCCTGTCTTTTGACATCAACCACTGCCAGATACCTCAGAGGGAATGAAGAGAGCAGGCAACAATCAAGTGATCTATCCCATTGTCTACTCCCAGTTTCTGACAGCCAGAGGCGAGGGACACCCATAGCATGCGGCTGCAGCCCTGACCATTTCAGCTAATAGCCATGGATGGGTTTATCCTCCATGAATGAATCTTTTTTGAAAGAATTTTCATTATAGATTTGACCTTCCCAACATCCCCTGGCAATGAGTTCCACAAGTTGATGGCCATTCCCAACGCAAATAAAATAAAATAAAGGTTAATGCACAACAAAGACAGATAATTCAAATTCTCACCTCAGATGCTCACATAAACCTGAATTCTCCCTCGGCAGGTATAAATGGAATCAGGTTTCTTCATTACAGAATCATTAAAGAACTCACACACAACTATTTGTGTTCTGTGAGGTTTTCCCTTCCCCTCCTGCAGTAGCACTCTTCCTAGCCAACTTAAATCTTTGTTTCCTGTTACAGCTGCAGGGTTATTTTGTGAGGAATCGGATGAAGAAGCGGGTAAGCTAACCTAAACTAAACTCTATATTTCCCAAATGAGAAGTGCGTAAACACTGTTTACCCTCTACTACATTACAGGAATCAGGTCCCTTCGCTTGCAATGGGAACAGTTTTTGGGCACATTTCCGTTATCTAAAACCAGGATAATGTTGCAGTGTATGTTGAGTTTGGGATTCATTCAAAGCCTACTTATTTCCTTTCTGCAATCTTCTTGCTCATCAGCATTACAGTCTGAGACCTCTGCACAACTGATGAATCCCCCAGATTTTTCCCCCCAAGTCTAAATGAAGGAATACAAAGCTATGCTTCCTATTAGGGTAAAAGGTGAATAGGAACAAATGTTGTTTGGCTTGGTTGTTTTCCCTTTTTTTAACTGCCAAAGCCCCAGTGGAGTATGAATGCAGAATATCAGACCATCTTCTAATATATACAGCATAATCTTCTTAAAATGAGTTTTCACTTCAAGGAACAGAAGGGCTTAGAAATGAGCAGCATGGGTTTTTTGTATTTGGCATCTCATTATACTTCATACCATTTTTTCCCCCTCCTTAGAACAATTGAATATCATTAGTAGAGGAAAATTCTTCCTCCTTTTTTTTTTCTTGAGGGGTAAATTAACTTTTTTTGTTCATTTCTGTGTGTATGGAAGTGGAATTCCTACGCTTTCTTTCTCTTGCATCATTTTCTAGCCTCCTTGCAACAAAATATTGGGCAGTTTGCAGGTTAAATTAAGCCTGAAGTTATTGGGCAGCGTCATTAAGAAATGGACAAATCCATGTATCCAAAGTGGGAAATTTGGAAGGAGAAAGTGCTGTGCAGGAACCTCTGAATGTGTGAGGTGGCTCTCAGATGAACACAGAACTCCAGCATTTGGATGAGCCTCATATGAATGCAACATCATTTCATTGTGACTTCTTGGCTAAGATGAGAGATAGAAACAATTTAAGAGATGTTGTCTTCTCTTGGAAGACTGCACCCAAATTCTCTGCTCATTGAAGTCAATAGAGTTAGACCAGCTGAGCATTTGGTCCAGTGCTTGTTGGGTTAGACAGTTCAATTCATATTAGAGTTGTCCTGAGTTGTTACAACTGAGAACAGAATCCTCGTTCTTGTCGAGTAGGATCAAACCTGGGACTTCTGGAGCTCAATGCATGAGCGTTGGCTACATGAGCTAAAAGCCATTAGCTAAGGCTCTTGAAGACTCAGAAAACTCTAAGTGGTCTTGGTGCCACTGGAGAGGACAGAGCACCACACCCAGGAGGTGTGTGGGTTACACTAGCCACTGGACATACACGGAGTAAGAGATAAAAAATACCTCAAGGAGCCCAGAATCTAAAGAAGCAAGACAAAAAAAGGGTGGAAATTCAACAATGTAATAATTTTCTTACATATGCAATTACTGAGATCCAATCACATTTTTTAATAAACTAAAGGCAGGTTGTGGTATACTACTGGTCTACACTGGTAAGAAACCCTACAGGACTTGATTACCACCCCATATAATCTCTGCTCATTTCTAGACATGAATCTGGTGTGTGTGGAGGGCGGGGAAGATAGGGTGACCAGATGTCCTGATATTATTGGGATCATGCTAAATTAGTGGCTTTATGTTTTATATACAACTATCCTCCCCCCACACACTCCCCCAAAAAAGTGTCCTAATTTTTCACACTTGCTATTTGGTCACCCTAGTGTGTGGTTCATTTGGGGGTATTGGTTCATCTAATTATACTCTCTTTATTGTTGTGTCTTGTGCAAAACCAGCTGATGAGCTCTTTGAGGTAGTGATTGCATTGTTTTGCTCTGTATCTGTGAAGCGCCTAGCACAGTGAGGACTGAGTTCTCAATCCTGGGCACTACTGAAGTACAGGAATATAAGAACTAGAGGCCAGTGGTGAAGTTAAGATAAGGACATGTACACGCTGGGAACTTGATGTAAAAATATCTCTGCCTGGGTTTACCATGCCTCTTTTGTAAATCACAGTTCCCCTACATGCAATGCCCAATGGGGAAAAATAGAAGCACTAATACCAGTCTCTTTCCCTTCTTTCAGATAGGAACTCTAGAGGTAGCTGCACCAGAAGCAGCTGGTCAGGGGCTGCTTAAAAGAAGGCTGATCTCGGAATCTGTGGGTCTGGGTTAAGAAACCCTGAGCAGCAGATTGTCCTTGGTGCTGTTTTGATGCTCGGTTATCTTTTCTGTGCACAAGTTACTAAGGGCCAGATATCCAAAGGAGTTCAGAACCCAGTGTCTGCCGCTGAGAACATGACGGCTGAGCTCGTTTAAAAATCTGCCCATAACATTCTCCTTAGCAGAGGGCGTCAAGCCAGCTAAGACCTGTGTTTTCGTACTGAATCCCCTCAGCAGAGTACATGGTGGGTTTTATGTTGCCGTGACCAGTAGCTGGGCTGAGACCTACCAGCATTCGCCACAGAAACTCCCCTCAAAGAGCCACCACCTTTAAGCTGCTGTTGACCTGGGTTAGAGCAGGCAGTTGACTTAATTATAGAAAATGGCCCAAGACCAGAGACTCATTTGGAACATTGAACTCCTGGACTCATTGGCCACTGCATCCACTTCTCTGGCAGCCAACACCTGCTTGATGGTTTATGACGCTTACCAACTGTGGCATTTCCAGACACACTGTTTCTATCACTCATGCAGATGTTAACGTCCTTAACTGAAATATAATTTTCAGGATCCAGCTATACATTGTGCTCACTTAACTATTGAGGGGCAAGTATAACTATAAGATTCCTTATAGTGATGGGAGATTATTTTTTTCTGTACATCACTGTGTTGAAAACTGGGCCTTTATCCTCTCGCTGGGTGTTACATGTTACCCGCCTCAATTCCTTCCCTTCGCTATGTGATTTTTTTAAACCTCCCCAATCTAAGCATTCTCCACATGCATCAGAAGGAGGAAATTACACTTTGAGGACTGACAGTTATATTGCAGTAAACATTCTGGTAATGATGCCCTGTCTATAGAGGCTTTCCCAGGCTTCACTGTAATTGAATGTTCTGACCTTCTCCAGCCCCATTACACAAAATACATAAATAATGAAATAAACAAATATGCCTCCCATTTGGAGTATAGACCATCCTGAAAACTGTAGCGGTTAAACTAAAAACAGTGCCCTTTGGTGGTCTAAAGACTTGAGTAATTGGGGCCAGGTTCATTTCTTATCAATTGAAACAGGTTACGTGAAAATAAGGGAGCTGGGGAAGAAAAAATGCAATAGACAACTTTTTTCCCCTGTCTGAATGAAAATGTAAGGAAAAGGGAGCTGATCTCCACTGGTATCAGGAACCAGGGCTTGGGCAGTCATGTGCAGTAATTAGAACCACAGACAATCAGGTCTAAGGCGTGAAGCAAGAGTCAGTGATCAGCCTTGTTGCACAAACAACTTCCAAGTATTCTTTCACATTTTAAATAGTAGGTCTGAGCCAATCAGAGGTCATAGGAGGTTCTGCTTATTATCTCTATTATGGGTGGCACTTCCAGCAATGACTGGTTACCCAGGATATATGGTGCATTGACCAGAGCATGGCCAACCCTGAGTGCTGGAGGCCTGGAAGTGCTCCCTTCCTCCAACCCCACAAACCCATGGTCAAGTCCCATCAATTCTCACAAGTGGTGGAATTAGATTAGTACATAGTGAAATGTTAGGTAGTTTTTGAGTAGTTTTGCAAACTGCCACAGCAGTAACAAAGTACCTGGAAGACAGAAAGAGAAATGTAGACAGAAATATTGCAAGAACCTGCACCTATACCCTGTAAAAAAATTCCCATGACTTACTATAATAATTGCCTCAAACAGTGAAGCAATATGACTTTCAGGTTCAAACAGGAATTAATTCTGGGAAGACCTGTAGCCTGTGTGAGACAAGGTATCACGTTGGATGATGGGAATGGTCCCTCTATCTTGGTGATCTGTAAATCTGCGACTTGACAGTGCCACCGCCAAATAATGCCGAGAACCTTGTTAGACCTGTAGGTACAGCTAGGTGGGATTGCTCTAGGACTTCTTTTGGGGATGTTCTCCAGCCCATGTACTAGAGGAGGTCAGCCTAGAGGATCACAATGGTCCCTTCTGGCCTTAGAATCTGTGAAAAGCCAGTGTAGCTGTTTCATGGGCAATTCCAGTGTTTTTTTTAAAAAAATATTATAACACATAACATATTAATTTATAACATAAGCCATATGGAGCATTTTGACTGCTCAAAACAAATAACTCATCATTGACCCTGCGGACCCTGGGTTTTGATTTCTATTGCAAAGAAGGGTGCGGATTGAATCGCATCAGGACATCTCATGGGAGAAGTGGGCAACCCTCATTTAAATAGAAAATGAGGCAAACACCTGTAGGCAGATGTGCTCATCAGGTTCCAAGGATGGAGCACATCATATCTGAGTGTTCCCTTTCTTTTTGGGGGGGCCTGAAGGACTTTCACCAGATTGCTGCTGCTACAATGTGCTGCCTAGTAAATCTAGATATAAATTTGTAGTCATTGCTACCTACACAAGCCATAGGAAAGAAGAAGAATTTATAATATAAAATAAATTGTGAAACAAACTGTTATTTTGAAACAAAAAAAAATCAAAATGTTTCACTTGAAACTTACTGAGATTCTTGGCTTCAATTTTCTCTTCAAAACAAAATTTTGTCAAAATCAACACATTTGCGCCAAAAGTTGAAATTTCAATGAATCGGTGTTTTCTGATGGGAAAAGAAGAATTTTCCACTGGAAAAATTTTGACCAGCTGTGCTAAAGAGTCAATTCTTGACTACATCGAAGTCAAAGGGAGTTTTACAATTGGCTTCAATGAAGCCAGGAGTTCACACTGTGTATTTTGAACCTTGTTTCTTGTCACAGATTGTACACAAATATTAGAGACAGTGTGGTCTTAAAGACAGAGCCATGGCAGGAGAGTCCAGTATGTAGATTTTATTCTTGCGTCTACCACTGACCTGCTATACAACTTTGGGAAAATTACGTCACCTTTCCATACCTGTGTTTCCCTTCCCTCCATTGTCTATTTAGACTGTAAGATGTTCTGGAAGGGACTGTACTTTAATATGTATTTGTAGAGTGCCTAGCACAACGGGTCATCTGGGCACTGTTGTAATATACATACTAATTGTTTTAATTCATTGCACAAATAGAAAAAGCTTTTCAAAACGGCTGTCAGAACACTTCTAGCATTCATATTCTCATGAATATATATTCCAACCAGTATTCTTCAATAATTTAATACGTGTTGTGAGTTATGATTGGGCAATTTTTTTTTGATTAGTTACAATAGTTTATATGCGATGAAGGCTACTGGGAAAAGAAATATATTACTTTTTTTATTATTTTACTGATTTAGGCCTCGCTTAAATAAAGCATTGTTATGAGCTGTGGTTATGGGTTGGGTTAACCCCCACCTGAAATTGGCAAGTGTGACCTCACCCTTCAAATAACATAAACATGAACTCTACCTCAGACAAAAGGTGTGTGTGAATCCGCTCAAGAGCTTTTGGACTGAGTATTATTTGTGGCAGACGTATGAGAGAACACACAGGCTGTGGCGCTTCTGGTGAAGACACTGTAAGCTAATGACAGGGAGCTGTCCTCTTGGCCTAATTACTCCATCCTCCACAAGAGGCAGTCACTGTGTCAGAAGGAGAAGGTCTCCTGCTGACATAATGCTGTTGACTAGTACTGTCTATGCTGGCTCTTAGGTCACTATAACTTACATCACTCAGGGGTGTGGATTATTAACACCCCTGAGACATGTTATACTGAAGTAAATTCTAGTGTAGATAAGGCCACAGTAACTGAGGACACAGACAATAACGAAGAGAGAAGGAAAGGAGGAAAAAAAGGAAGGATACAGTAGCCTATGAGCACACAGTATTCAAGGTGTGAACAAGCCATGGAGTTATATAGTGACATTATGATTTAGTCTGTCTTATTTCCTGTCCCTTTCCTAATGGGCTATAACACTGTGAGCCTTTTAGACTGCTGCTGTTCATTGCGTGGATGTTTTCAGAGAACTATCCATAATGATTCCAAGATCTCTTTCTTGAGTGATAACAGCTAATTTAGAGCCCATCATTTTGTATGTGTAGTTGGGATTATGTTCTCTGGTGAGCATTTTGTCAGTCTGACCCTGGATAAAACTAGAGAGAGAGCTTTTGGGTCTGCTAAAAAAAAGAGGTTTGGGGTTGTAAGCTAAAAAATAGCTTATTTATTTTGTTCTGGGTCCCTTCTATATTTAGAGACAGAGGATTTTGTATATTCTTTGTAAGTACGCAAAACTGTGTAAAAGAAAATACCAGACTTCATCAATTTCTACTTCCAACTGAAACATGCCCAGGGCCCTGAAATTTCACTAGCCACTTGGGTCAAAAAAGGCAACAATATTTAGGCACATGAACAAGTCTATTCTGACTCAGCAATGATTTTCAGGATGTGTTTAATTTTGATCACATCCCTAAATCCCATTGAGGCTGTAATGAGGTTTACAGACCCCGTACTGAGCTTAGGCAGAAGGAAGAGATGTGTGTTCTCTGCCAGAAGGGCCATTCCTGGAGACATTCACCCACCACTCTGACCAGTAATGAAAACCCAGCTGTAAAAGAAGAATAGAAAGGGACTGGGAGGCAGAAATCCCTGGTATTTCAGAGGGGCAATAGTCCTATCCCAGGCTGCCTCTAAGAAATAGTCCAGGAGACAAAAGAAGGCAGAAGCCCTAGAGAGCGACTCAATTTAGGTTGAGAGTTTATGGAATGGCCTAATTGTAGGTGAATTAAAAGGGACCAGAGAGGAGAAAGCTGGGGCCCCTACAGATGCTACACCAAGAGCAGCGGACAGTGTGGTACCAGAGGTGGGGTTGACTTTTACTGTCCCTGAAGAAAAGGGAGGCTTTTGTAAAAAACAAAAACAAAAGGAGCTCTATGGAGGTGAATCAGCATCTACAATGGCTGGCTGGCTCACAAGCACAACAACAAGAGATAACACCAACTGTTCAAATAATGGCATCACAGCAGCAATAGCTATCCCCAAGGGATGGCAGAACTGGTACCGGTGGCTACTCCTCAGGTTCCTGCCCCAATGGGCAATAAGAGATGACGACCAAGAGTCATTCTCGGTAAGTTGTGGAAGAATGGCCAGGGCCTTGCAATGGCTGCCACCCAGGTGTGAAAGTAAAATGGAGCTCGTAGCGGTACAGGGCCAGCTCTGGCCCCACCAAAAGGGGTGGGGCCTCAGGTGGAAAGGGGCGTGGCTTGTGTCAGCAATTTAAAGGGCCCGGGGCTCCGGCCACTGCTTCAGCGGTAGCAGCAGCAGTAGCCAGAGCCCCAGGCCCTTTTAAATCACAGTCTCAGGGCAGCTACTTCTTTAGTCCCCTTTCCCCCCTGTCAGCTGCTTGTGGGGGGTCGGTGGGAAAGGGGTAATGACATTCAAGCGCAGCTGCAGCAGCACTTTAACATCAATGGCGCTTTTGTGCCCCCCTGCCAGCAGCGGCCCTGCCAGGTGGTCCACTGCCCCTTTTATGCCTCTCCATTGGCAGCCCTGCCAGTAGGGACCCAGCAGAGCTGCCGACGGGGGGTGCAAAAGGGGTAACTATTCTAAAGCTGCTGTCACAGCAGCGCTTTAAAGTCAGCAGTAGGGCACGTCCTGGTGGCTACTTTTTGACAATTTCTCCGTCTCCCATTCGCCGCAGGTGAGAAAAGGGCAGCAAACCAGGGACTTTACAACGCAGTGGACCAAGACTATGAGCAAGTGAAGGTAGGCATATTGGACCAACTAGACCAGGATTAAAAAAATTACCATCAGTTCTTTCATCACAAGAGTTTTCCCCTACCTCCCAGCACACCCCTAGGCGATCACCAAAAGGTTTATGGACTTTTGCTGGTGTTGATTGAAGCCGGAGTTTCAAATGGAATTCCAGACAGCAGAACACAGTTATGGAGAAGTTCTTGCAGATTCATCCATCCTCTGGCCAGGACTGAATTTGCAGATGCTGACTGGTAACTCCACCTGATGCCACCTGCCTGATGGAGGCCTCTCGCAACATCCAGGGACTTCTGCTGAAAAAAAATAACTTCTCAATATACACTGAGAAGGAAATGGGTGGTAAATATCCACAATATCCAAGCATGGTGGTGGTCCATATTGGACAAACCCTAAGAGAACACAGGAAGCTGATTGGTTGGCAGGCAGGAAAAATGTCAGGCAATCCTCTTTGGGTCTATGGGCAAGATTTCCCTGAGACGGCAGGCCTAGGACTTTATGTGCCCCACCAGCCCCTCACTTCACACTACACAGGAACAAGGGCGCAATGAAGCTTGGAAATAGACCAATGAGTCGTTAGAAGACAAGGGGAAGACTTGATAGCCTCTTACTCCTATAGAAAACAGGAACATAGATTTCACCACAGCTCCCACATGAGTGACATCCTGGCAGATCTGGACAAGAGAGAAAAGGGCTTGAAAAAGGGCCTGGGGAACTCATGATTCCAGTAGAGGTGAATGGTCAAAAGATGAGGACTTCATAGACTTGGGGTGAGACCAGACATTTTTTCTGGGAGTGGATAGCGGGAACAGCAAGGAATCTTATGAAAGGGGAAATCTCTATTAAATGCATCCATGGAGATATTTTGCGATAATCCAGCATGACTATTAAATTGACTGTAGATGGGAACCAAGACTGGATGAAAGTATTCATGTCTCCAAATCTCCTCTTCCACATGATATTAGGACAAGACTGGAGATATTTCTCTGAACTCTTCCAGAATCTACCCTTAGGACAGGAGCCTGAGAAAGATATTCCAGAAGAAATGTGAGGGATTCTGTTCACTTTTAAGGACCCCCAAACCTATTTATCACTGAGCTACAAGGGAAAAGTCCTGGAGATAAAGGTGGATGGAAACAAAAGAGCAGAGATTGGTGAGAGAGGTGACTCCCTCAATAGACATAATTGAGTCCATGGTCAATACAGATAATGCCAAAAATGCCAGAGAAAGGCCTTCCACTGGTCCAAACAAAATGCCCCTTCTGCAACTGGACTCATAGAATCTCACAGGCTTCTCAGATTGCCATGTGGAAAATAAAAAAACAAAAACCCAAAGCTTTGAGCTGGCCCTCCAACAAATTGCAGTGATAGAAAACAAGAGGTGGATCCTCTGTGGGCATAGCAGCACCCCTGTTTTGGACTTGTTAAATTATGATGAACAAGAAAAGCAGACAGGCGATATGGACACAACTACCGTGTTTCCCCGAAAATAAGACAGTGTCTATATTAATTTTTGCTCCCAAAATTACATTACATTATATTATAGCGAGAGGCAAAACTGGAAGTACGTCTTATTTTCGGGGGATGTCTTACTTTCGGGGAAACAGGGTAGTAATATTCTGGGTATATTATTGCAAGCTCCTACATCTAGCACATACAACTCCATATGCAGGTCATCTTGGGGAGTAGAAGAGACAGTCTAGACTTTTTGCCAGGAGTCTTTTAAAAAGTTGAGCATTTCTATGTATCATGCTCCAAATAACAATTAGTGGCCCCTAAGGGAGTCCCAAAGTCTCTTGTAGTACCCCTTCCTTTCAGGGACACCTTTGAACACATAGGAACTGATCTTATAGGTCTCCTTAAGAAGAGACGTTCCAGACACCAGCATATACTTGTTATCATTCACTATGCCACCCCATACCTGGAAGCCATATCACTCCAATCAGTGAGTGTCAAGATGATTGTTAATGAGCTGCTGAAGGTCATTGTGTAGGTAGGGATTCCCACACTGATCCTGACAAATCACAGAACAAATTTCACATCCTGACTGATGAGAGAGATCTGGGAGCAATTGAAAGTCAAAACATTACACCCCTCCATGCACCATCTGTAGACTAATAGCCTAGCGGAAAGATTCAATGAGATTCTCAAGAGGATGCTCCAAAAACTCATTACCCAGGACCCTCAACATTGGGACCAATTACTAACAGCTCTACTCTCTGCTATCAGGGAAGTACTGCAAGCTTCAACAGGATTTTAACCATTCAAACTGTTATACAGGTGACAGCCAAGAGGCGTATGAGACCTGGTCTGGGAAACATGGGAAAGCCAGGCATCAAGAGGTGAAAACATGCTACAATATGTTTTGAAGATATGTGAGAGACTGGAGGGTATGAAGGCATATGCTAGAGAAAATCTCCAAGAAGCACAGCGACAATAAAGATGATATTATAATAAAAGGGCAAGAATGCCTATCTTCAGCCACACGGCAGAGTTCTACTACTTCTTGGAATCGTAGGTAATGGCTGAAGGCATGGATTTTATGGTAAAAAAAGGTAGGCAACCTGAACTATTTAATCAGACAACCATTACCATGTACACTTGCTGAAGTCCTGGAACGGACTTCAGAAAATCTCTTCATCTGCCAAATCCTGAGGAACCAGAACTGGCACCTCAAAAGAAAGCTCAGTGACCATCAGAAAGAACCTATGCCAGAAGCAGATCAGGCACTCCAAATGGTTGCTGCTTTTCAAAAGGTATTTTCAGCTCAGCCTGGGAAGACGTGCGTGGCCCAACATCACATTAATGTGGAACCCAGTAAAGTAACAGGGATAAGGCTCTGACCAATCCCCTGCATATTCAGGGGGGCTATCAAGAAAGACCTCAGGACCATGTTGGAACTCAGGGTAACAGAGGAATACCAAAGGGACTGTAGGAGTCCAATTGTGCTGGTCCCAGTGCTGGATAGCTCACTGTAATTACTCCAACATCGTAATCAATATGCAGTGGCATACTTGGACAATGTAGTTATCTACAGCAAGGATTGGGATTCCCATCTGGATAAAGTAGCCACCGTTCTCCAATCACTAGGGGAAGCCAGATTAACAACAAACCCTGCTCATTGTGTGATAGGAAAAGAGGAAGCCCATTACCTAGGAGTTAGTGCAGGGTAAGTCCGCTCCTTTGTGGATGAGAAGTGGACTTACCCTAGTGTAGAAGACCCCACCACCAAAATGCATGTGTTGGCCTTCTTAAGCCTAGTGGGCTACCATCGCTGGTTCATAGCACATTTCCCCATCATAGCACCTTACTGAGTGACCTAACTAGGGACTTTGGATTCCCATGTGAGAAAGGGCCTTTCAAGAGCTCAGGGACATACTCTGCATATACCCGGTGTTACATAGTCCAAAATTTGAGAAGGAATTCATATTGCTAACCGATTAATTGGAGGTAGCGTTAGGTAGATGTAGTGTAGATATGGCCCCCTTGCATAGGCTGACTGTAATGAAAAAGTTGAACCTGAGGACAGGATCACAAGATAGCACGTGCTGTTACAACCATACACCTTCTGGATACAACACTGGTCAAGGAAGTTTGCATTGCAATGGTAATGTTCTGTCAAGAGAAGTAGCCTTTGCCAGCCAAGCCTGGCCTCTGCATTGAGTAGGAGGATATCTAATGGGGTTTGCATACCCCAGACTGAGCATAGTGGAGTCTTCCCTGCGAGAGATCGCTTGCAGGGAGAGATCGCTCGATCATACCTGTTAGGTTCACTCACTCCGGGGCACCTGGCATTGGCCACTGTCGGTAGACAGGATGCTGGGCTAGATGGACCTTTGGTCTGACCCAGTATGGCCGTTCTTATGTTCTTATGTTATGTTCTTATGTTCTCACAGGCAAGCAGGCTGACACCCCCTTTCTCCACTCACAGCTGCCAGAACGACCAGTCATGGAGCCAGAGTGGGTGAGGTAATATCTTTTGCTGGACCAGTTAGAAGAAGAAAGTCAGGACTCCTAGAGAGTCTACACCAAAAGATGTCAACAGAGACTTAAGAACATGCTTATGTGTTTTGCTGGACCAGGATTGGTGATGAAATTGGGGCCTTATTTGCTGTTTCTGTGGGGACTGTCCCCATGGTAACAGCCCACTGGGAATGGAACCACCCATCCTATGGACAAGAGTGATGTAATAGTAATAATACAACCTAGGTCTTATGTAGTGCTTTAAATCAGGAGATCTCAAAGAACTTATAAAGGGAAGATCATTTCCTTGTTTTATAGATAGCAAAAATGAGACACAGAGAGAAGAAATTACATGTGTAAAGTCACCCAGCAGTGGAGCTAGGAATAAACCCCCCATTGCCTGAGTTCTACTCCAGTACCCTACCCACTGGGTCAAATTGTATCCATGACCTATCAAGAAATGGGAAGAGCAACTATTCCATGGCTGACAGAAAATATGTACAATATGAACAAATGAAATGTTTGACGTAGTTTAAATACACACCCAGAAAGACCTTATACTTGTGGCACAGAAAACTATAGCTGCCAGTGAAAGCAATAGACAACAAACATTATTCATTATTGGTATTATTATTGAGTCCTGACAGGGTGCAAAGGAGGGTGTGATCCCTGCCTTAAGGAGCTTGAACCACAACGTTTAAAAATTAAGACCTTATCTTTAAACTCCTAAGTCCTTATTTAGATGCCTAAGGGTGGAATTTTCAAATGTGCAATGTAACGTGGGAGGACAAGGTAACACTTTCTCACTTAGGAGGCTCAGTCCAATTGAGTTTTGAATATGTCACCTACCTGTCCCAATGCCCTTTCTTCAGGAAAATAAATTTAATCCCAGCCCTCTGCTGCCTGCCATGTGTGGTTAAAGGCCTCCCCATTTTCACATCCACATCCACTCTGCATTCCCCACAACTGCCCCGCTAGTCTTTTCTGCCTCCCCGAGAAAGTATGCCCCACCTTGCGGGAAAGGCTGGTGCTTACATGGTTTGGTGAGCAGTGAAATAGATTTCAGGCGCGACTTTTACACTGTCAACGCTGGGCTCTGATTTAGTGCCCATTGAAATGAACAGGGCAGGTCACACAGGAAAGCTTTTGCTTCAGGCTCTGCAAATTCAGGCTGGCATCTCTCATTCAAGTCCATCATTTCCTATGCCAGCAGACACCAACTGGCATGCAACTCTCTCCAGATTCCGCACCTTCCCCCCTCTCCCCGTAAATTGATTGTCCCTACTCCTGCTCTTTCCTGGAGTAGTTTTCCCCTAAGCATTCCTTCAGCCTCTCCATCCTGTAGGGAGTTCCCTCTCCTATTTATGGGAGCCCCACTGCTTTGGAAAGTAGGCCTTACAAACCACTGGTAAATATACTGTAGGGAACATCCCTGCTCTCTCGGTGTGGGTGTGGGTGTGGGTGCGTAGCGGAGAGGAACAATGGTGGGCTAGAGGGTGTAATGTTACTAAGAGCCACCAGATGGTACAATTGCAGATGGTCTGGCCTGGCTCATTCTAGTCCCCTGCTTGTGTAGGAGGTTGACCTTTCGGAAATGCTCAGTCAGCCACGCCGCTGTTCTTTTTAAGGAAATTGTCCATGTTACCAGAGAAATCTGAACCCTTTCTAAATGTCTCTGACTGAAAATCATTCTTAATTGCAGAGCCATTTTGTATGGGATAAACTCACACAAGGAGGGGGAAATTACATGGTGCGAAAACATTACAGAAGGGACTTAATCAATCTTTTCTCTCTTTGACTGCTATGCTGCTATGATAATTAGGAAATCAATACCCAATAAGCTGGGGTATGGGATATAATCAAGAATCAGGCATACACAATAAAGTTTGTATACCTCTCCATTGAAAACACAGGGCCAATGTTCTAAACATTCAGATATGTGGCGTGTCCCGGTCGTATATTGCACAATTCTGGCTGAAAGATGAGTTATAAAGAGGGAGAACATTGTTTTGCCTGTGAGATACCCCAGTTTGACAGTTCTCACCTGATTGACTTAAACCTCGGCTGCTTTCCAATCAAATTATGGGGGAAAATGCAGTGGAAATGGCTCACTAGTCATTGGCATGGTTATAAAATGAGTCACGTTCATGATTTTGTAGATAAATGCCTAAATGGAGGTGCAAGGCAGACAGCTTAACCTCTTACATCGATAGCTGAGCATCTAATGGCTAAAATAAGAATATTTTTCCCAGGCACCCAATAGAGGAAATAAAGAAAGATTCTCTGACCTTTAGGTATCCCCCTGGAAATCAGCAGAGAATATGTTGTTTGTAAATTGGTTTCAAAGCTACTTTTTCTTCCCCTCTCCAAGGGTCAGATTCTGATCTCCGTTGCATATGTGTAAACTGGGAGTTATTCCATCAACATCTGTGAAGTCCCTCTCCATTTACATTTCCTAAGATTTGAATCCTGCCCTTATTTAGAAAGCCTCTTAGATTCAGGCATGTGAGGGGTGGAGAGGGAATACCAAGGCATTAGAAAATAGGAAGAATCCATGAATTCCCCCACAGTGCTAAATTAGCAGGGAGGAGGTGGAGAGAGAGAAAAGGAGACAGAGAGAACAACTTAGTACATTAGTAAAAAGAGATATGATCAACTTTTAAAATATTATTGGAGACACGTTACTTTCACATTAAATACTAAAATATTAAAATTGATTGAGGTTGTGAAATAAGTGAATTACTTAGTCCTCCATGCATTAAAATTAATTTTTCATCTCCTTATCTAAGCAGCTTCCCTATTGGCTTTTGCTGAGCCTTCTTAATATTTTATACGCTTAAGGGAAAAAGCTGCACTTTGACATCTTGGCATTCCTGAGGATGTTTAACTTTATTTTTTTTAACTCCCCATGCAAAGGATTTTTTCAAATCAGGCATGAAGGGGAAATATATATATATATAGTAGTCCTGCAGAACCATTCTGGGATTTAATTCCTATTTGATTTTGCATGCAAGTGTTAAGAGTTTTCTTCCCTACCTTATTATTTTTTCTTCTCCTTGTCTCTCACTAACTCACTCGTGTGGCTTGCACAGCAGAGTAGCCCCAGCGATGCTGAGAACATCAATAATTTGATTGTACCCGAACAATAATAAACGATGAAGCAACTTCATCTGAGCTAGAAGATCTGGCCTTAACCTTTCTCTATTTACAGCTCTGGAAGGCTTGTATTCAGGAGAATTTAAATCAGCAAAGACACACCAGTCCTTATGTACTGTGGTGCTGACACAAACATAGCAAAACTGCTGCTATAAGGAGATAAGTTCTTATTTTGTACCCCCACTAACAAAGGGTTTTAGTATATCATCATTGGTGCTAAAAGCAGAGTAGGCAAATGGTCCCCGATAAGGCAAACAAGTGCTTAAATCACTGCAGTGTGGTGTGCGGAGGTTTGCCAGGAAATTAAATATGTAAAACCTTAAATATTATGGACCTTGTCTCCACATGCTGAGTCTGTATCATTTGATACAGCAGAGTTTTATTCTCCGGGGTCCACTCCAGGCATTGTAGTTCTTTCAATAAAGCTATAATTTTATACGTTCCTGGATAAAGATATATGTAGCTCTGGATGTTTTGCTGGAATAATGCAGGTCCGGGGCCCCGATCCTGCAGTTGAATTCTTGTGCAGATGCAGATCAGATTGCTGGATAGGGGCTCAGAACAGTGCAGGATCAAATACAACGGGGTTCCTTCAGATAATGCAAGAAATAACACTGGCTTGAGCCTGCATGTCTCTAAACTCGAGCCCATGTATGAAACAAAGGAAATGTTATTGGGGGGGAAGTCCAGAAATGATAAATCACCAATAATTGTATATAATGTAAGATTCTTGGCAATAGTCTTACACTCAGACCTATTCTTGCCGTGTGGACATTCAGTAAGGTGACATGCTTCTGCAATAGCCACTTCCCTCATTCTTCTGCTCCTCTGCATCCTCATCCGCTGTTTGTTGTCCTGAATTAGTGGAGTCCAGACTACACACAAGTTTCCTTCCAGTTCCCATGGGAAGGCTGTCTGGTGTACACTGGGGGCTTTAGCATATATCCCAGCTGTGATGATTTCAGCTTTATTGATTGCTGTATAGAGGGGCCATTCTTTGTGATGTCAGCAAAAGCTACAACAGCCCCACTTTGGGTCCTAAACGTAGTGTGGCTCTGCTGCTTACAGAGGAATCACTAGCATAAAGCATCATGAACAAGTCTTTACCACCTAGGATGTGCTGACATATGAGAACAGGAGTCCAAACTGTTCCTCCTCCTCCTACTCTCACTTTTTCTAGCCAGGTTGCCGCTCCAAAACTGAGTGATGAAAGACCAAGGCTTTGGTCAGGGTGACCTCTCACCCCAGGAAAATTTGGTGCACTTCTTTTGTCCTCTGGTTTCCTACCATATAAAACAGTATTTCTGACTCCCACATGGAAAAATAACTGCATCTTGACCAGAATTCCCCAAACTGTCACATACCTGAAATGCAAATGAGGCCTGGCACATTCAGTCATTTTCATTGCTCACCAATAGGTGGCAGCAGAGAGTTCCTTCCTTCTTGAGCTTCTGTCCAGCTGGAGTTTTCAACCAGCTCTGAGCTGTCCTTCTCCCTGTTCACCAACAGACTTCAACAATGAGCTCCCTACTCTCTTGGACCTCAGACCACAGAAATTGCATGAACAATTTGAGGATCCTCCCTTCCCTTCTTTAATTTATAATGGAATTAGAGCTGACAAAAGGTGTCCTGGGGACATTTATCCACAGAATGGAAGGGAAAGTGGTAGTCCAATATTCCATAGCATAAATCTTGTCTAGAGGGAGATTCTTTGGGAGGAGGGAGATAGCCCAGTCAAACGTTAGCTTCTGTCTTTTGTGATTGCCTACAAGGAGGCCAGTTGCAATTGTAGGGGTTTTTTTATTATATTGATGCTCAGTCAATAGGGATTGGTCTGTGAACACCAGACCATTTCAGGTGGACCAGAGGTTTCCAAAGGTTGATAACATGGGCCATTTCTTAAGTTTGAGATTGCTACATTCCTATTTGTATCCCCACAGTATCAATGTGGAACTGAGAGGCATCCTACTTGGTGAATTTGTGCACATATATAGCGAATATTACGGAAATCAAATGGAACCTGAGACCTGTGAATGTAACAGCATGAGGCTATATTGCTTGTGCTAAAAGGAACATGCTCATTCATTAGCTCAAAGCCAGTAGCAGATGCAGAAATCTCAGTGTGACATCTAGGAGGACAGCAAACCACATGGTTTGCCCAGTGGAGTGCTTCTCTCATATCTGCTCTGTGTACCACTTACTGAAGGACATGAGCAGACTATTTACAGAGATGCAACTGCAGCTAGCTTTCTAACCATGTGCACAAAGACAGACTTCCTGATGCATCCTCCAATCATTTCCTTCCTGTAACCTGTGCTCTTCCCTCCAAGTTCCATTCAGGTGGCTACTTTTTCTGTAATATGACTTGTGGCTGCTTAGAACACTGTTTAGACAGACCACTGGGAGGGAAGCTTATGGGAGAATTATAAAATCTTTAGGCTAGCAGGAAATCCACAGAAACTCACCCTCGTACCCTGCGTTATTGTGTATTCAGCATTCTCTGTCCCACTCCACGGTTCCTCTCTGCCCTACTCTACTCAGAAGTATCCATCAATATCTTCCTTTTATTTCAATGGAGACATGCTCAATGGCAAGTGACCACATTGCCCATTAGGGACTGCAACCCATAGGGAAAGGGATATTAATATTATCACGGCTACTGGAGATTCAGCATTAGCTTAGATTTCTACAGCAGAAGGTCCTCCGCTCAATGTAGGCATAGACTCATTATGCCATCAAGACCAAGTGTCTAATGTACTGGTGACCTTCAATGTGTGAGACTTGTTTCCCCATTAAACAGCTGCTTGTAAGGGCATCTTCAAGCACACAGGATTTGCAAGCACAAAGTGGATATCCTGCCCTATGTCTCTGCAGGAGCCATAGAGGAGCTTGCTGTGCCTTCTTTCCCCTGTTCTACATCTGCACAATACAAGATGGGATTCAACGTATACCCTGCCAAGTGCTTTTGGATCTCTCAGGGCAAAAAAAGAACTTGGTCACAATGTAACTTTGTATGATTATTCCATTCCTTCCCTCTGAAACAATGAGAGAACAGCATCAAATATGGAAGGGATAGACCATCTTCCACAGATGCCTCACTGAGCACAACGTCCAAAGCAAACTGACACCAATCACATGGGACCAGCTATAGAATCTTGATGAGTAACGCCATCTTCCCCCAGTGCTTTCCTGGCCAGCATTGATTGTATCAGTTTCAATAACTCTTCTGTGGTTACAGAAGACTCATGAGATTTCTCTGTCTGAGTTGCCCAGCTTTGTCAATTCCAATTTATCTAGATATTCTTTTACCATTTTCCTAGACAACAAAGGTTTGTGATCAATAGAAGGCTTCATAAAAGCCCTGGAAGGCATTGCTAATCCTTCTTCCCAGGGTTACCAATCCCCCTTTGGGTTTATGGAGAGGGGTTGACTGGCTGGCATTTATTTTATTGTACCAGTTACTTGGCTGTCTCATTTTCCTGCCAGGAATGCCTTTGTTTGGTTGTGGGTGTTTTTCCTTCATGCCTCTGGAAAACTTAAAAGCTTTTTTCTGTTTTAGTGACATCGGTTTGTTCCACGTTAGCCCTTGGAATCCTCAGGCACAGCTTTTCCCCCTTTATTAATTATTATTATTACTTCCAGAGAAACCCTTATTCATTTCCTGCATGCTGCTTCAAATTATTTTGCAAGAACCAGTTTTCCTTTTTGCTTCTCCTGCTTTCTTTTTCGGTTGAGATACATACAATCTAAGCCACACCCTACAATCTTCTTCTTCAAAGTCTCCCCCCGTGAGTCCCAGTTGATGTCTGACTTGCAATAATCCATTGATTTCTGGATCAACTACATTCCAACAAACCCCTGTAATTGTAAGACTCCCCCCAAAACATAGTAATTCATTCCATACATTCTGATTTTCAATTAGCTCTAATAATAGTAAACTGGAAAAGGTGACGAGAAGAATGCTCTGTGAAATCCACTCTTCTCAATGTTATGAATATCTAATTCAGCTGTGCAGAGTCTACCCTATTGGCAGTCACAGAAGATACATGCCACATCAGCTTAAATGAACTGTTTCCTAAATTTGCATTCTTATGTTGTTATTTATTTATTTATTTATTTATTTTGTAGTCCAGAGTTGGTCATTTGAGACAACCACATCAGAAGTCCACTTTCTACCTTGTGACCTCCAAGCCAGCAGCTAGAAATCTTGAGTACACCCAGACAATTTTTTTACTGGATTTTTCCCATCAAAACCGCACAAAAAACTATTAGACTTTAATTGTTTTCAATATTTCAATATTTTTGACAAAAATAATTTGAAAAAAAAATTAGCCCGTTTACATTAGTTGCACTTTGCTTTTCGAAAAACCACATAAAATGAACATTTCAGTTCAAAATGAAACTGAACAAAAATGTTTCTTTTGTTTCCGATATTTTTTGTTGAAATTAAAACTTTCAATTTCCCACCATTAGGTTTTCAAGCCACATGATTTTGTTTGATCATTTTGGCAGGCCTAGAACGTTGGTTTCCTGCCTGCCCTGGCTTTGAGAGACAGACAGTTGTGTTACTGGAGTTACTGTGGATGCGGTACCTGAGTGTCACATAGTCCTGGAGACAAAAGATACTACAACAAATGGGATGTTTGTGAGGGGAGCCACTGCATAGATTATTTGCTTCTCTCACATTTAAAATGGAAGGCGCAAACCGTTTTCATTCTGCTGGCCTTAACCACTGATTAATCCCGACAGCTTCTTATAAACAATGAAGTCGATGAAATGCAATCTTCCTTTTCCCAAAGCAACTCTGTCTCAGGAAGAAAAAGAGATTCATAGTGAGAGAGAGAGAGACATTCACTGTCTTCCACTTCAGTCATCCTGGGCTTCAAGAAGTATCAATTTCCTTTCCATAAAAAGCAACCTAGTATTCATTCCCTCCCGGGTCTCTAGAAATTGGTGTAATAATCTGAGGACCTTCTTCTAGCATCTCTGGACCCATGGAATTTATCCAGCCAGGTGTTGGTTGACCACAAATCCCCTTTGTAACAATGAGAACAGATGGTACTTAGCACCTCCTAGTAGGTGCTAAGCATTGCGAATGCTTGGGTCCCATGTTATCTGTTATTATTTTACCAAACCCTCTAGGAATAGATCCTGAAAGGTGCTGAGCACCTGATGCTCCCATCACCTTCAATTAGTGTTTCCAAGGCCTCAGAGAAAATTCATGATGCGCTACTGAGAAATATGGTCTGATGGTTAGACCAAGGGATTGGGACACAGCACTCCCAGATTCTACACCTGCTTCCATTTCTTTGCCCCTCGTGTCACCATTTACACCTGACTTGGCACTGCACTATGGCCACTTTGCACAGATGTAAGTGACCACACAACATGCAAAGCAGTTGAGAATCAGGCCTTCAATTTCCAGCTCTGTATGGATTGCGGTATTTTCATTAGTACTATTACAAAAATAAATAACAGGACTTCTCTTTTATGCTCTAGGCAGGGTGACGAGATGTCACAATTTTATAGGGACAGTCCCAATATTTAGGGTTTTCTCTTATATAGGCACCTATTATCCCCGACCCAGTTTTTCACACTTGCTCTTTGGTCACCCTAGGTTAAAGTGCCCTTAACAAACATTACAATTAGGAGCTCAATCCCCAGCTGTGGCTGAGGTTTGCTCAGAATGGCTGGGTACGGTGGAGGGTGTGTGCGGGGGTATAGAGTACAAAGCCATGTTTGCTCCTCTCCAATCCAAAGATTGGCTCTTCCCTTGGTACAACATAGAACAGCCTCAGTGCTATTGTGGCTACAGCATTTGCTTGTAACTATATGCATAGAACTGCAGCACACTGAATCAGTGGCTGGATTCTGTTATCTTTGGGAAGCTCAGATAACACTAGCAAGATGTCAAATTTAAATCCATGTTTGTCATAGGAAAAAACTGCCAATCACTAACTGGCTGTAGCTGTCACTCAGTGGAAACCTGGTGAAAGGATCCAGGGAACCCACTGGACTTGGGATATTAATACAGTTTTACTTAATTTCAGATCTGGAACTTATCCCCCCTCCTCCCCCAAGACACAAGGAGGTAAGAGCAGGTAAACTTGACACTAACACAAAGAAGGGGGTTGTTCCATGCAACCTTTATCTAAACTGCCTTGCTCCCAATCTAGCAGCGCCATTTAAAGTCAACAGGAATGCTCATCTGACTAAGGGCTACTCGTATGAGTAAAGAATACTGGCTCAGATGTTAAACGGTTGAAGACTGAAAACTAGACAACATGCTCAGATTTAAAACTCTTTTTTGCTTCAATAATATTTGGCCTAAATGCTACACATTTTTGGTCAAAGTTTTGGTACACAAGAAATATGGGATTGAGCCTCTAGATGATTCTATGCAACTTCCTCAAAGAGCAAATCCACAGTGGATCTTGTTTGCTAGTTTGTTTTTTTTTGGACCCCTGATTCTGCACTCCTTGCTAGAGCAGGGCGAAAGTTTTCATTCAGTTTCTTTTGTCTCAGTGAAAAATGGCTCACTCATCAAAATGGAAAGTGCCATGAGACATGTTTGATTTCAGTGAGCTTGCTGAAAACTGGAAAATTAGACCCTTCCTCATTAGAGAGGATAATTAAGAGGCGACATGACGTTGAACATGGGTTAAGCTTAATGGGAACAAGTCACTCTTATTCCAGAATGGGTCTATACATGGAGTGATTCAGGAATAGCTATTTCTGAATCACTCCAAGTATAGGCAAGACCTTTGATAGTTACAAAAATTGACCTGAGACTTTCTCAGGAGTGTGGATTTCTGGTTAGGGAGAATGGAAGCAGTGGGATAGTGAGGGAAAGTAATGTTCCCTGGCTTTTGAGCTATTTTAACAACCTTAACCAGATATAAGAACCTGAGTAAAATAATGACACTTAGTTCTTACTTAGCTCCTTTCATCCATAGGTCTCAAAGCTCCCAACAAAGGAAATAAGTTTTGTTATTAGAGATGATCAAAACTCAGAATTTCCACCTCCTTGGCTGGACTACATCTCCCCCCATGTATGGCCATTATGTGACTCCCATGATGAAGTTCAGCCAGAGCGGATAGATTGGTACATCATGGAAGCTATAATCCAGAGAGCATTGTGGCCCACAGAAGAGAATAGGAACATTAGGCACTGGAAACACAGCTCTAAGAGGCATCATGGAAGATCAGTCTGATGATAATCAGTGTTAAACTGATCTGAAGGAAAAATTATCAGATTGGCTTGACATTATTTCACTTTAAAGTAACCCAACCTGAATCTAAATGTTTCTTTTTGTTTTTCCCAATGGGCAAGTGAATAATGGCAGAAAATTCAATGGACAATTCTCCACCCTCTCTAACCACTTTTCCTGATGGGGAAAATGAAGCACGGCGCCCTGCTGAAGACCACGCAGCAGGCCAAGGTAGGAACAAACATCCTGGGGCAACACCATCCTTACGAGGCCACAGAATAGAGCAGCCAGTTTCCAGCCTATAAAGAAGATTGTACAGGACGGTTCCACTATCACACAGCTGTGCTTCAGAGCTATATAACACAGCGGGGGGGCTGGTAGCACATTCCTTGCCAAGACGGTCTCCTGCCATTCTCCTCAGCAGGCCTGCCACAAGAGGTCTTGGTAAGGGTGGGAAGCAAATTGATTATGAATTGGAGTTTTGTCTACCAACATTTTTTAATATGTAATCTTGTCATGAGTGAACTCAAGTCATTAATAATACAGTAAGCAAAATGTGCTGTAGTTAACCTTAAATTATAACTTACAAAGAGTGTTCTTACAGTTTCTGCTTTGATTTATGAGCTCAGTTTATTCTATGCAAATTCATGCACAGTTTCTAATAAGAGGGAGGGGGGAAGATAAAAGAGCCGTGAATATTTTATAAGCTTTTCCCACTTACCTTAATTTAGAAATATGAAGCTGAATATGTAAGTAGAGAATAATTACCTATTACTAATCTCCCACATAGTTTATCTATTTCAATCCTGAACATCCTGAGCAATGCAAAACATAACTGTTTTACTACCTGTACCACTGTAAATATGATAATTAGGTATACTTCAGTGCTACTTTTTGCTGATACATGAGAAGATAGATACTGTAATATAATCAGGCAGTGCTGCACTATTGTTTTATATCCCTTTTAAAAATAATATGCCTGCTGTTCAGTATTTCATTCAGTGGACACAATAAAGTTCACTTTTAGGAGGATGGTGCCCTATATAGCTTCCCTGTGCTGTGTTTCCCAGGTGATTTTTTTTTCACTTTTATAACTGGCATAACGAATCCATAATTGTTGATATAGAACCACATCAGGGCAGTCATAGTAGAACTCAGATCTTCCTGCTCTACAAAAAACGAAGGCATTTCACTGAATGGGACTGCCCATTAGCTTTTAGCAGTATAACGCCTATGAGACAGAGTTGAGCAACTCTAGTTCCATCCACTAGAGGTCAGTGTTTTCCACTAGAGCTGGCCAAACATTTTCCTTTTTTTCTTGAAAATTTTGAAAAATAAATATAAAAAATACATCTATTCTGAAGTTTTTGAAATGGGACTATTTGGTATTTTGTGAAATTTCATGGGTTCCAAAACCAAAAAAGTTTTCAAAACACACACACAAAAGAAAAAAGCAGCATGAGACATAGCCTGAGAGACTGTATCATGTATTTTTGTGCACACATGCCCAATCAAAGAGTCAGGACAACAGGGACACAGTGGGGCAAACTGAAAATAAAAATATTTTAAATGGAAAATGTTCACCCAAAATCAAGGACCACAATATTTTAAAAAATGACAAAAGTGTTCATGCAAGTGAATGATTTTATCAAAAGGTTTTTGGTGCTTTACTTTTTATGCAAATTTGCCATTAAGAAAAGCAATATTTTCATTTTCAGTTTGCCATTGTGCCATTTTTGATTGGGTTCAGACTGTGATATATTGTTTTTGAAAATATTTATACTTGTATCGCATCATAGTATATATACTCTGTTGGCTAAATATGTGTGCATGCGACATATTAACAGCCCCCCCCCCCCCAAGGGCCATGGCTCCTCCCAGACAGAAAGGGCCCTTCTCAGGAAGAAACTCTGAGAGGAAGTAGAATTGTGTTTCCTCTCTCAGGGAGACAGGGATACAGCTTGTGCCAGAGCAGCAGAAGGGGAGTGCCTCTTTACTCCCTTATGGTAATAAATTCATGTTGTTCTGTTATTTACTGGGCTCATGTCTTCACTCTGGGACTCTGTCTACTTATGCCAAACCACCAGTAAAGAAACCCAGGTCATTTAACGATATTGAAGTGCATTTAGTGTTAAAACATGCCCGGTGATTGGCCGCCCTTGAGACTGAAGACCTTTATTTAGATATGGAACCATTTCAGAACAGGCGGTGGCTCTGCAGTGTCCATCTTCTCGACCCCCCCCCCCTTCCCCACCAATGTGTAGCAACCTTGAATAAGAGGGACCTTCTTGCAGCTAGTTGTTGTCTGCGTGTGCATTCCTGTTGTGTGCTGTTTCAGCTCTGCACGGATAACCGACCCAGGAGATGTCTATCAGCCTGCCCTGATTTGGTTTGTAGTGAAGGCACCCAGTTAGGCTCATCGTTGATGAAGTATGGTGCTAATGCCCTAGCCCAATGGTTACAGGTCCACTAACATACATATGCCCATGACAATGGACCAACTCAGTGAATGGCAGGACTTTTCGTTCCCCCGTAGGCCAGACAAAGACACCCCCTCTGTAGGGTGACCAGATATCCCAACTGTATAGGGACAATCCCAATATTCAGGGCTTTGTCTTATATAGGTGCCTATTACTCCCCAATTTTTCACAATTGATATCTGGTCACCCTCTCTCTCTGAGACTACTCTTTAGACATGGATACAAACAAGTTACACATTGCCCCTCTGACATGGTTAGTTATCACCATTTACCTTATACATGTTTGGTTGATCAAAGCATCTCTATTCATCGCCCTGTCATTCTGACCTTATCTTTAAGAGAGGCTAACTTGTTCCTGTTCTCCTTGGGGAGTGTGTTGGTAGCATATTTGGTATCGGGATGTTCTGGTGCCAGCCTTCTGGAATGTGTTTGCGTGAGTGTCCTGTGCATGGCACTTCTCAGGAATGTGGATGTTGTTGCAAAAGGAGAGAAGTTATTTCAGCCTCCGTCAGTCATTTGACGAATTACAGAATGTTGCCAGTTCCAGTGGCTGGGGAGGTTTATGGGCGGTGGATCCCTGACCATGAGATTTGCATGGGCATCCATCCCCTTGTTTCATTCACGCCACTGGACAATTGACGGAGTCAGGATCTTTTTGTCACTACTGATCTGGTTAGACTGGAATAGGAGACAAGGAGATGACAAGCCTGGTAAGCTTTGGAAAAGAACCAAAACCAAACATCCAAATAGTTCTATTACCGGAGCCATCCACCATTCCAATAGCTTTAAGGACTATTAAAGTCAACTATTAATTTTACACCTTAGAATTTTTTTAGGAGAAAAAACTCTAAGTGTACAGTGACATAGTAGAATAGATTATCCAAAAATAAAATAACCTGGCTCCATAATCAATTGTATTTTCCTATAGTTAGCGAACAGGGTGAATGTTTTGTTGTTATCTCCACTTCCGTCCATCACAGTAAATTTAGATCACACTGTAAAAGGGAAAATGGACATCCTCCGATCAGAGGGAAACAAAATCATTTGCTTTCCTGGGTATCTGAGTGTCATGTTGCATTACAATAATCACCTCACAATATATCACATTACTTCTGTAAGCTTGCAGTTTACTCGGATCAAATCTTCAGCAGAACAGAGTATCTTACAATGGGATACCAATATCAAAGCAAGTTCTTTTTTTTGGTCAGGTGTGCAATGTTCTTCTTTTTGTATCAGGTACACGCTGAAGGAAAGTGACTTTAGTATATCTGGAAGAAAATGAGCGGAATCTGCCATTCCCTGTTATTCTCTTCAAACGGGATTTATATTACTGGATGTTTTTCTTTGTTTGTTTTAGCTTTTTTAATGAAACAAGAAGAATCAGCTTTTTGTTGTTGATATTGCTTCTCTCAAAATGAAAAATACCTATCCTTCCTAGCCAAACGCACTGAATTGTCTTCTACCCCAAGCACCCATCCAGTCTGCCAATATCCTGTCGCAATCCCTCACCGTAACTGACCTAAAGGTCCTCTCCCAGGATGATGGTAAATTAAGGAAAATAAAAAGGGGAAACTTTCACCTATAATGAATTTAAACTCTATTCAGTGGGTTTGGAATGGAATCCAGGTCTCCAACATCCTAAACCACTATTCTGACCTTTGGATCATCACCAGGCCTCACCCCATCCATGGAGGGGACTAAAGATCTGCCCTTTTTTCCAGAGTAGGTGGACTTCTCCCCTTTTTAACTCTTCTTCAATCCTGACATGACCTGCAGGTGTGGCAGGGGCAGAGTTACTCAAGCCCATTCCAACTCCTTAACCCCTTCTTGTCGGGTGCAGGTTTTGTACACTCTATCACAAACCAATTTCTGGTACCTGAATTTGTGTTGGTGTCACCTTACTCTAAAAGTAGTCCCATTGTCTTTAATAGGAGTTCACAAAAGGTAAAATATTTGTGGACTGTTATCACAGCTCCCTTTTTAGCTATTATTTAATCAACCTATTTTTTCCTTTTTGAAATCTTTTCTCATGGATTGGTGGCTAATCATTGGTTTATTTATTTATGTAATCCTCCATATTTATTTCTTATTTAACCTTCAATCTCCCTGATACAGGAGGCACCCAAAGCTTTCTATACTTCTCAGGTGTCTTAAAAATACCTCCTGCCATTGAATCTATGCCGAGTGCAGTACTTCACAGTCATTGTGTAATCTTGAAGGGAAAATAAAATAAAATATAACCCTTCATCAATTTTTTTAAAGGCTAAAATAAAAATCAACAGTGACCTAGAGACATGTTGGTTAATATTCTTAACACAGAACAAAGTATCAGTTACGCTGCAAGTAGATTACAAATTGTAGAACCTTTGCTGTCTAGATTCTAGGGGAAAAATGGCCTTGTAAATAAGAAATGTATCCCTCATAATGCACATATAAAGTTACAATATTTTATTTTAATGTGCAGTTTATTTATAGAAGATAGATTTGCTTTACTGGCCTTCACATGGGCTACTTAATAAGAAACGGCCTTTGCTATACAGAATCTGTTCATACTGAAGGTATAATGAACAGGGATACTCAGTAGTGTTCTGATGCTAAATCATCATTGGTCCTTTGAGATGACACACTGTTTTATTCATTCCTGGTGAGCTCATTTGGCTTCTCACTTTGATGATAACCTTTCCACAGATATATCTCCACTGAGGCAAGTACAGGGTCAAGCCAGATCAGGAATCCGTCATGTCATTAATCAGAACATGGTCACTTTTTAAACGTCCCTTCCATCATTTGCCAACAATCACTACATATTTGGAAGGGTTAAACAGCCGCAGATTCAGGTAGGTTTCCATTTACCAAAGCCGCGTTGACTCTTCTTCTACCTATTGTGTGTCTGATCATTCTTTTCTTTACTATATTTTCAACCAATTTGCCTTGTACTGAAGTTAGGCTTACTGGCCTACAATTGCCAGGATCTCCTCTGGAGCCTTTTTTAAAATGTACCTTCCACCATCAGACACCTGGTACAGAGGCTGCTTTAAGGGATAAGTTACGTACCATAGTTAGTAGTGCTGCAGTTTCGTATTTGAGTTTCCTCAGGACTCTTGGGTGAAGAAATCATCTGGGCCTGGTTTCTTACTACTGTTAAATGTACCAGTTTGTTGCAAAACCTCAATCTGGGACACTGCCTCAGATTTGTTACCTAAAAAGAATGGTTTGGATGTGAGATTCTCCCTCACAGCCTCCACAGTGAAGACCAATGAAAAGAATTAATTTAGCTTTTCCACAGCAGGCTTATCTTCCTTGAGTGCTCCTTTACAGCTTGATGATCCAATGTTTGGAAGGCTTCTGTTTCTGATGTACTTAAAAAAAAATTGCTATTAGTTTTTGTGTCTTCTGCTAGTTGCTTTTCAAATTCTGGTTTGGCCTGCCCAATTATACTTTTACACTTAACTTGCCAGAGTTTATGCTTCTTTCTTTCCATTTTCCTTAGTGGGATTTGCTTCCAATTTTTAAAGTATGTCTTTTTGTCTTTAACAGCGTCTTTTACTCTGTATACCCATGGCGACATTTTTTGAGGGGGAATGTAATGTAAAATGGAGTATACACAGAGTTTGTGCCTCTGTTGTGGTGTTTTTCAAAAATGTCCATGCAGTTTGCAGGCATTTCACTCTTGTGACTGTTCCATTTAATTTCTTTTTAACTAGCTTCCTCATTTGTGTGTAGTTCTGTTTTTTGAAGTTAATTAGTATTGTGGTAGTTTTCGTGACATTCCCTCTCCCCTAAGAATGTTAAATTTAATTGCATTATGGTTACTATTACTGAGTGATTCAGCTTTATTCACCTCTCAGGACAAATAACGTGTGCAAATTAGGAATAAATCAAGAATTGCATCTCCCATTTTGAGTTCCAGAGGCTTGCTGCTCCAGTTAGAAATGGTGTCTAGAAATTTTATATCTGAATCCTGTCCTGAGGTGACGTGCAGCCAATCAGTATGGAATAGCTGAAATCCCTTATTATTAATGAGTTCTCTGTTTGTGCAGCCTCTCTAATCTCGATGACCATTTCACAGTCACCATCACCCTCCTGGTCATGTAAGGTTTGAGGCCTTTTTCTGCAGTAAAAGCAGAAGACAAGAGTATAATATTGGGCTGTTAAGAAGGCACTCCTGTCCTAATAGTACCCACCATCACCAGATAAAGGAACAGATCTTAAGAAGTTTAAACAAAACTTTCTTCGATAGCATTCTGTCTGGCAAGAAACCACTTATCAGCAGTTGTGACTGTGAAATCTATACTTCTCTACTGTTTGGCCTTTTATGGTCCCCACTTCTCTATTGTTTATCAGGATGGTCTCTGTCTGGTTCTTTAATTGCTTCTGTCTGTTGCATAACTAATTTGTCAAGATTTAAATCAGCTAATGTGGTGGAGTCTGATGGGTAAAGAATTGTTTCATAATGGGCTAGGATTGGTGAAAATACTGTTTTGTAGCACTTTAGTTTAAAATGATTGGTTAAGTTATAGCTAAACAGCACCCACATTTTAACTATATCAACTGACCTGCATAAGGAAGTTCTTTGGAACCTAACTCCTGGACACAGCCTTAAGATTAGAGCTGCAAAATCTCAACACCCTGCCAACCCCAGGCAATCTAATTTTGACTGGCCACCAAAGAAAAGTTTGTCTGCCTTATTGGAAGTAGTGAGCATGGTATGCTTAGTGTGTGTATTTTGCTTTGGTAAATGTTAAGAAATAGAGGTTAAGGATATTATTGTGTAAGGCTCTTTCACTGGGAAAAGATCCCACAAACCTATAGACAGGTGTCCTGAAACAATTTGTATAGTGGGGATGCTGAGTGTCATTGAATCAAACTGTAAACCCAATGCATGATGGAAACCACTTCAAGCCAGGGGGTGCATTCCAGCACCTATGCCTGCAGAAGGTTACACCCTAAACCCAGGATGGGCAAGTGTGAGTACTTAAATTGGCCAAGCTTCACCCTGAGCCCAGGATGGGTAAGGGTGGGTGCCTAAATTAATCAAGTTACACTTCGATCCCACGGTAGGGTAAAGGTGGGGTGCCCTAGATTATGCGGGTAACAGTCAGGTACTTGTAATATATTCCTATTACTATACTCTTATTATTCGAGCATGGAGTTTCTATGCATAGAGATTCTCTGGTACAGTTTGAGTCATTTAAGAATTTTACTATATTTGTCTCTAGACTTTTTGTCACATACAGTGCCATTCCCACACCAGCACAACCTACTCTGTCATTTCTATATATATTTTACCCTGGTATTGTTGTATTCCATTAATGATCATCGTTACACCCAAGTTTCTGTCATGCTTATCATTTCAATATCCTCATTTAATACCAGGAACTCATGTTTACCTATCTTTGTATTTAGACTTCTAGCATTTGTCTGCAAGCGCCTATGAAATTGGTCAGTATTTAGTTGCCTGCCTGTATGTGATGTAATAGAATGGGGCTCTTTTGTTTAATTGTTTCTCTTAAGTTCCTAACTTTACTTTATCTACTTCTATCATCTTTGCTTTTCTAGGACATTGAAAATCCCCTTTAATGAATCCTCCCCAAAGGATGTCTCTGTCTAAACCATGCTCCTCCACAACTATTGGCTTTCCCCCCACCTATTGTCTAAAAATTCTTCTGCAATGTTTTTAATGTTGCATACCAACAATTTAGTTCCATTTGGGTTTAGGTGGAGCCTGGCCTTCCAATATAGACTCTTTCTTTCCCCAAAGGGTCCCCGGTTCCTAATAAGCCTAAATCCTTCTGCTAAACACTATTATTTCATGAGCCTCTAATTCTACCTGTCAAACTGGCCCTCCACCGACAACTAGAAGCACTTCAGAAACAACAACAGTGAAAGTTCTGGAATTTAACCTTTAACTAGCAGCCTAAATTTGCCCCCCCGTGACCTCTCTCCTACCTTTCCCTATGTCACTGTTACCTATATTTACCATAACCACCAGCTCCTCCCCAGCTCTGCACATAAGTCTATTACATATTTCAAGAGGTGTGCAATCTTCGCAGCAGGCAGGCAATTCACCACGTGGTTCCCCTGGTCATCACAAATCCAACTATCTACTTTTCTAATAATTAGGGCCCTACCAAATTCATGGCCATGAAAATCGCTTCATGGACCATGAAATCTGGTCTGCCTCCGTGAAATGTGTGTGTGTGTGTGGGGGGGTATTGGTATGTGCTTTTACTTGGGGGGGAGGGATAGCTCAGTGGTTTGAGCATTGGCCTGCTAAACCCAGGGTTGTGAGTTCAATCCTTGAGGGGGCCATTTAGGGATCTGGGGCAAAAAAAAAATCTGTCAGGGGACAGTACTTGATCCTGCTAGTGTAGGCAGGGGACTGGACTTGATGACCTTCAAGGTCTTTCCAGTTCTAGGAGATTGGTATATCTCCATTTATTATTACTCTATACTCTATGGATTTCACAGGGGGAGACTGGCGTTACTCAAACTGGTAACCCAAAAGAGGGTTGAGGGGGAGTTGCAAAGCTATTATTGGGGGTCACCAGGTTATTTTAGGGGAGTCATGGGATTGCCAACCATATTTCTGCTTGAAGAGCTGGGTGGCCAGACAGCGGCAGCTGTTGGCTGGGCACCTATCTCTGAAGGCAGCACCGCTCCACAGTGCAGAAGTAAGGGTGGCAATACCATAACATGCCACCATTACTTCTACACTGCCACCTTCAGGGATTTGTGGCTGGAAAGTGGCGGCTGCTGGCTGAGGGCCCAGCTCTGCAGGCAGAAGTAAGGGTGGCAATACTATACCATGCCATCCTTACTTCTGCGCTGCTGCTGGCAGCAACTCTGCCTTCAGAGCTGGGCTCCCTGCTAGCAGCCGCCTCTCTCCAGCCACCCAGCTCTGAAGGCAGCACTGCCTCCAACAGTAGCACAGAAGTAAAGGTGGTGATACCACGACCGCCCCTACAATAAGCTTGCGACCCCCCTCACAACTCCTTTTTGAGTCAGGACCCTTAAAATTACAACCCTGTGAAATTTCAGATTTAAATTTCTGAAATGAACTTTACAATTTTTAAAATCCTATAACCATGACATTCACCAAATTGTACCGTGAATTTGGTAGGACCCTATTAATAATCAATCCCTGCACTACAATTACCTGTCTCTTTTCAAATAACGGAGGTCCCGTCCCCATGGAGGGGTATCCTTAGTGTGAGAGGATACCAAGACATCATCTGGAATGAGGGTCCCAATTACGGAATTGTTTTCCTCCACTTCAGCTTGATGTTCTCCTTCCCTGAGACATCCTTCCTCCTCAGCAGAAAAGAGGTTGTCAGACTGGTTATGGGACTACTCTACTGTCTGTCTCATTTATGTACCTCTGTGTCTCTCTGAGCTCCTCACTTGAACCACTCTGGTCTCAAGAGCCAGTACTCTGTCTCTGAAGGCCATGAGTTACTTGCACCAAGTGAACATGTAGGCCACCTGCCCACAAGGCAGGTCATCAAGTGAGACCATTAACCTCCTCACAAAGCCACACTCTTTGCCAAACCTTTCTCAGAACTAGAGAAGGCTGGAGATATTGTGGCAGGGTGCTGGCCAGGAGTGCCTGAGCCAGCCCTGCTGGCCCTTTAAGAGGAAAAAAACCTCTGCAACCCCACACCCCCACCCCCCGCGAGGGAAGGCTAATCAGCCACCTGGGCTACAGAGGGCTCAGCATTATGGGTTGCACCTGGAAGCCTCCTCAGGGGATAAAAGCCTGCCAGGCAGGAAGCCCAGGGTGGTGGTGTGGTAGAGTGAGAGAGAGAGAGAGAGAAGGAGAAAGAGAAAGAGAAAGCTGCAGAGACATAGGACAGGGAAGTAGAGCTAAGGCTGGGAGCCTGAAGAGCTGATTACTTCCTGAGACCAGCCAGGTTGAGGGCTGGGGCTCAACTGAACTGTGTAGAGCTGTATATAGTAGGTGGTGGGGTTTGCACTGGGCTGCACTGTGAATAAAGAGCACTGTGAGTCACAGAAGAGTCTCCTGCCTGTTTGTGATGTGGGGGAAGAGCAGATCTTCCTACAATATATTTCATCTAAACATTTGTATTTATTGTAGTGAAAAAATACTTTTCAGCCACAAGGACATTTTTCACCTAAGCCGTATTCATTTTTTGTTTCCCCGTGAAAAACTCAAAAACGTGATTTTTTTTTTCACGTTCTCAAAATCTCAGAAAAAGTAAATAATTTCAGCAAGTTTGTTTGGGTTTGAAAAAGATCACAGGGAATTTTTGTAGTGGTTTTGTTTTCAAAATTTTCCATAAAAACTACAGTATTTGTATTTTTACCCAGGTCTCCTCAGAACCTGAGTCACTTCAACACTGTTATGCCACAATAGTAAATAAAATAATTATACATTTCCAAGAATAGTTTAGCTCTGAAGCCTCGCAGACTGAAAAGGATGAGAGAGACACATCTATTTCAGTATTTCCCAAAGTGAGGTACATGTACTCCTGGTGGTACGCAAAAGGGTTTCAAGGGGTACGCAGCACAATTTTTTATTTTACTTTATCATAGGTTTTTTTTAGCAGCAGAAGATAATTCATTAAAGTGTAATATATAAGAATGGTGTACACTTGTACAATAGACATTTACACAGGTTTACATTGTAACTAATATGATAACGCATTCAGTTATCAAAATTATCTTCGCCGGAGAAGGGGTGCGCCGGTAAGACTGTTGTCTCAAAAGGGATACGCGAATGTTGTAAGTTTGGCAAACACTGATCTATTTGGTATCATTCTTACTGTTAGGGAGTGTTCAGATACCATGAACAGAAGAATGTCATACTAGGGCAGATGAATTGTCCATCTAGCCCAGTATCCTGTCTTCTGACAGTGGCCAGTATTGGACGCCTCAGAGGAAAGGAATATATATGGACAATTATTGACTGATCCATCTCCTGTCATTGAATCACAGCTTCTGGAAGTCAGAAATTTAGGGAAACCCAGAGCCAGGGGTTGTTTTCCTGATCAGTTGGGCTAATAACCTTTGTTGGACCTATCCCCCACGAACTTAGCAAATTATTTTGTTTCAAAAGAGTTATACTTTTGTCCTTCGCAACACCACCTAGCAATGGATTGACTTTTCATTGTGTGAAAAAGTACCTCCTTTGTTTATTTAAAAACTGCTGCCTATTATTTTCATTGGATGCTCCCAGATTTTGCCTTACATAAAGGGGGTAAACAACACTTTCCTATTCACTTTCTCCATACCATTTGTGATTTTTTTAGACCTTTAGCAGATCCCACATTAGCGATGGGGGGAGGGATAAGTAGATAAATAGAGTGAGAATTGGTAGATCTGTGGAAGTCGAAGAAGAATAATGCATGAATGTGATACCTTTACTCACATTAAGCTACACAAGTTGAAGTATTGACTTTCAATCTTACTCACAGTGAAGCAGTAGACTAGGGGTGACCAAACCAGTTTGGATAACAGAAAAAAAAATCTTGATATTTACCCACCCTGGAACTTAACTCAACTCTACCCAGTGAGGTGCGGAAAGAAGTTTGACTCGGCTCGTTTTACCCTGTTAGTTTTCATATTTATGGATCTGGACACATCTTGATCTCATCAGGGTGCAGGAGCTCTGAAATATTACGGGAGAGGATTCCAACTAAATGGAATGTCATATTACCAGTCAGCCCTGTCAAAGGGTCTGTGATGGGATGGATACTGGTAGGGCTAGACATATATCAACATTTTCCTCATATTTGTGGAATATTTATTAAATCTATATTTCATGCACATACATTCGCTTCCTTGTTTGACACAGTAAATTTACGAGGGATGGTTTATTCAGTCTTGAAAATTTAGGCTTTAGAATGGAAAATGAGTTGAGAAACCTCTTTAGTATTACAAGGCAACATAAATTTAGGACCCTTAGAGCCCATGCAGTGGTATATATCCTGCCTTTGGTCTCCCATTCTCAAGTGAATTTACTATGGACTATTGCATGGCATTCCTGCCAACTAAATTATCATAGCTCTCCATTAAATAACACAGATATGATGGGTAGAGTATTTTACATTCTCCAAGCAGATTTCTAAACCTCCCAATGGATTATTGTCAGTTATTACTTTTAAAGTGTGAGCCTTGTATTAAAAGTTTCCAGGATCCGATTCATTACGGGCTAGATTATAGTTACAAGTACCAGCCCAGTGTGAGTACTGACGAGTTGGATCCACAGCAGGCTGGGAAGCAAACAGGACAGCATTGACCACACTTTTAACAAGATTTAGTGTGTGCTTCTTTAATGGGTTTAAGTGCTCAGCTTGATGATGCATGGCATCTAGAAAATGGTACTGTTTGCTTAGCCATTAAAAGAGTTTCTAGTCTTATATCTTCCAACAGTTCCATGGTCCATCTCCAGTGCTCCATCCTCGCTGCCCTTCTTAGATATTAATAATTAGTTGTATTATCCTATAGCCTGGAAGCCCCAGTCATGTCCCATGACTCCATTGTGCCTGGCCCTGTACAAATACAGAACAAGAAGACAGTCTCTGCCCCCAAGAATTTACAATCTAAGTTGTGGTATCTCCCAATGAACCTCCCAGAGACCTAGTGCTTTGCTTTGTCCAGAGGAGGATCCTCAAGTGAAATCTATTCCTCTGCCTCTCTTCTAGTTTCTGGTCTCCCTCTCACTTCTAATTTCTGTAAGTGGGGCACCATCCAGGCACCAGAATTTACCTCCTGTGTTGCCAAGTCTCTGTCAAGCCACATCTGCAGCCATGTCTGGGCACCGCTAGAAAGGTCATTCAAGCCCTTAGCCATCTTCCCCTTTGACTGTTGGAAACCACTCCTCTCCCCTGGTCTCAAGTAGTGCTTCTTCCCACCTTCTGATGCATACCCAACTCTCCATTCATTTCAGGGTCTGGCTTGGAATTGCCCTTGTGGTCAAAAAAAAAATCTTCTATGGACTTGGCCCAGTCTGTCCCACACTGATCTCGCTTCCCTTTGTCACTTCTTCCACTCGTCTGCATTCCCCCTTGTTCTTGGGGGAGTCTTATCACGCCTGCCAATTTGGAACATAAAACACAGGGCTGGAAGGGATTTCCTGGGTCACTGAGGCCAGTCACTTGTTATCACAGCCTACCCAGCCATATAATGCATTCCTCACTGGACTTCCCTTTCAGCTATCAACTGAAAACATTGCCTCTTTTTTATGCTGCCTAATTCTCCTCTTCCCCATTCTTGGCACCCTGAGTGAGCTCAGTGCAATAATTTATTCACCATCCAAACTCTTTGGTTTTCTGTCATTTGTGCACTACGCTGACAGCCCTCTTCGATTATTCTGACTCTTCAATTCCTTGCGTGAGGTGGTTTCCACCTCATGGCTGTCACAGTACTACATGTTGGGGCCTCGGGGAACCGCAGCGGGAAGGGAGCCTTCTGTTTGTAATTGTGGGCCACTTCAGCTAAAGGAGGTTCTCCATTAACTGGTAATAGCTGAAAGTCTATGGCACAGAGGTGAGCAGCTTTGCTTCTATCCAGTAGAGGGTAGAGGTGCGCACACGCACATCCCAGTCAGTCCACTATAGTAGGAAAGACAGCACATATAGTAATGGTCTATTTTATTCTTCTACATGTATGAAATTAACAGGCAGTGCTGTTTGAGCTGACAAGGCTGTTGTCTCACACTGCTTCCTCTGGCAATGGCCAGCTATAAAGCACATCCATTGATGTTTCACGTTGTGTAGCCTGTATATCCCAGCAAATATCTGCCACTCAGTTCAAGGTCAGATATGCATAGCTCATCCCATGCAGGGCAGATATCTGAGCCCTGGCAGCTTCTAAGTATTGTCCACGTCCATGTAACCCACTGGTGAATATGCGTTGTGCATCCCCTGCTGTGCCTAATCCACAGAGGATATGGAGCATAACAAATGTCAGGTAGACAGCCTGGTTCTTCAGCTTAATCTATAGACCCTCATACATTTAGCTCTGGAGATCCATTGTTCAATCCCTGGTCTGGAAGCCATCACATCGACATGTGACCTCAATTACCTCTGTATTACCCACACTCACTTCTTAGAAGGGCAGGAATGTGGAGTCTATTGCTTCCCTACTCATCAAGTGGGTCTCTTAAAAAGATAATTAACCTTGTCAAGCATCATTACATGATGGAGTTACCACGGAAGCCTCCTGAGTCCATTGCTCATGATTTATGAAGCTGACTGAGTTCAGACACCTGGAAAATAAAAGCAACATGGCTGGGTCTTGTATGCTTTGCTAGTACATTAGTTATAATATTGTTGTCATTGTATGCCACCTGCATAGTCACGCTGTGGAAATATTACCTATGTCTAACAGTGCTTATAATTCATTTGATTATACTAGTATAGGTCTCTGAATAACATCATAGAAAGAGGTGGAAGAGACCTATTTTGTCATCTTTGTCCATATCCTTGCCTCAGATTACACATAAACAAGAATTGCCATGCTGCATCACGCATCTGGTTCATCTAATCCAGTATCCTACTCTATATAGGTTCTTCCACTACTTCCATCACCGCAGCTACAATTTAAGTTACAGGGAATGGGACTTGACAAGGACACTTTTATGTAGTCACCAACTCCCATCAGAGTCATTGAGGCCTGGGCTACGGTGGGGGGAGGTTCGAACTAAGATATGCTATTTCAGCTACACTATTCAGCTATTCATGTAGCTGAAGTTGAAGTATCTTAGTTCCACTTACCTGGCCGTCCTCACGGCGGCGAGTTGACCGCGGCAGCTCCCCCTTCAACTCCGCTTACTCCTCGTGTGGAGATGGAGTTCCAGAGTCAATGGGGAGCACGTTTGGGGATCGATTTCTCACGTCAAGATGAGACTTACCCTGACAGCTGTGGATGCTTGCATGTCAAATTAGGCCCATAACATATTTGTGCTAAGAGTAATTGTAACTCATTGGAGAATTTCCCACCCTGCACCCAATCCACAGTGGATAGGAGTCTCTTACAGTGGCCAGTAGAGAATTATGGCATTTAGCTCAAGCTGTAACAGCTCATGCTTGTATCTCTTTTAGCTCCTTGGTGCGTTGGCCAAGAGAGTAGTCATAATATACACGGGACCTCCACAACTCAAATCATGAGCTACCACAGTTTGCGCTAAAGACCTGAGGCTATCTAGCAGGGACTCATATTATCTGGGGACTGGGGATAGATGGTGGTCTAACATATGCTCACCGGTAGGTTACGTAACTACCGGGGAGTGTTGCTAAGGGGGGGAATTTCAAAGATAAGCACAGTTGAGGTATCAGCACCCACTTTCTGCATGCATTTAGCCCCAATATCAGTTCCTGTGCTGCATATCCACACATGTGACTCTTTACTGGATCATCAAGTCCAAGCACACACTGCATTCGCCAGAGCAACCATAATCCACTGCCTTGAAAATTTCACTGTTGCTTGAAAAGTTTTTAATCTTCTTTCTTGCTCCATTTGTACAATGTATAAATCCCTTCAAATAGGGACAGGAAAGGGCAGATCAAGTCCTGATATTTGCTAAGAACACACACAAAGAAATCATATTATATATTTCCCCTGGTACTGACGCAGAGGAAGAATCAATGGGAGTGCTTTCTATCTGAGGAACTTAGATGGCCTCCCGCACTGTTGCATCTAAGCACCTGATAGTCTTAAATATAGTTATCCTCACAACACTCCTGTGAAGTGGGGCAGTGATCTTCTCATTTTATGGATAGGAAACTGAGGCACAGAGCAGGTTAAATCAGTAGCCCAAGGTCATACAAAAAGTTCATAGTGGAGCAGGAAACTGAATGAAGGTCTACTACTTCCCTGCTTGGGGTCCTAACCACCAGACCATCCTTCCTTTGAGCATAAGGACTTATAGGACTGGCCCAAAACATTGTGTCTTCACCTGGCAAGGTGAGTGGAATGGGGATATTGCTCCCACTCTGGCTATTCTATTTTCATTCTTAGAAATATTGCTTTGAAAATATCTTGGTATTTTATAGAAAAGAATGTAGCTTATTCATCCCTACACATTGTTCCATTGTAGCTCTCAGTTCTCAAACCAAATATCCCTGCTAAAGAATGAAAGATTCATAGATTCCAAGGCCAGAAGGGACACGTCTGATTATCTAGCCTGACATCCTGAATGACACAGGCCGCAGAACTTCCTCGAAATAATTCCTAGAGCAGATCTTTCAGAAATACACCCAGGCTTGATTCAAACATTGCTGGTGATGGGGAATCCACTATGACCCTTCTTCCAATGGCTAATTACCCTCATTGTTAAAAAAAGTTCTGTTTATATCCAGTCTGATTTCGTGGAGATTCAACTTCCATGCATTGGATTGTGTTATGCCTTTCGTTGCTAGCCTGAAGAATCCATTATTAAATATTTGTTCCCCATATGGGTACTTTCCAATTCCTTTTGCTTACACCTTTTCTCTTTCTTCCAATGTGTCATTTGCCTGCATTTTCGAAATTTTGCTAGAAGTACTTTCCATGCCCTTGGGGGTGCTCCCATCTGGCTTCATTATTGTTCTTTATATTTGTCTTATGGTAGCAGCTAGATTTCCCAAATAAGGTTGGGTGCCCCCTGTGCCAGGTACTCTACGAACCCAGAATACAGACAAACCAAAGAGCTTAGATGGTTGAGTGGCAAACAGAGGTGCAGGGTGCTGATGTGACATGCCCAAAGTCCCACAGCAGGCCAGTGGCAGAGCAGGAATAAAAGCCAGGACTTTTGGTTCCCGTTTGCTTGCACTAAATCACAAGCGCTTTGCGCCTTAAGCTATGACTTTGCTTTGACGTGTTTGTGTCAAAGATCAGGATACTTTCACTTTGTTTTGTGTGGGAGTGTTAAAGATGAAGGAGAGCTCTGTGACGTTTACCTGAGGAGAGAAATTGAGGCAAAGGACACTAATCAATACACTCTGGGGTGGGAGTTTGACTCTGCCCACATACTTTTGAATTATACTTGTAGCATTTTCCTAAATTAATGTTGGACCCCATTTTCCCTTTCATTCAAATTTTATTTTGTTGTATGCAGCCTTGGTGCTTGTGAGAAGAGAAGTACTGATTCTTAGCAATGGCTGGGGTGGTGTTTACTTTTCCCAGATTACTGAGGGAGAGCGGGCTCAAGCCAGTTCTACAGTGTGTTGTTAAGAGAAACTCCATGATGTTGAACCCAGACCTTACTGCTGTCAACTCCACCTGGCAGAAGGGTTACACTTGGTTGATGGAATGTGTCAGAAACCCACTTGTTCATCTGGTAACACTGGTTTTACAGGTGGCAGGACCCTGACCAGTACAATCTCCATGGTACTGTACAACGTGAAGAGGAGTAATAAGGTTGGCTTTCCAGACTTGGAGGACAGTACTGCCAGCCATTGCAGTCCCTTGGCCCCAAGGTTTTTAAGACATTTTGGAATGATGCCCTTAAATCCTGTGGCTGTCCCAGCTTTCATGAATGAAAGGGTCATATTTACCTCCTGAACAGTGAAGGGCAGGGATGTGAAGGTGAGACAGCTAGAGCTGATGCTCTCTGTGCTTTTTGTACATAGAAGACTTGTCCCTTGGTGCTTTTTGAGTTTATAAACAATGTTCTCCTGATCACATCAGATGAGACTTCGGGGTTTGAATGTTTCACTGGGTTTGCAGCCTCAAACTGACACAGCAGTAGCCAAGCTTTGGAGTGAATAAAGTCCAGAGTTTCAACAATCTCTGTCTATTTTTGCCAGGGTGCTAAATCCAGTGACTGGATTTGGGACGTTGCAATGTTTAGGTCACCAGACATTCACTACTCCTTTACTAGCCTTTCTGTTTCCAGCATAAGGTGTATCCTCTTCAAGAGGAGCAGCAGATATTTTTTTCTGGGGGGCTATTCAGATGAGCTGCGGGGAATGGTCAACCATTTTAAGTGTCTGTGGAATCACAAAGATGGTGGCCACAGTTATTGGAGAGAAGTCTGGCTAGTTTGCCTTTCCATCATGGGTGGGGTGATGACATGATTACTGGGAGTTCAACCCCAATATATGGATGATCACCAATCAATGCTGGCTGTGTGGAAAGCTGCCATGAATACTCCTGGTGGCGTTCTGAGGAATTCCAAACAGTGCAAAGAGACAGAATGAAAAGAGCCTCTGTCTTTTGTGTCAAAAAGATTGTGCATGTCCTGGTTTGATGACCATTCTGCAAGTGCCTTGCTCACAGTACTGTATCATTGTTACGGTAACCATCACAAAATATGGGGCTATTAAAATCACCAGTGTATGGAGCTGTGGGTAATGGGGAGAGATGGCCAGTCTATATTCAGTGGTTTATTTTTGTTTTCTACTGTTATCTTGCTGCTTCTTGATTTGATGGTGAAGGTTCCCGAGTGATCTTGGTGTCCATCAATCATATCCTACTCCTTAATACCCTGCTTGATATATGTGGCAAGGTCATGTTTCAGGTGATGGGGGAAGGCTACAAGATTTTAGCCAGGTAGCTGGCAATGCAACAATGGGATTCTTTAGTATCATCTCTAATCTGGGTTCTCCATATGGGCTTGTGTAGCAAAGTGGCGACTCCTGCTGGTCCATCCAGGGAATTAGCTCTCTCAAGCATCTGGAGCGCCCTCTGCAGGCTGATGTCCCACTTGCCACTGGCCCCGTGTCCCTCCCTGGACCCCGGTGCCCTCTTCCCAAGGGTGCTGCACCCCTGCAGTACCCTCACAGTCTCAGGGTCTTCCCTTCCCAGGGAACCCCCACCCCCTATTCCCACCTTGCCTCAGTCTAGGCAACTGCCACTCACCACTTCCCCCTGTTCACTGGGGCAGACTGCAGTATCATTGCCACTCATCGGCAAGGAGGGTTTGGCCTGCTGCTCTGCCTCTGTAGCCCTGGGCTGCCCCCTGCAACTCCAGTACCCTTTGTTGGCCTTCCCCTAGGCCCTGCAGCCTGGGGGTTTCCAGGCCAGAGCTTCCCCAGCTCCTCTAGCCTTGCCCCAGCCCTGCTTCACTCTAGGTACCTTGTCTAGCTTCCCCAGCAGCCAGGCCAGTCTGCCTTTGCAGCCAGAGGAGACTGTCTCTGCTAGGTTCCTGCCTCTCATCCCTTTTATAAAGGCCTACTGGTTGGTTTGGGGTGTGGCCATACAGCTGAGCCTGCTTCCCAATCAGCCCCAGAGCTTGCTTGCTCCCAGCCCCAGGCCCTTCCTGAGCTGTTTTAAGCCTTCTGGCTGGGAGCCACCCCGCTACATCTTGCATAAATTGGCTTGCATAATACAAGCTAGATAGCCACCTTTAGACTGAAACATACCTTCAGTGGGCAAGAATCAGAGAGGTAGCCGTGTTAGTCTGAAATAGCAGAGGTAACAAAGAGTCCTGTGGCACCTTAAAGACTAACTAAAGTATTGAAGCATAAGCTTTCATGGGCTAATACCCACTTCATCACTGCTTGCATCCGATGAAGTGGGTATTAGCCCAAGAAAGCTTATGCTTCGATACTTTAGTTAGTCTTTAAGGTGCCACAGGACACTTTGAATCAGAGAGGTAGCCGTGTTAGTCTGGAATAGCAGAGGTAACAAAGTCCTATGGCACCTTAAAGACTAACTATAAAGTTTTGAAGCATAAGCTTTCGTGGGCTAATACCCACTTCGTCAGATGCAAGCAGCTTATGCTTCAAAACAGGACTCTTTGTTACTTCAATGGGCAAGTCATCAAGCTGGGCCTATGATTCTCTTGGAGTGAGTCAGACAGGCGCCACTTTTTGCAGAGTAATCATTTCCATGGCTGTTTAAAGGCAACATTCAAGTGCCAGTTGGATGACACCGGTTGTGCTTTGGCACATAACAGCGCAGACCACAAGAACGTTCTCATCACCTGCCCACCTGTTGCTGTTGATCTTACATGGAAGACACTCAGCTATGACATGGTTGGGAGGCAGCACTGAAATGGACAGACAGCATTGCTAGATTAAGTCCTTACCTGGGATAGGTGTACAGTACAAAAGAGACCAACTTCAACAGAGCAGGTCACGGAGGAGATAATCTACTTAGTTACTGAGGTTGAGAGGTTGGATTCAAGAACCAAATTTTTCTTATTTCCTAAAAAAATCTCTCTAAAGACATGCTTCTTAAATATGTGTGTGTGTGTGTGTGTTTAAAGTCCATTCATTTACATTTACTTGCTGACAAGTGAAGAATTTCCCAGAGCTGAAACACATCACCCAAGCTAAGAAATTCTTAGTACTCTACTAAATAAACATTCTAGTTGCCATAAACTAACTTGTTTTTTCTGTGGGGGAGGGGGTTAGTACAAATGCTCCCCCCTCCCCGCTTGTTGTTGTTTAGGGGGGAGAGGGTTAAGAAAACTGAAAGCATCAGAGGCATCCTTCCCACTCCTCACCATGGAAAGGAATAATATCCCTGAGCACCAATCCACCCTCTTTCCAATCGGACCCAAAACTGCTTTAATTGCTTCTGGCTGGATGGGAAAAATGAAGTGTTACTAATGGAGAGAAACTGATTTTAGGGTCAGGAACAAAAGTGGAGCCGCACTGAGATATTTAAATGAATCAATAAAGCCAGAATAGGTGGGCATCCCCTGCAGGGACTCAGACACCTCTGGACCACATAGCGCCAGGGCTAAAGAGCCCTTATCGGTTACCCCTCTGGCATGAAAAATCAAACACTATTTATCCATATTAGTGGGTTTAGTCTCTGTCTGATTATCCAGTGCTACAAAGGTGTGACCCGGGCCTACGCTTCTGTATTTTAATAAACACATTTACTGGGGCTGATAGTTCGGCAATTTGTACAGTAAATTAAATCTAATTTGCCCTGAATGCCACTGGTTTCTCAGATAGTTCAAAACAATGCCCGGTGACTCAGCAATCACCACAGCATTTCGCCTTTGGAAACAGATGCAGAGAACAGGCAACGTCTGCTCCCTGCCCAATATACCTCTCCACTCCTCCTAATTCCCTACTTTCCTCCTCCCCTTTTCTCTGTCCCCTCCTTTGCCTTTCTGCCCCCCTTTCACCTACTCTTCCTTTGCTTGCCTAGGTTATAAGGGCCTGATTCAAAACCCCGGGCAAAATCAGCTCTTTCCACTGAATTCAGGGGGGGTTCGGATCAGGTCTCAAACCAGCAGTGTGCCTCTGTGCCCTTCTAACTCCCTGCTCCACCCACCCCATCCGCCTGGTCCCTACCCAAGTCCTCCATAGTTCCCTGTCATCCCCTGAGTCTCCTCCCTCTTGTATTCCTTTCTTCCACCCCCGTTTCCTGTTCCCCCCTCACATTTTACCTCCCTCCCCGTCCAACAGAAGGAGTCTTCCTCACCCTCCTGGAGTGCTGCACTGATGTGTAAAATGAGGGCCTGTTTCCCTGAAAATTAATCGGAGTTCCCTGCCACGGTGATTTAAAGAGAAAGGACGTCTGCTTCCCATATTAGCTGAAAGGTGGTGCCCTCAGAAGCTGAGTACCAGCTAACGCATTCTGGGGCCTGGGCTTATTACTGACTCAGAGGGAAGAGCCAGAGGTGGCAGGTAGCCATGTCCTTTGCTTACACAGACAGAGAGGACAATCTGATTCAGACACCTATGCACAAGTGAAGGCTAGAGGGCACCGTGGCTCGGATCACCACAATGGCAGCCGAGTGCATTCTGTGATGGAAGGAGGTCATCAATCCAGTTACCTGCTCGACTTGCATATAAACGAACGGCAGCTTCTACTGCTGTCTTTAGGGGCCCATCTTATGAGTGACTCCCCCAATGTGGAAAGCAGGTTCTCTTAGATCTCCTCCGTGACTCCTCAGTCTAAGTTCTGATCAGCCCAGAAAGCCATTTCTGAGGAGGGCTACAGCCAGGTTTGCTTAAAGGACAGGCAGGACATTAAAAGACTTTAAATAGGTCAAAGCAGCTTGTTAATGGCGCTAGAATTTGGCCCTAGAGTTTAAGCTTAAGGTATCTATGCAAATGACAGTCCCATAGGAGCAATGGGGGTGAAAAATCAATAAGACTGCATGGGCAATTGGGAGACATTTAAGGGAACAAACAAAGAATCACTGAGTTTTAAAACTCTAGACTGGGGTTTATCTTCCAGACTGCAGAAGAGAAAGAGAAAACCAGCCCTGGAGTCGAAGCTACTATCTGTACAGCCAATAGATACATAGGTGGCATTGGTATCAATAAGAAGGCATTTTATTAATTCAGTAAAAGCGGGAGGAAAATAACCCATCTAACTAAAATCAACAGCAAAGGTCAAATAAAGGAATCTAATTTCCACCAGACATTGAAGATATCTTGTACCTACATTCTGTTTAAGGCCTAAATATCAACACTAAGAAGAGTTCATTCCATATTTTTATAACATACCCAACACCAGGATATCTGAATACTTAGTGCATTCAGTTTTTACTGTCCCCTTTGAGCAGTCTGTCTGGTCTCCAACTTGCTTACTGGCCTCTTGTTTATAATAGCTTCCCAAAAAGGAAAAGAAAACCCTTTCAAATCCATCCACTCAGGAAAACTGCTTGAAAAATATTTAACGAACATCCTCTGCTTTAAAGACAATCTATAACATGCAAATGCAAACCCCCAAACTAGGTTTGTAAGGATGATTTGCATATTGGATTCCACAAATATTTTAGTGTCAGTAGCACCATCTCTTGGGGAACATAATTATGCTAATACTATTTAACCATGATGGCAAACAGTCACCCATATTTCCCATCCATCAATTTTATTTCATCCCCTTCCTACCTATTTGTAAAGTCACCCAGAAAGCATATGTTCATAGCACCATAGAAGTTGGAGTCTGAAAAGATTTTTAGGTCACCAGGTCTATATCTTAACTCCTCCCCTCAAATCAGTAGGGAATATATATTTTTTCCTCTAGGGTATATTTTCCAGCACTTTGACAAATTTTAAATATCACAAGTTATCCAGCTACCATCCATATTAACTCTGTGATATGCCCAATTATAGTTAAGGATGAAATCCAATCTCTGATTCTCTTCTCTGTCTTTATTTAGTTAGTTATGTATTTATTTTTGCAGCAACATTAATATATTCTGTCAGGACAAAACTTTGCACTGTTTGATCACTCCTAATTTGCATTTTTAATAGTCCCCATTAGACAGCCTCTGAGCTAATTAGCCGAGCATCTGTAATGGAACACTCCTGTTTCCTGTTTTCAGAACTAAGAAACTAATGGTTGAAGCGCCACTAAAACAATTAAGTAATAAGAAAAAATACTGTGTTAAGATTGGCAATAGAGCAGCTGCCATAAATCACCACAATAATGACTTGCAGCTCAAAATGTTTAATTAGACAAGACCTATAAAATGTTTCTGTGGGTTACAAAATGAAGAGGTCGGGGGAAGGTGGCAGGGTGAGAGGGAAGACAGAGGTCTAACTTAGAGGTAGAAGCAAGTAAATCTGATTTTGAAAATAAATCTGTAGATGTAGCTAACCAAACCAGTCTCAATGAAAATCGAACTTGAGTCAAACTCTCAGTCCAAACTTCAATCACATACTATTTTTTTTTCAGGTGAGACATAAATACATTTTGATTAACACGCAAGCAAATATTTGTATATGTTTTTCTTTTTCTAACCAATACCAGCAATGGAATCAGTCAAATGCCAGCACAAAGGCTATTCCCTGGGTATTTCCAAATCAGACTCGTTCCGGAAATACTGCAAATTCCACAGAGATAATCTCTTTGTTGTACTGTATATTTTAAAATTGGCCCTGATCCTTCATATACATATGCAATGTGCTTAAATCCACACAATAGTAGCACTCCCCGTGACTGGAGTGGCACTACACTTTAACATGCTTAAGTAAGTCTTTTTAGGCTCAAGACCATAGCACATTGTGATCAACAGTGCTCAGGCTCAGAGGAATATTTTCTACCTAATCTATCTAATTCAGATAGACCTCAAAATTGTAGTCCATGGAGATCTGGCTGCTCACACATGAGTGGCTCTTCCTCTTCATCTCTAATGAGTAAATCGACACTAGTTGAAAAAGGTTGCTGAGGTGGCCACAATATCACAACCTACAGGGGAGATGGTCCATGTGGTCTTGAATCGGAGACATCACTATGATCTGTGGTCACTAATAGGACTTTCATGCTTCTACCAGATGAGGAAATTTGACTCTTGGTTCAGAAAGACTTTTTTCTGCATAAAAGAACAAAAAGAGGAAAGAATTGGGAATGAACGCCATCTCGGATATCAGAAGTGAAATGAGACGTGTAGAATACTATAAGATAGTCAGTACACAGGAATGTATAGTTTGTCTTTCTTTTTACAGATTAATAATATTTCTGCAAGCTGTACTATTTCCTTCTCTACAAAGATATGTCTAATCTACATGAACATTACCTCACATCTATCTATCAGGCTTTAAGGCCTGTCATGGCCTATCCCCACCTCTATTAGTTATCAATCATCCGTTATCAAGATGGTGACTCCCGCGGCCGCCTCTGATCAGCCTGTGATGTTACATTGTCAAACCAACCAATTTATGATTTCTCCCATCTTGCCTCTCAGGCTTGTGAGAACTTTCTTGTAAACATCTGCATAGCTACTTCAATAGCCTTCAAATCCCTCCTTCAAACTCTTTGTGCCTGACACCAACCAAAAAACCTGACAACAGTTAGGCTGCTGGTGTGTTGAGATCTCTGCCTATCACACTGACTAAGCCTCCCTCATTGTTTCTTTGGACGGTCTCCATCTGGTGTCTCTTGTCTTGTATTTAGATTGCAAGGTCTTTGGGAAAAGGACCATTTTTTGTACAGCACCTGGCACAATTGGGTCCTAGTCCATGACTGGGGCTTCCGGATGCTACAAATAATGCATTAATCCTCACGACATCCTCTGGAGTCAGGGAAATGCTGCTGTCCTTGGTTTACACATGGGGATGCTAAGGCGTGGAGAGACTTAGGACATCTTGGTTCAAGTGCCTGCTCAAGGTCACATGGGAGAGCTGTAGCAGGACAGGGACTTGAATGTAAGTCTCCTGAGTCCTAGCCTAGTACCCTGACCATCCTTCCTATCTTGTGATGAGTTAGAGGTAATGAATATAAATGGTAGGCAAAAGTCACTGCTTGGATCAATTAATGCAGCTCCAGTAAAGGCCTGGTAGCTCATGCAGCCTCCCTTACAACTTGATCGTGCATTAGGGTGACCAGATTTTATAGTGACAGTCCCGATATTCAGAGATTTTTCTTATATAGGTGCCTATTAGCATCCACCCTCCGTCCTGATTTTTCATACTTGCTATCTGGTCTTTTTATTTATTTATGTTTTTTAAGAAATGGTGCATTTTTGAAACTTTTCACACAAAGAAATTGATTTTCCATTTTGAAACAAGAAATGTCACTGGTAATTTTCATTTATTATTGTTTTTTTATTTTGGTTTGGTTTGGTTTTTTTGTGTAGTTTCATTACTGCCTTCGGTCCCTTGTTTGGTTGGTTTTTGTTTCCTATTGCCAGATTTTATAGTCAGCTAATTCACATGTTTGTTTTTTCAAAAATCAGATTCAAAATCAGAAAAAAACACAAAAAAATCTGACTTTTTAAGATAAAAATTGCTAAAATAACATCTATTGTGAAATTGCTAAAATAACATCTGTGTTGATCATGCAAACAAGCAAAATGAAATTATCTCCAAAATGTTTGAAATCCATGTGAAGTTTCGATTTTCCACACAGCTCTTTTTTTATTTTTGCCTAGGTTTATTAAATGTTAGGTTTTAATAAAATTATACAGGAATTGTAAACTCTGGATCCTGAAAATATTTATGCACATCTTTAACTTTAAGTACATTACTAGCCCCTAATTAAGTTATGAAAGAAAATAATGGGATATTTGGAAGAATCCTGGAACTGCTCATTTACTTAACGTTAAGCACAAACACCAATATTGTCATGATTAGCCCTATCATATATTCATTAAAGCTAAGCATATACCATATAACCACTATGAAAGAGAATGTATTTAAATACCTTTAATTTAACAAATAGTATGCCCATATTAATTAGATGCCAGCATTAATTTAACATAAAAAAGGTGCCTTAAGACTCTTTTTATATGTAATTGTTTTCTACTCTTGAGGGTTTGGAAATTTCAGAGCTTTTTCGGGGTTTTTAACACCGAGGCTCCTTTAAAGATATTCGGGTTGCTGGGTATATGATAAAATAAATAATCCTCTAATCTTTGAATAGCTTCCTTGCTGAACTGAAGGCTGTTCTCTGCTACTATAAGAAGGGGAGAGATATCCTGGAGAGAGAGAGAGAAGAGAGAGAGAGAGAGAGAGAGAGAGAGAGAGAGAGAGAGAGAGAGAGAGAGAGAATTTTATAGATAGATAGATATAGATAGATATAGATATTTAGATAGAGATAGATCTATAGATATATATCTAGATAGATAAATAGATAGATAGATAGATATGTGTATATATATCTATATATATAAACTCTCTTTTTTCCAGGCAGCCTTTAAAATGTACTGCCCCTATTTAAAATTATGTGGGGAAATGATCACAGACTTTAATTCCAACCTGCATCAGAACTTGTCAGTCCAGCATTGGGGCTTTTGCCACCTCACCTCAGTACTAGCCTGCATCTTGCTATCCTATGGCACTTTTGGATCCTCACACAGCTCTGTCGATGCACCTCCATCCAGTTTGCAGCAAGGCACATTCATGGGGGATGCAGCAAATGAGTTTTCAGTGACCCCAAGACAGAATTTGTACCCTGTTCTAGTGGTGAAAGGCTTATTCACTAACAAATTGTGATAGCCCACTGAGAGAGCTTCTTTCACAAAATGTGTCGGATGCCGCCAAAAACACAAACCTTCCCCTCCCCTCCTGCCAAAAAAGCCAGGGCCAGTCGTTTGTTTCTTATCAAGAGGGATCCCAACATTGCAATCTCCACAGTGTTTTGGACTCTGGTTCTCCTCATAAAACCATTCCTCCGACTCCAACTGCCAAGTCGTTTCAGAAGGCAATTAACTATTTCATAAGCACCGAGTGTGTTATAGAACTCAATGTCCTGTAATTTCTGGGGGGAGGAAAAATACCCTTCTCCATTGGCTGACCTGACAATCAGTGACTTTGACAATGGAAAGCACTGGCTCTGGAAGGTGAATGGAGCTATTTTAACAATTATCCCCTCTACACACCCACATCATATTCTGCCACAAACTTCCTTCAGTTGGAAGGACATCGCTCCTGTGATGTCTGGCAGGTGGTGAGACCCCCGTGCCAGGAGAGAACTGGCACAGGGTTTAACCGTTCCACTTGACCACTGCTGCCTGGAACAGGCTATGCAAATGCAAAGAAGCACCTCATGCTGTGCGCGCTTTGAAGCTGACAGTGAGATCTGAGCCCCGGAGGGAGATGAGAGAATGAGTGATGGGGCATCTTCCCCAAAGTCCAGGTGGCTGAATCGTCCTGCACACAGCAGTATGCTAAAGATGCAAGTCCAAGCACTTAAACATTGAGCAACATGGAAACTTCATGTTAACAAGCAGGAGCCTGGAAAACTACTCACCACAGTCATTGAACTCAAGGTGACACTGAGGACGAGTTAGTGCCTAAATTGATAGGACAGCCTGTGGGAATCATACAGACAAGGCTCAACCACTCCACCAAGGATACGGTATCTTTGGAGCCACAATCGAGGTTTTCCTAGTTGCTCTCACTGAGTCCTGCAATAGAGTGTGATCACTAGGGAAAAATATAATGCCAGACTATGTCCCTTTATAAATAAATAAAAATAAAAATAAACTTTATAAATAAATAAGAATGCAGTGTATTTTTATACTGCAACTGGCTTCTTCTGAAGATTTCAAAGGACTCATTAAGGGAGGGGAAGCCGCTAAACATCTTATTCCTGTTTCCGATGGGTGGGGAAACTGAGGCACAGAGCAATCCATTCACTTGCCCAAGGTCACCTGGGGGGAGGGGCTTCACAAAGGTACATAGGGGCCTACATCTGTTTTTAGTTTCAACTGTTATCCCCAAGACTCCCACTCAGCTGTCACCTACCCCTGTAGTCTCCTACACTCACTCAGCAATTAAGTTTTTTTCAATAAAATGTGACTAGGTTTCAGCCTCTGAATACATGCACAGCTGCCCCCTTGAGAACATTGGGGTTCCAATCTCCCACCTGGGCCCAACGCTAAAGGTTAAAAGTCGTTCCACGTCCCCGCGTCCCTCTGTTAGGAGCTAGGCAGTCTCTGAGCACACCTCCTGGACTAGACCCCTCACATGACTTTGGTGACCAAATGCCTACCTTCCTCTGGTTCATGAATTGCTAGCAGAAAGTTGACTTCCTGTAGCCCAGACTTAGATGCTGAACACCTGAACAGCTGGTCACATTTGATTGGAAATCACTGAGAGATGACAAAGGCCACAATGCCATTTTTTCCCCACCAGGTCACATTTCAGAATATGGCTATTATTATTTCCATTTGGTAATACCCTACCCTTGCCCCAAATGGCAGAAACATATGAGTCAAATAAGATCTGAGTCCATGGACCAACTCCTTTAAGCTCAAGCAATCAAGGTTCAGTCGTTAGCTCCAGCAGTACTGAGTTGAGTCCCTGCAGGTGACCCAGCTGGCACTTTCAGGGTCATTACATATATAAGATCATTATATTTTAATTTGTCTTGTTCCCGCACCCTGTAGCAGTGTGGCCGCTTATTGAGCACCGCCTCATGGCCAGGAGTTGATTTACCCAGCCCCCTCTTGTAGGCAGTTTAAACCTTCCAGACACTGTCTGTTGTGGCTTACAGAACCCCTTTCTGGGGCTGGTTTAATCTCAAATCTGGATGAAACCTAGAGTCCTTAACCACAATCCAAACAATCCTCAACAGGTCCTCAACATAAAGTCCAAAATCATAATTCAACCGCTCACACTTTGCTCTGGGTCCTCAGCATCACCCAGGGCTCTTTCTTCAACAGTTGTTCCACCGAAGCAGCCGGTTCCCAGCTCTTTCAGGCTGGAGCTCGGCCCTGTGGCCTTCCTTCCTTCTCTTGTTAACACCTCCTGATTCCTGAGCCTCTGTCAACCACTGCACCACTTCCTGCGGTCTTTTATATTTGAATTACCTCAGGCAGGGCTAAGTCCCAAGCTCTCGACCCCAATGGCAAGCAACCCTTTTACACACTCAAATTCCTCCCTCGGGATTAAAGCCCATTGTGCTAGGCACTGTACAAACACATTAAATGTATTCCAGTCACACACATACCATTAGATAGCTGACGTATTTCTCTGTGTGTAAATCCTACCTAACAACTCTTTTGCAGAGCGAAGAGTCAATGTTGTGTATGAAACAGAGAAGTAGAGGTTTACTCAAGAGAACACCTCCGATAACGGTTATAATTTATAAAACAAAATATCCTGACTATGACACTAGTCAATTTAGTCAGATATAAACTAGGGTCTGTGTTTTCTTTCATTTATGTTTTTATGGTATGTAATGTCTTTCTAATTTCCACCGCTCCACATCAAAGTTGCCAACCACTGAGCATCTAAATAAGTAGCATGTGAAGAAATGAATGAATTGCTAAATGTCCCATTACATCCATGGAGAATTCACTTGCATTCGGAGTCAGGCGTCTTAAAATACAGCCAACAAATGAATGGTTTTCACTCCAGCGGAGTGAGGGGTTTTGCAGTGGCAATTCTATTATGTTCCGTGTTTGAATGGAATGGGCGGGGGAGAGCACACAGAGAAATTATTTCTTTTTGCGAGAGCAAGAGAGTGCCGTACCCAGACTAGGCACTTCCTGAGAATCATAGAATATCAGGGTTGGAAGGGACCTCAGGAGGTCATCTAGTCCAACCCCCTGCTCAAAGCAGGACCAATCCCCAAGAAGAAGCAGTGGAGACTGTCGGGTGCAGACTTATGAGAGTAGAAACTCCAGGAAACTGACCCTATGGAGACTTTGCTGCTGCGGTAACTTCAGAAGCAATGAGGGTCTACCTGGAGAATGTTAACAAGCTCCAATGTCTATATTGTTTTTCAACATGCAGTACTGAGCTGCCGGAGATACTTTGGAGCAATTGGGAGTTGTTTGGGCATCTTCTGTGGTTGAGGTTTGCTACTCTGAGACATTAAAGGGAAGAAGGATGGGTGGCCTTATGGAAGAGCTATGTTCAACTCCCAAACTCTGCCACAGACTTCCTGTGTGACCTTCAGTAAATCACGGCAGTCTTCATAAAATGAGAAGTCAGATTTCCTTTCTCCAACCCTTTTTTTCAGCCTTGCCCATAAGTTCTAAGTGCTCCAATGCAAGGCTGTCTTTACTGATATGTATGAACAGCACAGAGTAGTACAATGGGTGTTCTGGTTTGGTTGGGGCCTCTAAGGGCATCTTTACACAACATTGTGGAGGCAAGTCGCCCAGCCTGGGTTGACAGATACAAGCTAGCGAGGCTCATGCTATGTAGATAGTGCTTGTAGCACCCCCTGCTGGATGGCTGTGGCACTAAAGGCACTCCCTGCCTCAGTTTCCTCCTTCCAGATTTTCTATCTCCCCAGGGTTCATGTGACTTGGCCTTCCAGTTGGATCACTCTGAATTCAGCCCCGTTCCAGAGTCACCAGACCAAACAAAAATTCCCAAATAAACAAAAAGTTCTTCTGGTCTCCAAGGGTTCTCTAGAGATCACCTTCTGGGCCGTGTTCTCAGTCCCTTCTGGGTTACCTTTCAGTCTCTCCTTAAACAGAAGTCCCCAGCTGTAGTGAGGTACTTTGGATTTTGCGAGACAAGGCACACACACGTGGTTAAGTAAATAAAGTAGTTGAGTTTATTGGAAGGTCCCGGTCCTCAGCGCTGAGAGGGCTTATCAGATCAGCGCGACCGCAGAAGGAGTACCCGGCTCTTCGGAGCAGTAGCCGGGAAGGAAAAAAGCCCACGAGCAAATACAGGAGTGGGCTTAAGTACACTCACACATTTGGATCTCATACATATTCATGTCTCATTTGCAAGCAACAAGCTGATTGGTTACACGCTGTCCTGCCTCAGTTTCCCCATTTGGTTTCCCACGCATTCATTCTCACACAGACGGGGTAAACACTCACACAACTGGGAACAGTCTGGGAACTGTTCCCAAACACACAGATAACAGCAAGGTCAATCTCATAGCATCACTATGCACTCTCCTGGAGTTGACTCAGAAGCGTAACTACACTTCCTAGTGATTTCCCGTCACAATGTCTTCCGGTCCTAACACCAGCTTTCCTCCATGGAGCTGTGTAGTGTAAGTTAACCACCTATCAGGCTTTAGCCAGTGACTCCCTCTGTTGGCCCCATCTATCTATCTATCTATCTATCTATCTATCTATCTATCTATCTATCTATCTATCTATCTATCTATCTATCTATCTATCTATCTATCTATCTATCTATCCTTTCAACTTCTTAAAGGGAAATGCCATGTGGTCAGGTGGGATGACAACTAGGCACCATTACCTGTTAGGTGTAGACTACCCTATCCCAGCTTCATATTGTTCCATAGTGCCATTGCTGGGATAATGCTGTCAGATCAGGACAGAAACTGCTCCTTGTCCTGGAAATCAGATAGATAAGGGAGCATTTTACAGTGGCTTGCTTAAAAGTAGGTTATGGTGAGTTCCCTACTGGATCTGAAAGAATGTCTTCGGTAGCTGCATTCCACTAAGAAATCTGGTTTCCTAATGTGTAATGTATGCAATACAACCTGTATGTCATGTTGTGTTAGAATACCTTGGGTTTCAACAAATAGAGTATAATGTAATGTGAGCTGACACAAGGAAACACGCATTGATTTGTGTCACTAATTTCATGATGTGCTGGTTTATTTTATTCTTGATCTCTTTCTTCTTTGATTTTTTTTTCAAACCAGGAAAAGACATGGGGATAATGAGTATTATCCACTGTGCCATTACCGTGATTAGAAACGGAGAGTGTTATTCTACCTCCTGACACATTTCTGGTATTGACAAGATAATTTTGAGTTTTTAATTTATCAAGCCCCATTGTCAGCTGTACTGTATGCCTCTCGTGGTTACCACCTCAGCCTTTCACTAAAACTATAGGATCCAGCCTTGGACAATGCAGCAATATATATAATATGTTTTACTTACTATTATTTGTTCTTTGTTTGATGGTAGGTATAGGTATAGAAGCCGTAGATCAGGGCCAGTTCAAACTATCCACTGTACAAACACATAGAATAAGACAGGCTCTGCCCCAAACAGCTTACAAGCTAAGTAGACAAGACAGAGAAAGTGGGAGAGGAAAAGAAATAAAAAGTGACTTACCCAAGTTGTCCAGCAGCAAGAGTGGGGATTGAACCCACATCTCCAAATGCCCACCCTCTGTTCCCTAGGCGCAAGATCAAATTGCATCCCCTTATAATATCTCTTACTAAAGATTACAAGGCTTTAATGAGCCATTAGATTTGTTCAGAGTCCCTGGAAAAATACCAAGTTAAGATTCCAACAGCATACTGAAGGTACAGACCATGGAAGGCCAAAAAATCTTTATGAAAGTACATGGTGAAATATAGAGGGAGACTGGAGTTTTTAGTTTACAGGGCACATTATTATCCCTGTAGAGGAAATAGTATCCTCCAGTGAGCAATAATGCCTGAAGCTGAATTATAGCCACTTTTTAATCACATAAGTCAATAACTTTCCACTATAAACATCAGCTCTAGTCAATATGATATGCCGCATTCTGATATATTGACTAATGGGACTGTTAAAAGCCCACAAAATGTTAGCAATGGGGATTTTTTTTCCTGCCCATACCCCTGGATTTAAGAATGTATGGGCACGGTGTGTAACCTGTAAAGTCATGTCTGGCTGGAATCTGTTATTGAAATTCTCTCCATTCTCTGTCTTCTTAGAAGACCTAGTAGCCCCTACAGAATTTAATGACTCTTTGCAAATCAAAAGACCCAGGCAAGTCTCAAGCAAACTATGAGAGGTAACATTTTAACAGCCTTTGTCTTCTTCAGATATAAAAGGTCTACAAAGCAATATAGTTTTTTTTCAAGATGGTGGCTTGTGTCTCTTCTCTGGACAGTACCACTCTAAAGAATGAATTTGGATGGGAGACAAATGAAAAGAAACCTTCTACGTTTACTGGAAGTGTTTGTTTAAGTATCAGTGATGAGGGCTCGAGGTAGTTCCTGGGGACTAATGAAGAACTGAGAAGAGCTGATGGTCCATGGACGGCTGAGTAACCAGCGAATCATTAATCTTGAATACATGCCCTGTGCCAAGGTAAAAATTTCTGGTACACATTGAAAAAAATGCACAAATGTTCCTATGTGCATGAGGTGTTTTCAATTAAGGTGAACGGAGCATTTTGCGAGAAATAGGACTCGATTTGAGGCTGGGCGCCTCGGGAGGAAAATGTGTGCACATTAGCAAATCAGATTGTCTTAAGCGAAATTTACATGCAAATCAGGTATTCACACACATGAATGGCCAGCTAGTACCTGTGAGGGAGCAAAGAGGAGTGGGTGGGTGAGATTCTGTGGCTTGTGTTGTGCGGGAGGTCAGATTAGATGATCATAATTGTCCCTTCTACCCAAAAAGTCTATGAGTCTGTCCCACCTGTCTTTGAGCTCCATGAAATGTAAATTGGTTCTTTAGGAGCCTGGCCTCTTAGCCTTTAAGCTCAGTATCTGCTGTCCTCAAATCCCTATGCTGTATTGATCCTGACCATGGTGACAAGGCCAGAGGGGAACAAGTTGTTCTTTCGCTGGTAGAGAATACGAGAAGGGGAACACACGTAGACTGGCAGTCTTTTCCCCAGCAGTCTTCATCCAGTCCTCAAGAAAATTCTGGTCCCGCTCCTTCTGCAGTTTCCTACCAATTTGGACCTGACACCGGGTAGCTCTGGATGCAGCCTCTTAGCCCAACTGTTGTGAACATCCAATTAGCCACAGCTGGGGACGTAGCTTCTTTGTCTTTACTTAACTCTTTAGTGACTGTGGTACCAGTGTTACGTACCACACATTGGGTACCAGACAGTCATTTCCAAGTTAATATTAGTTTGTTTTAACCTGAAAAACAAAACAAAAAAATCAGGATTTTTTGTTTGTTTGGATTTTTGTTTGTTTTGACAAAATGTTGAAATTTTACTTGGAAAGCAGACGCTTTTCTTAACAAAAAAGAGTTGTTTTATCAAAAACCCAATTTTCTACCAACAAACAGGTTTGATTAAAAATTTTAGACCAGCCCTTATCCTCATCTGTCTATGATGTACTTCTAGATAGTTAACCTCAGGTTTTTTCATCTACAAAATGGGTATAATAATGATTGCAATCCTCACAATACTGTTGGGAAAATGAGTGGAAGTTCATAAAGCATTCTGAGATGTTAGTTGAAAGAGAATAGATACATGCAAAGTAGTCATATTTGGGCTCTACCTGCTCATCGACAAGTGCAGCCTAAAGAATTATTGTACAGAATATCTCATTTCAGTATCAAACTTTTCTTATCAGCACGGTTTAAAAATAATTATGGTAAAATTTAATTTTATTATCCAAAAATATATATTAAAAATGTAGATCTTTTATAATTCCTTCAATTAACAGTAGACACTTCTTGATTACTTTCTAATTAAATCATTTCACTCCAAGTCTTGGTAATTACAACAAGAAGTTATTAAAATTAGAAAACATTTGCTAACTCAGTACTTTGGATTATTAAGCCTTTGTTGCTTAATATCGCCAAACAGTCTATGAAGATATATGAGCTTGGAAACTGATTTTAATGTATTCAGCTATAATAATTAACCACAGGTGTCCCAAACAATGCAATGCCTCTTTCCTGTCACATAGCTGTCTGCAAAATCTATTGTTCTTGTCATCAAACAGAATTTCCCCCCTATTAAGCTATATTCCTAGCTACAATATGTTATTGTTCCTACCACAGAGAAGAATCATACCCTTAAAACTACTCTGGTTATCTGGTAATGAAATAATATATAAATTAATATATATAGACACACACATTTATTGTGTATTCATTCTATTTGAGAAGCACCTTTCATCTGAGTAGATATAAATGAAGGAAACATGCACGCTGAAGACGGCGTATATAGGCAGCGCAAAATAACTTAAACAGTGGATGAAGGGGTAAGTTTGGCCAATGACAGTGCTGGGGAAAATACTTAATTAAAAATTCTACAGGATCTTTAATATACTCTCAGAGTAGACAGGCCAATGGGTTTACACTGCTTCATTCTAAAGAACCGTATAGCGTAAACTGCCTGGAGGGAAATTGTTCCATCTTACTACTGAGGATAAAGGACTGAGCTGACCCAGCTAGGACTCAGACTTGAGTTTCCATTGAGACCACAGTCCTGTGGTGAAATCTTGGTTCCATTGAAGTCAACAGTAAAACTACCACTGACTTTAAATGGAAGCAGAAGTTCATCCCTTGTCCTTTAAAGTTCTTCCCTTCTTTCTAGATGAATTCTACTGATTTAACGCTGAGCTCCTATAAAGAAGATGCCTGCAGGTCTAGGGGACTTTTAATCAGCCAGGACTGTAGGTGTTCCTGATGAGTTGCCTGCACTACTAGGCCATAGTCTCCTATCTAGACTTCCAATTAGCATGGTGGAAATACATGACTCTCGGATGCATAGTAAGGCAAATAAAGTCCTCTGCTAAAGCATTAGCTTGACAAACTAGGGAGAATCCCTACTAAATACTGAACAGTACTTCACCATTCCAGCCAAATTATGCTGTTCCATCCTCTTTCTCCATGTATCTTTCCTCAGTGATTATAAAAGAGTGTCAGAGTCACAGAGTTCAAGGCCAGAAGGCTACACTGGATCATCTAGTCAGAACTTCTGTATTTCACAGGCCACCCAAAACACTCAGTGTCTGCACACTACACCCAACAACGGAAACAAGACCAAAATATGTGACTCCTACAGGAGACTACATGAGTATATGCCACAGGAAGAGAACAGGAGGGACCAATGTGCACCAGTGCTCAAGGCCCCTATAATGGCAGGGAAATGAGTAAGTAAGACATACATAGATTATCCTGGCAAGTGATAACCACACACTACAGAGGAAGGGGGGAAAGCCCAAAGATCACTGCCAATCTGACAAAGAATTATAGAATCATAGAAGATTAGGGTTGGAGGAGACCTCAGGTGGTCATCTGGTCCAATCCCCTGCTCAAAGCAGGACGAATACCAACTAAATCAACCCAGCCAGGGCTTTGCCAAACTGGCTCTTAAAAACTTCTAAGGATGGAGATTCCACCAGCTTCCTAGGTAACCCATTCCAGTGCTTCACCACCCTCCTAGTGAAATAGTGTTTCCCAATATTTAACCTAGACCTCCCCCACTTCAACTTGAGACCACTGCTTCTTGTTCTGTCACCTGCCACCAATGAGAACAGCCGAGCTCCATCCTCTTTAGAACCCCTCTTCAGGTAGTTGAAAGCTGCTATCAAATTTCCCCTCATTCTTCTATTCTGCAGACTCAATAAGCCCAGTTCCCTCAGTCTCTCCTCATAAGTCATGTACACCAGTCCCCTAACCATTTTCGCTTCCCTCTGCTGGACTCTCTCCAATTTGTCTACATATTTTCTGTAGTGTGGGAGGCAAACTGAACACAATACTCCAAATGTGGCCTCACCAGTGCTGAATAGAGGGTGTTAATTACTTCCCTCGTTCTGCTGGCAATGCTTCTACTAATACAGCCCAATATGCCGTTGCCGTCTTGGCAACAAGGTCACAGTGCTGACTCATATCCAGCTTCTTGTCCACTGTAATCCCCAGGTCCTTTTATGCAGAACTGCTGCTTAGCCAGTTGGTCCCCAGCATGAAGCGGTGCATGGGATTCTTCCGTCCTAAGTGCAGGACATGGGCGAACATTCCTTACTGACCCCATATAGGACCATTAGTTAGACCCTGAGCATGAGAGCAAGAACCAGCCAGCCAAACGAGAGAGAGAATGCTGAGTGCCTCCTCAAATGCTATGCTCAGTTGATGCAGCAACTCATGGTGTTGGATGCCATCAGGTTGTTGAGGGACATCTACACAGAACGCATCACCGGACATTGGCAATACCAGGAGGAATGAGCTGGAGTGCTGATGAGAAGCGCAGTCAGGAGAGTAACTCAAATACTTTCCTGATGGACTGTTTTTTCTAAATGGGACAACCAATCCTAAATTCTCAGTTAGTGTGTGACAATCTTCACTCTTGTTTTATTTTACTTTCTACCAACTCTCTGTGTAATTTTTTTCATGAGTAATGTACCCAAATACTTGGATAAACTCTATTCTTAAATTCATTCACCTAAATTTGTGTTAATGTTGATTATGCCTTATATGTACCTTATGACTTTTAAAACAAACTTTGTATTTGTGGCTAATCTAAGCACTATATTCGGATGTACAAAAAATCTTTTTTCAACCTGTATATTAAATAATTGTAACATTATCTTTATTATTTTTTTTATTTCTGGCATATAAATACCTTGCAATGCTGACTACAAAAGTGCCATGCAAACGTCTATTCTCAGTATCAGGTGACATTGTAAATAAGAAGCGGGCAGCATTATCGCCTGTAAATGTCAAAAAACTTGTTTCTCTTCACGATCGGCTGAACAAGAAGTAGACCTGAGTGGACTTGTAGGTGCTAAAATTTTACATTTTTTTTGTTTTTGAGTGCAGTTACTTAAGAAAAATAATCTACCTTTATAAGGTGCACTTTCACAATGAAGAGATTGCACTACAATACTTGTATGAGGTGCACTGAAAAATACATTCTTTTGACATTTTCACAGTGCAAATATTGTAATAAAAACAATATAAAGTGAGCAGCTTCCACTTTACACTACCTCCTAACAGCATCCTGGCCTGAAAGAAATTCTTCAACGAAACCTAAGAGGTCTGAGTAGTTCATTCAAAAGCTGGGTAAGCAATTGAACATCTGGGTGTTTGTGAATGAGTGAAAGCCCCTCCCATCATTCACACAACTCAGACATACTGGACTATGGTCCCAACTCCCTATCTTCTTCCCAGTTTGCCTTTGTTCCCAATTAATGTATCAAAGCCCGCAGACAGAACGGTACTTCTTACAAATACAGACCTTATGCTGAGCTTGATTGACCTAGGATTTCTCTCAGCAGGTCTTCTTGTCCTTAGGCCCTCTCTTGCCTCAGAGAAACAAGAGACTTCTGATTTAGCACTAATGTGACACCGGCCTCATCTGGCTGGCAGTGTGAGGCAGCAGGATAGCTCTGCAGAGACCCCTGGAGCCAGGCGATCATGTATGTAGCAAAGTTATTAGTGTTTCTCAGGACTGAACAGAACTTTTAAGCCGTTCCTGTTCACCCATCACCGGTTCTTGTAGAGCATATGCTAAACAAAAGGGAAAAATTAGTAAAAAATTGGGCTTGATCCTGAACTCAGTATAAATCAGGAGTAACTCCATTGAAATCTGTAGAATTATTCTGGATTTACACTGGTATAATTGGATGCAGAATTCGGCCTCTTATCTGGGTCATCATTGTCAACACCTTCCACGTGCTAGCGCTACCACATCATTACCGAGGTGAGAAATCTTGGAGTGAAATGAATTTCCTCAGAATTTATTACATAATCCCTGCTGAAATATCTCTGCCCAGTAAAGGGTCCACACTTCCTTTCAGAGTAGTGCCCCCGGACTGTGGAAGAGTGGCCTCTGGATTTTCATCCAACTCAATTATTTGATATGAATTAATTACTCCCACCAGAAGGCCCAGCAGTTATTATAACTCAGGTTGGGAAAGAAAGGAGAGGAAAAACTCAGTGCTGTGTTTACTTACAATGTTGCTCCTGATGCATGAAGACACACCAAAATAACTGCTGTTTATTTTACAAGATGGAAAAAATATTGAACGCCCTCTGGTCACAGAAGCCATTTTCTTTTGGGATTACAAGTGCAGAGATGAATTAGGTACACTTAGGATCAATATCTGTTTCTCTTCTCGGGCTCAAGATGGGATTTGTCAAAATTCCAGAGCCGCTTCTATTGAGTGTCAGCTACAAATCCTAACAGTACTGAGTCAGACACTCATTGAAAGTTGAAATATAAATGGCAAAGGGCTTTTTCAGCTACAATATCTGAGGTCAGAATGCTAGATCACCTTTCTTCTTTCCTTTTAACGAGCTTTAGTTTGATGAAGTGACCTTACAGGTGAGGAAGTAAAGTGTCTTTACACGCTGTGACCATGTCAGGTTTTGCCGACTGCGACTCCTGGAAGCCAAAAGCCCCACACAGTGTCATGTGGGGTTTCAGGACCTGGTCATTATTGTTGATCTGTGAAAGTTGCAGCAAATGCTGAGACGATTTTAATTATACCGTGAATGTGGCTTGAATACAAGGGGAGGCATTAGCAATCGCTACATGGTTTCTATACGGGAATTGAGAGTTAATCAGCTGCATGACCATTGCTGGGTGCTGCATATGAAAAAAAAATGAGTGAGTAGCATGAATTTTAATGTCTTCCAGACAATCCTGGCTACCACAGATGGCAGAATGGGTGACTTCCAACCGCACAGACTGGGGACTGGGAAGCTAAGAGCCCACAAATGTGTCATGACTTTTCTGCTTCCTGGAACACATCTCTCCAGGGACTTCCTAAGAAGGCTGAGGCCAGTGGATATAGAACCGTTGAATCTACCAGCTGACAGCAAAACTAAACTGGTCACTTCCTCTTTATGTTTCTTCTCTGTTTCTCCTTTTGGGTCTTCTGAAGTTGCTTGGTTCTATACATTTCTGTCTACACTGCTGCTGGGAGCATGCCATGGAAACACGTGAGCTCTGTTTGAATTGGTGCAAGAAAAATATCAGTGTGGACGTAGCGGCACAGATGGGTCCAAGATTGTATCGCTAGCCCATGCCACTGCCCATGGTACAATGTTCACACTGCTATTGTTAACATGCCATCTTGAATGGAGCTAGAATTTGTCTATCTAGCTAGGCGGATGGTCAGGCTTACAGATGCAGAGTAAACATATCCTAACATACTTGTCCGTGGACTATAGAGTATGGGCCATCAAGAGAATTTTCCCCATGGCTGGGCTCTGCCTTCATCACTCTGAATTTCTCTTTCATTGCAGGGAGGATGCAGAGAGCAGTGACATATAATAATGTCAAAGGTTTCAGACATTTTTCTTTTGTATCAGGAAACATGATATCCCCAAGTGAACTGGCTAGTGGTGGGGCTTAAGATCTGGAGAGCACTCCAGTATTTTCTTAGCTCGTTTGTGCTTTTTTGGGACCCCCGCAATATCTACAGCAAAGCTCTGGCCCTATGGAAATATCTGAGATTTGGGATGCAGTCATGAGGGTTTGAGAACTGTTGCAAAAACTTAAGTCTAGGGCTAAAATCTGGACGTTTCTCAGTACATGAGCCTGAAAGAGATAGTCGAGAACCAGATTAAACCCTGCCCATTTTTGTTGTCAATTTTTGATGAAATTTCAAATACAAAAAATTGACAAATTGGCACAAATGTTTAATACTCCGGGTGATTAACCATGGGAACAAACTCCCAAGGGATGTGATGGATTCAGCTTCCCTTGATGTGGTCAGATCAGGATGGATACCTTTCTGGAAGATATTCTTTAGCCAAACACAAACACAAGTTACTGAGCTCCATACTGGGGTAATGGGATTAAATGTAATGGCCTCTTATGGAGGTCAGACTAGGTGTTTTAAAGGTCCCTTCTGACCTTAAACTCTATGAATCCACGCATATCTGACTGTCTTAGTATTTGTAAAGAATTGTGATTGCAGACTTGAGATACGTCAGAATCCCGCTATTAATTTCACATCACAGACATATACACACTAACGCTCCAGCCCCCTCATTGTGCACATAGTCTGTGTGAAACACAGTCATGTGCCTGCCTGTCTCGCTTCCTCCTTGACCACTTCCTTGTTTCATCCACCCCTTCCAACCTGCCTTAACTGAGATTGTCCAACATAGTAGGCAGGAATTTCTTCCATTATGCATATGTACAACACCTAGCGCAATGGGGCTCTGGCCTGAATGGTGTTTCTAGGTGTTACTGTGGTACAAATAATAATAAGTAAAACGACTTAAGTAATGGTATTTTCTGGGGAAAACAAAGAGAGGGTTCCCACCCATTTTAAAAAAAAGCCCAGATGTTTGAAATCCAAAAATATTGTTATGAGCTGGGTGAAACCTTGTTACGGGTTGAGTTAAACTGATGTGTGAATGTGCCTTTCATTTAAGATACTTGCAAGAAACACAAAAGGATCACACATAAAACAAGGGGGCCACACTTATAACAAAGCCTAATTTAATCTGCTCAGAAACTAGCACCAAGTTGGGACCAGGAGCAGGAGGAGTTTCCCTGTGCAGTGTAACCAGAGGTTGTGTGTATGTGTGCATATCTGTATGGGGGGTGTATGGGGGGGGGGGAGAGGGAGAGGGAGAGAGAGAGAGAGAGAGAGAGAGAGAGAGAGAGAGAGAGAGAGAGAGAGAGAGAGAGGACACAAACTGAGAACAGACAAGAACAGAGAGAGAATCAAAGGCAATGAAGCAAGGAAGCCCTATGATAATCAGTGAGCACTGTGTGACCCTTAAAAGAGCTGGAGATAAAGCAGTTGAGGCTGAAGTTGGCTAAAGTAAAGAGGTTTGAGGCTGCATGGTAAGAAACTTTTCCTTTTGTCTTTGGTTTCTCCTGTGTTCGGAGAAGCAGGACTTTGTACCTTCCTTGTAAACCAACAAGATTGCATCAAAGAAAATACCAGACTCCGTCTCTTGGTGCTTCCTCTTGGCCCACCCCAAGGCCCCCAGAACTTTGACTAGACTCTCAGGTAAAAAAGGGGCACCAATATTCAGTCATTCAATTAATTCATTTCCATTTTGCCAAACTGCAAACAGTTATTTCCAGTTTATACATATAATATTTTCAGTGTCTTCCATTGGAAAATCTTAACATTTCCAATTTTTCCTTGAAACATTCTGAGCAAACAGATTTTTTTTTTTCAAAACATTTTGCACAAAACATACTGGCAGATTTTCATCCTGTTTTACCATAGTGTATTGCTATGGGCACAACCTTGTTTTCCAGTAGTTCCTGTCTTCAGGACCTTGCCTACATCATGCTTTGGTGAGCACCTTCATATCATTCACCCTCTGGGTGAAAACATCTGACTTTGAAGCCACTCAGATACCACACTGATGGGTGAACTTATGAAAACCTAGTTGGATAGCTAGACTGATAATTTGTAATGCCAGAAGGACCATTACATCATCTGATCTGACCTTCTGTTCAGTACAGGCCATAAAATTTTACTAGATGATAGATAGCTAGATAGATAGATAGCTAGCTAGCTAGCTAGCTAGATAGATAGATAGATAGATGCATCTCTTTAGAGCACATTGCATTATGAAAACAAACAATTTAATTACCCTTTTCTATTCACAGGGGATAGAATTCATACCTGAGCTACCTGTGGGTCACTAGGCACTCTATTTCCAGAGGCAGTTAAATCTTCCACAAGTACTGTAGGCCAGTGCACCTCTAATTGGCAAATGCGTTGTGTCTGTGTCATATGCATACATTATCATTTTATAGAAATTAACTGGGGAATTTGGATTCAAGGAGCTGAATCTTTCTGTTAAGTGGAAAAAAATACTGTATAATTAATATTAAAGGCAAAAACAATGCACAAACTAGGCTTCTTATCCTTGAAATTTCAGTGACTGGAAAAATTAGCCTCCTGTTTCCTTTTTTTTTTTTAATTATAACTTGCTGAGGCACTAGATAATACCCTTTAATCTCTTTTAATAACTACCCTATACCAGATTTCTCTAAGCATCCTTTTGCACCGCATCCACAAATCCCAGAATGAATTGCTCTTAAGATTGACTGACTGACTCTGATCTCTGCTGATTTACTGATCCATGGTTCATTCCTGCAGCTCGAAAGATTCAGGATAAACTGAAGGAAGGGGAAGAAAAAGACTTTATCCTATAGACCAGCCACATGTATTCAACCTAAATGGCTAAGCCATGCGACTTGATGATTGCACTTGAGGCAGTCAACTGAACTGGGATTCAAGTTGACCTTGAAATTTCCAGACTTAGCAGAAGTATAGTTTGGTACCTCCATAAAGAAGGAGAAGGGGAGATATAGAAGAGAGAACAATAAATGGACTGACTTTACAGCCTTACAATACTGCTGATTGCATTTTACCTCCCCAAATTTCCATGGAGGTTTTGACTAGTAATGGTAATTGTCTTCACTTCCTGTCCTAAATCATCAGAAAATGTTACTGAATACTGTTAACGAGCTGTCAAATTCCACTACAAAGGAGTTGGATTCTTGCAGTAGTTGAAGTGATTCCTGCTGGTAAAGACTCTTACTACTGAAAGGATTATTATATATATTGTGATTTTTATTGCACATTTGCACAACTTTATGTTAACTGCCATGCATTGGAACCCAGTGTTCCTCGGACTCCAGTAATTTCTATACTGCCAAGATCGCCTCTATCTAATTCTCAAATTCTAAGAATACATTTGAATGATTAAAGATAACTTGATTCCTTGATGATAACAGAGCGGCATTAAAAGTGTTGCATGCAGATCAAAATGTCAAAAGTTGACTTTCTGATGTTTGTTCTGAGAGACAACGTGAATCGCCATCCACTTTGCATATTGGTGCAATTTTGCAAATTTTCCACATAAAACAAAAGGTCAGTTTCATTTGCAAACAGAGGAACTAGGCATGACTTAGCCTTAGCCGTTGACTTCACTGGGAGGTTCCTTACCCAAGCACTCAGTAAACACAGAGTATACCAAGTAAGTTAAAATATAGCATAAAACCCACCCTCCAGAAAGATCACGGAACTAACATGATTGCAAACCATCACTTTGTGCCCTTGGCTTTTATGTGATAACCCTTCTCGTTACTTTTTGTCTGCCTTGTCTATTTAGAGCATAAGCTCTTCCAAGCAGAGACTGTCCACTATTGTGTTTGTACTATTGTGTCTAGAGGAATGGAGCCCCATGCTTAGTTGGCCCCTATGTGCTATCAAAACCCAAATAATAAATAATGATGATTGATGACCTCAAGATTCGGCCTGGTATCTGGAAATGATATTGTACAGCCTTAGCTTTCAAATGAGAGCTGAACTTTAGGGAAATGGCAACTGTCCTAGAAAGTAGCAGCTCATTACCCATGAAAGAAGGCAGAGCAGATAGGAAGGTTGCCTTGACTGTGTTCCTAAACTTCTCAAAGAAGATACTTTAGGTTTGACAGCCACAACAGAGATGAGGCCAGGTCTATAATACAGTCCCAGAAGAATCAATTGGATGGGAATAACCCAAGGTCTGGATTATTGGATGGGAATAACCTTAGGTCTGAGAATAACCCAAGAACAACTACAGGGCCAATTTAATAGATATTTTGCTCAAGGATAGGATATATGTCCAGCTATTGAAAAGCAGTCACAAATAGTCTTTGCAAGGAATATACATTTCAAGATTGTTATATCATAGAACCATAGAAATGTAGCGATCTTGAGAGACCATTTCGTTGTCCCCCTTGTGCTGAGGAAAGACTAAATATCCTGAAGCCATCCCTGACAGCTGTTTTTCCCTGATGGGTATAAATCAGTGTATGTAGAAAAAGTGGAAAGAATTGGAGTTGCAAGTTACTTAGTAAACAAGAGACCTTATTACAGACGTGTACAGGAATCTCGATGTTTTGAGATTTAGGATTAATTCATATTCACATGAGGCCAACCCTTTTTGCTCTGAAGTATTGGGCTGGAAATCCTCAAAACCAGGCAGTCTCATTTTACATCAAGCAATTCTGTCTCTTTTCCTACCGTGTTTCCCCGAAAATAAGACAGTGTCTTATATTAATTTTTGCTCCCAAAATTACATTACATTATATTACAGCGAGAGGCAAAACTGGAAGTACGTCTTATTTTCGGGGGATGTCTTACTTTCGGGGAAACAGGGTAGCTGTAGGCAGGATGTGGGAAAATATAATCAAATCATTTCAGACCTTGAACAATATTTGGTTGAAATTTACTTCAAAAATTATGGAGGTCCAGGTGGGGGTAGAGATGGGGGTAGAGATCTTCCAAATCAATAATATCCGCCAGATAGTCCTGCATGAGGTGGTGTCATAAAATTAGTCAAAGCTGAAGGTCTGATTTGACAACTAGAAGGGAATTGAGTGACTCAGATAACGGAGGTAGGAACATTTTGAGTATGGAGAGAGAGTGTGATCCAGTGGATAGAATCCTGGACCAGGGGACCTAGGTTCTCAGCTAGTCCACTCCACCACTGCTTAGCTGTGTAATCTTGGGTCAATTGCTTCACCTCTTTTTGCCCCTGTTCCTCTTATGTTTGTCTGTCTTGTCTATTTAGATTGACATCATTTCAGGGACTGTCTCACACTACATTCTGGTACAGTGCTTTGTACCATGACGACATGGTCTTGGTTTGGGGCCCCTAAATATCACTGAAATTCAGCTAACAATAAGAGAAAAGAAGACTTAAACTTCAGCCATGTAGAGTGAAATCAGCAAGTGCAGTGTTCTCCATTGCAATGCTTGACTGCCTTATTATTAATTAACAAACAGCAGCACTACATTTCTTCTTTCTTCTCCCTCCTTGATATGAGTTGCAGCATCAAGTCAGCTCCTGCTGACAACACTTTTTAATTTCATGGTATAAATTGGGATTTTTACGCTTGTTAGTAATAAATAAACAAAGACTTTCTGACTGATTAAAATGGAGTTTCTGAAGGAAAGAGCAATAAATAATTAGACTTCTCTATCAGTAATTGTTATTGGTGGTTTGAGTAAAAATATATATTCTGGCCTATTGAATTTCTAACGTGCACTGTCAGAGCATCATAATACAATGTCCTCAAGCAGATTTATTTTAGTTGATTTGTTCCCAGCCACCAGATGGAGTCTCCCATCAATTTGATGGATGAGCATTTCCAGCTACATACTGGTATTTCATACTTCTGATTCTGGGTATATGTGATCCCTGTCTTTAACTGTATTGACTATTAATTAATATTATTATTATTATTATTATTATTATTTAGTATTCTTTTATTCATTGTTCATACTGCAGTAGTGCCTAGAAGCTGCAATCATGTCTCAGAACCCCATTGTGCAAGGGGCTGTACAAACACAGGAGAAAGACCACTTCTATGAGCTTGAAGCATAAGCAAAAAAATCCAGCCCATTGATTGATTATGAGCCTCTGTGGCTGGCTGTAGTGGATCACTGCTACTTCTCTTCCATTCAGTTGTATGTGCTAATAGATTTACAAGCATATGATTAGGGTTTGGTTCCACTGTAGGACAGAGCACACAAAGTGGAATGGGAGAAGATGGTCATAGTCCGGTATAGCTGAGGAGTTAGTCTGGTAAGCATGGAGAGTTACTTAGAGCATTTGGGAACCACTGGGTGATTGCTTGAACTCTAAAGGCCAAACACTGCTCTCAGTTGCCCAGATGTCGAACAGGAGAAACTTTGATAGATTCCCATGAAAAGAAGTACATTTTTACACTAGAAACTGAGCCAAACCACAAAAGTTGGACAAAGTTCTGAACTGCCTCAGAGTTCAATGGCATTGAGACCCTGTTTTCAGATCAGTCCATTATTGAGTGAAGACAGCACCTAACCTCTGATTCTCCTCTCAGTTTCACTGATGTTGAAAGGTGCATAGATCTGGTGCATGCCCTACACCCTGTACCATCCTGCCTCTCTCTGTCACTGAACCTTAAAGGAATAAACGAATCACTGGGGAATCATTGGGAATGGAGGTTTAGTTTAGGCCTCTCTGTGTTGTATATCATTTGTAAGCAACCAGTGGAGTTCAGTGTTTCAGGAGACAAACACTGGAGCTGGAGTTTTTTGGAAGGCCACTTTTATGGTAAATGATAAAAACCTTTGTAGTGATACTAGTTACTGCTAGATAATTATATTGGTAATCTATGTTATTTACAAAACTTTAGTACCTGGATGTCTCACACTCTTAGAAATAGAAGGAAGTTCTAAAAAATAGAAGGAAGTTCTTCAAACAAATAGAAGGAAGTTCTTCACACAGCGCACAGTCAACCTGTGGAACTCCTTGCCTGAGGGGATGCTGAAGGCTAGGACTATAATAGGGTTTAAAAGAGAACTGGATAAATTCATGGAGGTTAAGTCCATTAATGGCTATTAGCCAGGATGGGTAAGGAATGGTGTTCCCTGCCTTTTGATTGTCAGAGGGAGGATGATGGATGGCAGGAAAGAGATCACTTGATCATTACCTGTTAGGTTCACTCCCTCCGGGGCACCTGGCATTGGCCACTGTAGGTAGACAGGACCCTGGGTTGCATGGACCTTTGGTCTCACCCAGTATGGCCATTCTTAAGTTCTTATGTTATGTTCTCTTCACTATATATATTCTTATAACACTGTGAGGTAGGGCAGTGCTATTAACCCCATTTTACAGATGGGAAACAGAAAATAAAGACTTGACAAAGGTCACATAAGAAGACTGTGTAAGGACAGTGCAGAGTTTTCCTCTCCCCTCCACCTCCCACAGAGATTGGCAGAGAGAAGGGGAGGCTGCCACCCCTACTCAGGCCTCTCCCCACATTTTAATTTTATTATGGGTGCAAGGTGGCTGCAAGTGATTGGCTGTGGAAAGCCCAACCCCCATTAGACCAGACAGGCATTATTCTGGAAGAGAGACAAGTGACTGATCATGGGAGGATTGGGCCCCTTTGACCAGTGAGGGTGTCATCCCAAAACACCAGGAAGGTATTAACTGTGACCTAGGTGGATGCTGAACTAATGATTACCAGAGAGATGGGAACTATGTAGGGGCCCTAGCTCCAGAACTCACTAAGGCTGGGGACCTGGGGCAGAGAGCGCGGAAGTTGGACTGCTCGGGACTCTAGCCAGGCATGCAGTACTTGTTGCATTGTATTACTGGGGTCTGTCTGTGGGATTGCTTCTTGGAGTGACCGGGGTCACCTGTAACTCACATTAGGGCTCTGCCACTGGGGTTTCTCCTGGTAAGGATAGATCGAAGTCCTGTCCTATTGATAAGGATGTCATCTGTTAACCCTTCCCTTCCCGGATTGGTGTGCAGTCAGAGGTTGGAGCCCTGGCATTCAGGATACCCTTCACTAATCCCTAGAAGAGCCCTCCTCTAGGACAGAGCAGGAATTTGACCCCGGGCTCCCACAAGTTCTAGGTTAGTGCCCTACTCTGTACCATCCTGCCTCTCTCTGTCACTGAACCTTGAAGGCATAAACGAATCACTGATGGCAATCAGAATGATCCTGCTCATCATCCCCCCATGCACATCATGGGAAGCGTAGCACAACGGGGTAGGCACATTATGGGGGGTCCATAAAGACCCTCAGATGCTCCCAATACATTTGAATGACCAATATTCTGAGTCAGTGTAACAGTGACATGTGGTGACATTTTTCAGGAGACGGAACATTTTTTTCACAACAGATAAAGGGATTTTTTTTTCTAATATACACACAGCAATTAAAAAACCAAATACATTTGTTTTGGCAAATCGTAGAAGTCACATTTGTACACCGCTTCACTGAAATACCATTTCAGCTCTTTCCCTGTAAGTCCTTACTAATTGCAGTTTCAGTTTTACCCTTCTAGTTCTTATAATTTATGGTTTTGTTGCAGAGTCTCTTGCACTAAATAAATTAATGAACAAATTTCACACTAAACTTTCCGTCTTGATGAAGGGTTCGTGTCACTAGCTCTGTTCAATCACAGACAATTCCATTCTACACTTGCATGCCTTTTTAGTTCGCCATGCAGAAATGCATTAGATTAACTCACCTCAAGAACACAATGATGTTTCCATATAGCTGCATTCTAATTGATCTTATCTGCATGGGGGGAGGTTTCGGTAAAGGCATGATATCAGAGAACGCAAACCTCAAAGAGCTATGTTAAACATCTATGGGGCACTTAATCTAATCAGCTGCCAGAAATGTACAGAGGCATGTGTCTTATTAATAATTATTGAATCACTGAGTGATGCAAAGAGAAATGCTCCTTCTTTTCATAAATAATTGCCAATCCTGGTTAAAACCTTGGGTGTTCAATTCAACACTTGCATGCCGTATTAGTGACGTTCTAGGAAATGACATCCTCCCTTTGGGGTGAGGTCGCACCTACACTGAGTGCATGGTCATGCTATGCAAAGGACGCCATTTTGTGATGCCATTTTGTTCTACAAAATGGTGTCCTGCATGCACATTCAAGGGCCAGATGGAATCACCCCATGGTCTGGATCTGGCCCGTGGGCTGCCAGTTGGACTAGGTTTTACTTCTGGGGCCCACAATGAGTTCACTGCATACACAGAGAACATGCTTCTGCAGTGCAGCAAGTCCTATTTTATTTTGGAAGGGAGAGTTTATTCTGAGTACATTTCAGGGACTGTAGGAGAGATCCCAAAGACAGCAGCATTCCCACAGAGAAAGCCACCTCAGGATAGAGGCTAATACTGTCAGGCCAATCCCACACAGATGACTCTGCCCGGCTCTGCTACAGTGTACTTAGCAACTGTAAAAGGTAACAAATCACCATGGTGTTTGTGACAGGCCAACCCAGCTAAATCAAGTTGTCATTTATTTTTGACTTGTTCTTGCCCCAGGATCAGCAGCTGTTGCTTTCAGGTTGAGAATGGAGCAATTTGAAAGCGCAAAAGCCTATTAGAAAAAATGGCATGGAGGGTTAGTTATAGTGTTGGTGGTTGCACTTTGTCATCTGTTGTTAACCCTTTTGCCCCAGGGTTTGGGAGGCTTTCTGCATGGCTCATGGGTCACGCAGACGCTCTGCGATGGGAAAGCATTTAAAAGAGAGCCCCAAGATCAGAATGGCCACGGGGTCTTGGAGTGCTGGCCCGGGCAACATTTTTTAGCGCAAGGCAATGCAGCAACGAAAGCGAAGCAGGTTTGTTTCTTAAATATGGTAGCGCTCAAATGAGGCCTATCAGGGAGGAAGAAATGTAGATTCAAAGAAACACTTTGACAAGTAGAATTGCCATAATTCATTCTTTCTCTTTGCATTCCCATAGTCACCGGGCCCCCAGCTAAAATCAGGACCCCACTGTGCTAAGTGCTGTGAAAACACATGGTAAGAGACAATCCCTGCTCTGAAGAGCTTACAGTCTACAATGACAAGAGGAGGGAATGAAACAAGTTGCTCGAGGCCACACACCAGAGTCAGAATTAAAGCCTAGTGATCTATCCACTTGACCACACTGCTTCTCAGTATCTCATACGGCAGGGGTCTCCAAACTACGGTCCGGGAGCCAGATCCGGCCCGTGGCTTCAATTTGTCCGGCCCTCCAGCTGAGCAGGCATGTAGAGAAGCCGCCACTGTCCCTCTCCCCCCGCCGCCCGCCCCCCATGAGCTGCTGCCAGCGCCCCATGTGCGGAGGGGTGAGTGCCCCCACGGGACGGAGGAGCAAAGGGGGGGATTTTGCATATATTTGCATATATTTCATTTTTTCACAGTCACTTCGTCCCACGAAGCCCCTTCAAAAATCTAATGTGGCCCTCATCTCATAAAGTTTGGAGAACCTTGTCATACGGTATCAAACCAGGATCCTACTTTAGCCTCACATGATACCAGGTGATTCAGAGGAAGGTGGAAGAGACTTGGGAGCAGGTTTTCTCTCCGGCGCCCCTTTGTGGCCCATTTGGGCACAACTCACCCGGCTGCAGGTAGGCACTTGTAGGAGGTGTGAGGTGGAGGTGTGGACCTCCAGCCAAGGGACACTTCAGTTACCCCTTCTGGGAATTAGTGCCTGAAGGAAATCAGCAACAAAAAAAACCACCACAAGTCAAAACATGGCTGTTTGGTGACTCTTTAGTGGTCCCCATGCTGCTATTCAAGATTTGTCTCCAAACAATCCACTGATCCTCCTGGGTCTAGTCATCCCTTCTAGGAGAGGTTCATCAAGCCAGCAAATTAGCTCAGTCTCAGGGCTGCAATCTGGTTTCCCTCCCGTCAAGAGAAGCAGAGCTCTGCTCTCCTTCTTAGTCAGCCCTGACCGAGACAAGGTCTTTTCATTCCCTGACATTTGCTGCAGGTGTGACCAGTTCTGCCCACAGGCTCTCCTTAACCCTCTCATTGCCATTGTGGGGCCTATGTGCCTCATCACTAAACCATATAATGAACAGTTATGGAATAAACAGGCCAGAGTAGTTTCTTCCTGACCCCTATCAGCTGGTGGCTGGCTTTTGCCATCAAGCATGTGGGTTTATAGCTTTTTAAATATGAAGTTTATCCTATCGACTGTAACTGGGGCTGTTCTCATTACAGCATAAGCACTCAGTCCTAAGCAATTTGCCATAGTAACTTTTGTGGCTATGAGTTCCACTAGGTAACTTCCTAGTATGGAAGGAAGAGAACAGGTGTTCAACCATTTGCCGCACACCCACCTGGGAGAGGAGAGGAGGGGAGCACTCCCCCTCCTCCCCCCCACACACATTTCTTGCCTGCCGCGTTCCCAAACCCTGCCAAACTCCAAGCTGAGAAACTCCAAACTTTCCCCAGTTGGGTGGGTGGGAGTGGGTGGGGCAGGGAGGACTGCCGGTTGTGATCAGCTGAGCAGGCAGGCAGGCGGGCGGGCTCTGTGATTGGCTGGGCTCTGTGATTGGCTGTGATTGTCCCCTTCTTCATGAGGTTGGGGAGCATTTGTTGGGTAAGAGTCTCTCAGTGGGTTAAATTCAAATTGGCAGTGAGCAGGTCCTAAAGATCGGGGGGGAAACACACCAAAAAACCAGGCGGGTGGAAACCCTATGTATAGCTGGTCATTGCTGGGCTGATTCCGTCCTTAATGCTTTATAGCTAGATTATGTCTGTCCCCTGCTTAGGTGTGTGGGAGGGGGTGAGGTTCCCTTCTCTTCTTTACTCTCAAATGTCCATGTTATGGATGCCACCCGTCCAGTTTTCACCCGAACTGTCCTGGTTTCAGCTTGGGTGCCCAGGGGCCATTTGGGGGAGCACCTGTTTCTCTTCCTTCCACACTCCCACTGTGTGTGCAGACCTTCCTCTCTCTTACATACTAGTGTAAATAAGGAGAGTGTCTCCCTGTATCTGGGCATTCATGTAAATGTACAGGGAGTCCTCCCTTTCACCCCAGCCGACCGTGCAAAAGGGGGAGCTCCCTTTCCTTGCTCCGCAGAATGGGTGTGCTAATGAAGCACACCTCCCACTCAGTGTGTGCGTGTGTGCCTGTGTGTGTGTGTGAATGGAGAAGTTCAAATAAGTGTCTGTAAATCAAAATCCCCCTCTGTGTGTGTAAATTGCACTTATTATCCCTCGGGTATATGGGCAGATGTACCCTACAGTGGGAGGGGAGGAGAGAAGCAAATAACGGGGGCGGGGCCATGAGGAGAAGAGGTGGAGAAGGGATGGAGCCTTGGGGGGGGAACAAGAGGGGTAGGGGGCAGGGCCATGGGGGTTCAGTTACAAACCATTGGAAAGGTGGCAACCCTACCCCCTGTGGAAAGCCCGCCATAGTCTGCTCTTTGGAGCTTACAGTGTGGGAGTTGTTAGCATGCAGAAGACTGGGGAAAATGGAATCCCTTATCATTGTGCTGTATCAGGTGCTGGGCTGGTATAAACAGCATGTGTCTAGGAGGCCAGCACGTGAGAGGCCAAAGAGGAATGTTTTGCATGTTGCTCATGCTCGTCAAGCTGATCTCTGTAACCAAGATGTCTATTAACAGCGAATAAAGTGGCTCCAACTACTACACGGCTTGTTTATTCAAACATTTGTGCAAGAGCACATATCTGAAGAGCTTACCTTAAGGGGCCAGCATGTTATTCTCTGTCAGGGGACATGCCTTTTCCAAGAGGCTGCATGGCAGTAATCGCTAATGGTGTCAGTGGAATTACAAAATTGTCCGGGAGCAGTGAGGTGGGCCTTTTTCCAGGCCTCTCTTCTCTGCATAGACATGTCTGAATCTGCAGCTCAGTCTGCAAACCTGGGAAATGGGTAGCGCGCCGACTGTCCTGGTGACCAGAAGAACAGGTATCACTTTCTTTTCCCCAGGGCTCAGCTCCCCAGTGCCTTTACTGTGACAGTCTAATTGTCTGCTTCAGCCGTTCCTTGCTCTCCTTGCAGGTGTTGCCATCTCTTTTCTCTTCTTTTTAAATCCATCCCTTATAAAACTCCTGAGGCAGGCTGGTGTTGCTTTTAAAACACAACAAAACAAACATGTTTCGACTCATCCCTGGTATCATGGGAGCAGGGAAGGGGTCAAACAAGAATTCAGAACAAAAGTCATTTTGTGTCAGAGCCAATTTGGACACTGTACGAGCTTGGAGTTTTAGTACCAGTTGAATTCTTGGCGCTGGTCATTATTATCAGGTATGAATTAGAGAGTTTATAATCTCAACAAGCAAAGGGGGAGGAGAAAGGGATGTACCTGTGAAAGCAGATTGACAGCTGGCAATCAACCACCATTACTATAATATGTCTATTAGGGTAGTATTTAGAGGTCCCAACCAATGGTCTGGGTCCCATTATATGCTAGTCAATGTACAGACATTCTGCCCTGAAGAACATACAGTCTAGCTGGACAAAGGGTAGGAGGTGAAACTGAGGCACAGAGAGGCAAATTAACTTGCCCAAGGTCAGTGAACTAGACACCAGGTCTCCTGTGTCCCAGTCCACTGCGTTAGCCAGTAGAGAGACCATATTGCCTCTCAATGTAACACCCTACCTGTTTCCTGTCAGCAAAGTAGAGAACTGCTGGCATTGTGAAGACACCAAAATTGACCCTCCAGGGTTAACTTTGAACTCCAGCTGGGATTCTGGGATCCTTAGGGGTGAGTATCAGCTAAAATCACCACTGCCTATGGAAAATGGTGCAATAATCAGTCCCCTTGCGCTATACAACAATAATCATGCCAGCGAGCTATTCCCCCTCACTTATTCACCTCCCCTCCCGCCCCCCACTGCTATGCTCACTATGTAACTGGGGCTGGTGATGTGAAAGCCATTAGCTAGGATCCAAATTCTGCAGACCATCATTTCAGTTTTCACTCAGGTAAAGGTGCCATTGCCTTCAAAGAACGTCTGTGCCCGAGTAAGGACAGAAGGATCTGACCTAATATAATTTAATTCAAATTATATGGTGCCTGTCCCAAATGCTGAATAATAAGAATGATACATGCCTGTTAAGCGTAGGGTGACCAGACAGCAAATGTGAAAAATCGGGACAAAGGGTCAGGGGGGAGGGTAATAGGACCCTATATAAGAAAAAGACCCCAAAATCAGGACTGTCCCTATAAAATCTGGTCACCCTAATTAAGCTGCTAACTCCAGGGATGAGGGTTGATCTAAAGTTTCCCATAGTTCACACTTGCTGTTTCAAGCCTTTTCAGTTAAAGTTTGATCATTGCAAATATCCGCAGTTAAAAGAGCAGACAATATAAAACCCGGCAGATGTGCTTGTCTTTGAAGCATGCGAAACCTGGCCATGAGAGCCAGGGAGCTGCAGGTCAAATGTCAAAGTACACACCGCTGCTTACTCGAACAGGTTCTATCAAGCCGCGGCAATGCCCAACCCACGCAGCTCCAGGGACACTCACAGCTGGGGAAATGTTGGCCTGTCAACAGCATCACCAGAAGCACTGGGCAAAGCCTTGGAGAAACATTTCCAGAGCAGGCGAGCTTCACTGCCTGTGCTGAAGCTGAATCCAAGGCAGCAGCAGAAAGAGGGCATCAGTAGAAGTGGGCGTCGCAACTGTGATAGCAGTGGGGGCAGACAGCAGAGGCGACAGCCCCTGGGGCCTATATAGGCGGAGGCTGCAGTAAGTGGGAAAGGTAGAAGGCAGATATTGAAATCAAAGCAATAGGAGAGGCTAGAGCAGCCGTACAGGTACAGGCTGAGATGGAGTAATGGAGCCTGAGTTGAGGCAGAGGCAGCTGTAATTAGAACTGTGGGGGGCAGCGAATTGCAGCCCTGGAGCAGGGGAAGAAGTTGCATCCATGAAGGCAGTGAAGGCAGAAGCTGCAGTGCTAGAGGCAGAAGACAGACCATTGCTGTGGGAGCAGTAAAGGACGAGCCCGTGAATATACATGAGCCTCTCCAATATGAAAGTGATGGGGGCCATATAAGAGTCTAGACAGACACGCTGCAAAAATCTGGTACCACATCTATGCTCATCACACTCCTGTCTACTTTTAAACTTTTTCATCGGAGGGAGTCACGGGTTTGGTTTGAGGGATGAGCAAAGCCTCGGGCAGTTTTTGTTCCAAACCAGCCCAATCCCTGAATACTTCTCTTACATCTCCATAGCATTTCTTTGTTTTTTTCTTATAGACCACAATTACAGCCCTAGTGTGCAAATAGAAGGGTGTATGGGGCTAATATAAGGCTTCTAGCCTTCAAAAATTAAAAGAACTATTGACCTCTGTTTATCCCAGAATAGGATCCAAATATGAAAACAATAAGAAAATGGTTCACATCATGCAAGCCACTTTGTCGAAGGACCCATAGATCAGCCAACTATAGAAACTAAAATGGCTGAATGAGAGTAATGTTAATCATCTAGGCAAGAATCTTTCATAATATGGATAAAACCTTTTCTCCCTCGCAACCTAGCTAACAACACCACCAAGCTACCATGCAAGAGTTACACCCTACTTTCCTATGTAAAGTGACCCACTGAAGATTGATGGATCAAGAAATGGGTTGGGGAATCTGCAAGTTCAAAAAAACAGTAATGTGGTTGTAAGATTGAAAGTCAAATTGGGCAAACTGTTACCCCAAGAAATCCAAGCCACATGTTTTGCCCCAAATTCTAAACTATATATTGTTTCCTTGTAAATCTAATAAACGGTGAATAATTTGTCTTTTGCCCCAAAATGGAATCTGCACGTCAGTCCGGTCTACATTCTGCTACATGCAGAAAATGTGCCTAGTTCAATTGTAAGTTCTAAATAATGTGAAATGCTGATGTGCAATCAAAGAATGTATGGAGTATGTCCTCCAGATTTAGAAGACTCTAAGGATTTTGTTGATTCTCACTGTAATCATATATCAACATATCAAATAGTTGCTGGGCTCTAGAAGTAATAGAAATTGGCATAAGGAAGAAGAAAATGTTAAAAGATATTAAGCAGCATATCTAGGGGACCAGACAGCAAATGTGAAAAATCAGGGCATGGGGTGAGGGGGGGCAATAGGAACCTATATAAGAAAAAGACCCCCCAAATCGGAACTGTCCCTACAAAATCAGGACTTCAGGTCACCTTAAGCATATCACTATGGCATAGTAAGAGGAATTGCTTACAAGTGGGGCTTCCAATTGATGGTAAGGGCTAATTATGAAATAAAGGTCTTTGAAATGAATCAAACATAAAAAGCCTCCGACCAGAACCGAATTGAAAGAATTTGTCACATACTGCCGCCATCTACTGGATACCAGTGGAAGCCTCAAAGAAACTGAAAAAGCTAAAGGCTAAGCACTCCTTTGGCAGGTGTCCACTAGGAATAAGAGGGTAGTCTCCTTTTATGAGCCCTGAAACTAGGGTATTGTAATGGGGTTTACAAACTCCATACTGGAGCACAGACAAGAGATAAGAGTCTTCCTGGTGACCACAAGCAATCAGGCCGACCGCACCCTCACACAGCCAGTTGTGGAGACATGCGCCCACAACTGTGACCAATTAAGAAACCAAGCCCAGCTATAATGGGGGGAGAATTGAGAGGGAAAAGAATGTAGAAAGACCTGAGATAGCAGAGGGTCAACAGTACTATGTTAAGAATCAGAGAGGTAGCCATGTTAGTCTGGAATAGCAGAGATAACAAAGAGTCCTGTGGCACCTTAAAGATTAACTAAAGTATTGAAGCATAAGCTTTCGTGGGCTAATACCCACTTCGTCGGATGCAAGCAGTGGAAGTGTCCAGGGGCAGGTATAGATAGTTAGGCTGCCTCTAAGTGACAGGGAGACCAAAGAGCTGATAACTTAAATTGTGTCCAAGTGGTTATCAACTGGTCTAACTGTAGATGAATACAAGGAGACCAATTAGGAGAAAGTTGGGACCCTGTAAGGTTACACCAATAGCTGTGGACAGTATGTAAACTAAGGTCAACTAGTGCTCAAGGGAGTTGACTGACCCCAACACAAGAATCTGCAGAATCCTAAGTACAATTGACATCTGGGCCAACCAAGTGGCAAGGGTTCTTCCCCCATCCCAGGGTTCAGAGAATAAGAAGAAGTGGTGAGATTTCATTTAAAAGATTGTATTTCCATGTCTAGTCTTTAATATGAATAGCTCTAGGTTATCTTGCTGAGTCTACACGCTCTAGTGAGACCTCAAGTAACCATATTGTAGAATTTAATTCCTTTATGAATCCAAGCAAACTGACCTAAGAGTGAGTGAAAAGAATTGTTTTAAGCAATTGCTTTTAATATTCTAAATGCCCCCCTTTTGGACCAATGTAGTCAAAGAGAAGTAACCACACTCTTCAAAATGCCTTAAAGACAGGTGCACTCTGGGAAGGGTGATAAATGTGTGAAGTACTAGAATCACAGAACTAAAGAGTTCAGAATTGCTGATCATAAATAAAAGTAATAAGAAATCTTGTATGTGGTGGTGTTGTAGCTGGGTCAGTCCCAGGAGTTAGAACGACAAAGTGGGTGAGGTAATATCTTTTATTGAACCAACTTTTATTAGTGAGAGAGACAGGCTTTCTAGGTTACATAGGGTGACCTGAAGAAGAACCCTATATAAGCTTGCAAGCTTCTCTTTCTCACCATTAGAAGTTGGTCCAATAGAAGAGATTACCTCATCCATAAGAAATATTGGTTGTTTCCATTGTATTTTGATATAACGATAAAGAAGTGCTTTCTGGAATGGATTGTGGTGTGTGTAGTATGAACAATTGGTTATGTCTACATTTGACTGGTAAACCTTTGATTACCTATGAGTGTGCTTCTGGCTGAATTAATAAATGGTTGGTTAAGAATAAATAAGTGTGTTTATTTGCGAAGTACTGTTCAAGTTAAAAATTGACCTGAGAAGAACCCAGCATTACACTAGCCAGCTAATGTTCCCTGGACTCTGTAAAAAGTGGTTATCCGATTGGACTTTATTATGTACTGGCAAAGTCATGTTTCCAAGGTCATGGACAGAGCTAGGAATAGAATCCCTGATTCCAACACAGCATACTATCCTCTGGACAACATTGTCTCTCTCAGCAAGGTTCACCTTCCTACACCCTCCTCATGTCTCTCCCTTTTCACACCGGTGGTGGAGCCAAGTCACAGGTTAACCCCCAGCTAGCTGGTTCTGAGATACTTCCTTTATCTAATGCAGCATTAACAAGCCACCATCATGGACCATAACATCTCACTCTTATGGAGCTCCTTTTCAATAGCCCATCTCAAAGCACTCTACAAAGGATGTCAGTATCCTTGTGCTCCCTTTGCTGATGGGGAAACTGAGGCACAGAGTGATGAAGTAATTTGCTAAGGGCAGCAAGTGGAACCAGGAATAGAACTCAGCCCCACTCAAATTTGCTGCCATGTAATGGCTAGGACAATGATCTGGAGAAACATACCACAGATTCACATAAGAAAAGAAAAAGGTCCTTTACTCTATTCAAATGGGTTATGTACAATAGTTTAAAGTTACTGGTTATTAACTGCCCAGGTTTTCTCTCTAGAGAGTTTGGTTGTTCAGGCTTGTAAAATGCAGAACTTGACAAGAAAAGATGGTGACAATACACTTGTAGATGTGAAATGTAACTCGAAATCAGAGGCCCGAGGAGGCCAGGCTGTGCCTGGATATTCAGTGCTGAGCAAAATAATTTAGTGGCTTCGTCTACCATCTCAAGCTGGTCTTATTCACTGAGTGCCGACACTTCACTGTCATTCTGCATGATTTCTGCACTGCACAGTTATGTGAAATATCACATTTCATTACATTCCTTGCAGCCAGTCACTCTCTATAAATGGAAGCGTTTTTATCAGGTGAATGCCAATGCACAGCAGCCTCCTTACCTACAGGAGGATTTGGGATAGTCAGGGGGTAGGTTCAAGGTTGGGTGATTCAGTACCGGCTCACTGCAAAACAAGAGCTTACGTTTATGCTAAAGCAAAGTCATTGTATCAACTCCATTTTCCTCTTGCACATCTCTCTGGCCCTAAAGACGTGGGCCCGGATTTTGAAAGGTACATTTGTGTTGCTGCCCTCAGTACCACAATGCCTCACAGATTTAGGTGCTGTGGCCTGTCAATTGGCTTGTGAATCAGTTAGATGTTGCAATAAAATGCCTAAATACCTTTAGAATTCTTAGATATGAGGTGGGTGAGGTGATATCTTTTATTAGATCATAAAATAGCAAATGCAAAAACAGAATATCTTCCCCAGAGGACTCGCCGTTTGTAAACCTCTGACAGCTCTGTACAGCTGCAGATATACTGAACAGGAGTTCAGAAAAACTAAGAAGCCATCTCCGGCATGTCAAGTATTCCAGAAGGGATCACCTCAAACAAGAAATCATCACATGCTCTCACACACAGGAAGAAAAAAAATCCAGAAACCTACCTGGTTATCGTGCAGGTAACCCAAAACCCAAAAGTAGCCTGATGACAACCACCCAACACTAAAAGTAGAACAAACTATAACAACTTCTCAATCAATACCTCCGGGAGAAACCATGACACCAGGAGCCGCCACATGGACCATCCACAACAACTCAGCTTCATCAAACTATCAAGAAAACTCCTAAACAGGACTGAATTATCTGTATGCTCCAAGAGACTAAAATGTGTACCACCACAGAACCTGATGTCCCACAGAACCTGATGTCCCAATAAAATATATTACCTCACCCATCTTGTCTCATATCCTGTGATCAACACAGCTACAACACTTTAAAAAAAGTGAGCCTTTGCACACTCGGTCAGATCTGGTTGTGCACGGACGCATGCATACACATGGAGTTACTTCCTAGAGGTGTGAATCAACAAGCTACTTAAGCATACAAGAAGTCAATGGGAGTACTTACATGCTTCAAGTTAGGCATGTGTTCAATTGCCTTGATCAATCAGGACTACTGGCCTGATTCTTGTATTTCTTAGGACCGGTCTACACTGAAAACTCACATTGGCATAGCTACGTCACCCAGGAGGTGAGAAATCCCCATCCTTGAGGCCAGGGCTACACTGCGGGAGGGGGGTGTCGACCTAAGATACGCAACTTCAGCTACGCAAATAGGGTAGCTGAAGTCAACGTATCTTAGGTCGACTTACCTTGATGTCCTCATGTTAGCAAGTCTACTGCTGCCGCTCCCCCGTTGACTCCGCTTCTGCCTCTCACAGTGGTGGAGTTCCAGAGTCAAAGGGGAGAGCTCTTGAGGATCAATTTATTGCATCTACACTAGAAGCAATAAATCGATCCCCGATAGATTGATCACTGCTCACTGATCCAGTGGGTGGTATAGAAGAGCCATGTAGGCCATGTCTACACTACAAACTTATGTTGAATCAAGTTACGTTGACATACAGCTTCCACAGCTAGTATATCGCTTGTGCATGTGTGTACTTGACTCCTTGTGTCAGCAGCGTGCGTACTCACTAGGAGCCCTTGTGACAATACGGAGTGAGGTGCACCATGGGTATGTATCCCAGTGTGCAACTCACCACTGTCCTGTGTCTTTTGCAGGCATGGGGCCGAAACAAGCCATGATTGGGAGCATGGAGTCCACTTCCCAATGTGCAAATGTCTCCATCCGATAATGTTACCCATATCCCATAAATTTCACACTTTTTTCCAAAATTCCACATGACCTTCCTGCCTGGCCACCATCTCTCTCAGAAGCATGAAGTCTGCACAGCTCTGCACTCTATGCCCGAGCTTTGCAAGCACACAGTGCACGGTTCTGCAGCATCTGCAGAGCCACACGATGAACCAAATGAGTGGGGAGAACAGGATGATTTCTTGGAGGGCTGATTGCTGTGGAATATAGTGAGAACTGATTTGAAGTTGCTGATGGCATTCACAGAGCAGCTGCAGATGGTAAAGCACCACTTCTAGGCCCGAGAAACGAGCTTGGACTGGCGGGATTGCATCATAATGCAGGTTTGGGATGATGAGCAGTGGCTGCAGAATATCCAGATATGCAAGGCCACGTTTCTGTATCTGCATGCAGAGCTCACCCGTGCCAGGTCTCACAGAGACATCAAAATAAGAGCTGCACTGACAGTGGAGAAGCAAGTGGCGATCACCTTGTGGAAACGTGCCATGCTGGATTGCCACCAGTCAGTTGGGAATCTAGTTGGAATCAGGAAATCCATTGTGACAGCTGTTGTCTGGAAAGGGTGCTCAGTCATTAATCTCCTCTTGTTACGCAGGCGTGTGACTCAGCGATTTTCAGGACATAGTGGTTGGATTAACAGCAATGGGGTTCGGGAACTGTGTATATGGAGGGAAGGTAATTATATGGATAGCTCAGTTTTGACATTTGAGCGCCTTACCATGGAACATGTCAACAGAAAGGGTTACTTTTCTGTGTTTATGCTAGCACCGTGCTTCATTGACAGCAGTGTGAGCAGGTCAGGGAAGAGGCATGATCCTTGCATCTTTAAGGACACAGGACTGTTCAGAAAGCTGCAAACAGGGACTTTATTTCCCAACCAGCAGAATACCATTGTCAACATTGAGATACGACTAGTGATCCTGGCAATTGTTGAGATGCCAATGGTGATCCTGGCAATTTTTAAGGCCCAGCTTGACAAAGCCCTGCCTGGGATGATTTAGTTGGGGATTGGCCCTGCTTTGAGCAGGACTAGATGACTTCCTGAGGTCTCTTCCAACCCTAATCTTCTATTATTCTATGGGGACCCAGCCTATCCCTTAATCCTCTGGCTCATGAAGCCAAACATCAGCCACCTTGGTAGCACCAAGAAAAGTGCTACCAGCTCAGCAGGTGCAGAATGAGAGTTGAATGTGCTTTTTTTGGTCGTTTGAAGGGATGCTGGTGTTGTTTAATCACGAGATTGGACCTTGGTGAGAAAAAATATCTGAGTGATTTTAGCGATCTGTTGTATCCTGCATAATATCTGTGAGTGCAAAGGGGACATTTTTCCAGTGGGGTGGTGGGCGGAGGTGGAGCGGCTGTCTACTGAATTTGAATAGTCAGATACAAGAGGTACTAGAGGAGTTCAGCACAGTGCTGTATGAATCAGGGAGGCTTTGAAAGAACATTTTAACAGTGAACTGGATTAACATGTGTTGTCATAGTTTGCTCTAACCGGTGCTGCTCTTTCGTGGCCTGATAGGAATTGCATGGTGATAGCTGTCTATGTAGGAATATAACATTGTCAATGCACCTGTTAATTTGATTTGTGACCAGTCTTATGAGTTGTGTGAAACTGTGCAGTAATAGGTAACTGGTCGCTTTTAGAACTTCGGAGAACTCGGCAGCATATGTTTGGAACTAATAAAGTTGAATTATGTTCCAAATAATAGAATTTTATTTTGTAACAAAATCAGTGGGGGAAAAAAACCCCATGCAATACTACAACAAATACATTAAAACTTAATATATTCATAGAACAGAATTTATTAAAAAGGAAAGAACATTTCATGTCCATTTCAGCTACACAAGTTATTTCCATTCCTTGGAATGCTGCATTTGTTTCTTTGTTTTAAACCAATTTTTTCAGTTTTTGATTGTTGAAAATTAATCATTGTTGTTTTTAATTTAAAATATTTTGTTTTTTCAACAAAAAAAAGTTATTTTCATTTTTAATGCAAATATGTTTTGCTCAAACTTCTATGGGTTTTTCCAACCAACTGTAGTTAGCAGTCTGGATGAAAATAAGAATTACACATGTACACCTTGAATCTTCTCCCACTTTTGGCCTCAACCCTTTTTTGAAATTATTGGATATTTTTCTTTTTTTATTTCCCACTTTGAGTTTTTGTCAGAGATGGATTAGAGGGGGAATATTGTGCAATATTCCCAATCAGGAGAAGTGGAAGTGTCTGAATTTTCCCAAGAAAACATGTGAACATAAGATCTCTATTCCAGTTTTACAGGCTGGAGAGGTTTGGATGAGAAACAGTAGATAAGCATTCAAGCCTTTGAGTGCTTGTATAAGGAGAGCCAAAGTTCTGATTCTCTTCAGGGTCACCCATCACTAACTCTCTCACACACACATACCTGTAGATGCACACATAATTGTGGACACATGCTCATGAAAAAACGAAACTGTTATTCAGTGTACACACACACATAGTATGTAACAGCTGCCACTTACAGACTAATAGTGCTGTTCTCATTAGAGTGCCCGGGAAAAGGGTGTGTGTTTTTTTTTCATCCCATGGGACTTTTCAAGATTTCAAACTTTTTTCCCATTCCAAACCAGAAAGGAAAATTAAAATCTCAGAATTGTCGGCAAATGGATAAATCAGGGGGGAAATGGATTGGGGCAGTCAAAATATTTCATTGCGATCATGTTGAAATATTTTGTGTTTAACTCCTGTTTTAGTAAACATTAACTAATATTTTTTTTTAAATAAAATGTCATTTTGAACCAAAACAACAATTTTTCTTTCAAAAATATACAAACAGAACCCTTTAGGGATCAGGAGGCCTGAAGCCCTGATCAATTAGCCTCGCCAGGCTACACTGGTATGGGGTGCTGGATTTATGAGGGAGAAAGTCCAGCAGTGGGGGGAAGGGAGAGGGAAGGATAGACAGGGTGCTCCTATGTGGGTCAAGAAACTTGGCTCAGTCTAGGAACTGTCTTAAGGATGGCCTAGTAGAGACTCTGAGTAGGAAGGTAGATCTCATAGTAAGACAGACTGTTTCCACTGAGGCCCAAATGTAAGGGAGTGAGCTGGAGGTGGAGTCCACCAAGGCAAAGATTCTTTCATTTGGGTGTTGTTCTCAGACTTAAATTAAGGGATGTGTTACCCTAGAAAGGGAAAGAATAGCAATCTAACCCATCTAGAGAGCCCAGTCACCTCCCTACACCATGGGAGCCCCATTGAAGTGAGCCAGGTGGACAGACTGTCTTGCTAGGTTTCACCACATCTCAGATACGGACATTTTGATATTTGTTTTGTGGGGGGTTAATTGGGAGAGTCATCAAAACCCACCCTTTTCTGCAAAGTTTTTGTTTTTGACGAATCAAAATTTTCTGACAAGAAAAACGTTTAGTCAGAAAACTCCCAACCAGTCCTAATCCCAACCCACCACCTTCAGCTGGTCCTCTAGTAATAGACCTAAATGAACAATTTCATTGCTATTAATAATCGGCTGTACATCTTCCAGTGGGCCAGCCACTAAACGGCGACATGACACTTTGCCAATGGGTTTGCAATAACACGGGCATTGGAACCGCATTGTTTTCAAAATAATACAATGCCAGCAAATATCTCCATGTAGAGCTGGCCATTAGAGCTGATGAGGAATTTTTCAATGAAGGGTTTCGTTAGTAGAAAATGCCGATTCATCGAAACCAGAACTTTTTGCAGAAACGTAGCGATTTTGACAAAACGTTTTATGGAAAACATTTCTCGGGTCCGAGATGGAATTTCAGGTGAAAAGGAACATGAGAAAGAGTGCCCCTCCTACACAGACAATTGCCCAGTGGTTAGGGCATTCACTTGGGATGAAGGAGACCCAGATGCAGACCTTGCTCTGTCTGATTCAGAGCAAGAAGTTGGTCTCCCACATTTCAGCTGGATGTCTGAACCAGCTGGCTGTAGTTAGTCTCTATTGCTGATCTAAATGAATATTTTTACCAAAATGGAACTGCTTCAACTGGAGAGCAACTGACTCCATAGACTTGTGCCTAGGGTGTAGGAGAACCAGCTTCAAGTCCCTACTCTGAATCAGGAAGAGCAGGGACTGGAGCATGGGTTTCCTGGCTCACAGATGGGTGGCTCTAGCCACTGGTTATTGACCATTCCGCAATAGATAAGTCTCTCTCTCTCATCTGTTTTTATTAGAGCTCTCGAGCGATTTAAAAATGTATTGTGATTAATCGTGCAATTAATTACAATACTAAACAGTAATAGAATGCCATTTATTTAAATATTTTTTGATGTTTTCTACATTTTCAAATATATTGATTTCAATTACAGCACACAATACAAACTGTATTGTGCTCATTTTATATTTATTTTTTATTACAAATATTTGCACTGTAAAAACAAGAGAGTATTTTTCAATTCACCTAATACAAGTACTGTAGAATGTAATCTCTTTATCATGAAAGTTGAACTTACAAATGTAGAATTATGTACAAAAAATAACTGCATGCAAAAATAAAACAATGTCAAACTTTAGAGCCTACAAGTCCACTCAGTCTTACTTCAGCCAATAGCTCAGAAAACAAATATGTTTATAATTTGAAGGAGATAATGCTGCCCATTTCTTGTTTACAATGACACCGGAAGGTGAAAACAGGCATTTTCACAGCACTGTTGTAGTCGGCATCGCAAGATATTTACATGACAAATGCACTAAAAATTCATATGTCCCTTCATACGTCATTCCAGAGGACATGCATCCATACCAATGATAGGTTCTGCCCAATAACAATCCAAAGCAGTGTGGCCTGTGACATGTTCATTTTCATCATCTGAGTCAAATGCCACCAGCAGAAGGTTGATTTTCTTTTTTTGGCATGGGGTCTGCAGTTTCCACATCTGACTGTTGCTCTTTTAAGACTTCCAAAAGCTCCACACCTTCTCCCTCTCAAATTTTGGACGGCACTTCAGATTCTTAAACCATGAGTCAAGTGCTGTGGCCATTTTTTTGAAATCTCTCGTTGGTACCTTCTTTGTGTTTTGTCGAATCTGCTGTGAAATTGTTCTTAAAACAAACGTGCTGGGTCATCTGAGACTGCTATAACAAAATACATGGCAGAATGTGGGTAAAACAGAACAGGAGACATACAAATTCTTCTCCAGGAGTTCAGTCACAAATGTAATTAATGCATTATTTTTTTAACAAGCATCATCATCGACATGGAAGCATGTCCTCTGGAATGGTGGCTGAAGCTCAAAGGGGCATATGAATGTTTAGCATATCTGGCACATAAATATCTTGCAACACCAGTTGCAAAAGTGCCTATACTCACTTTCAGGTGACACTGTAAATAAGAAGCAGGCAGTAGTATCTGCAATAAATGTAAACAAACTTGTTTGTCTTAGTGATTAGCTGAACAAGAAGTAGGGCTAAGTGGACTTGTAGGATCTAAAGTTTTACATTGTTTTGGTTTTGAGTGCAGTTATGTAACAAAAAATAATCTATACTTGTAAGTCACATTTCACAACAGAGAGCTTGCACTACAGTACTTGTATGAGGTGAACTAAAACATACTATTTTGTTCGTAATTTTTACAGTGCAAATATTTGTAATAAAAGATCATATAAAGTGAACACTGTACCCTTTGTATTCTGTGTTGTAATAGAAATCAATATATTTGAAAAAGTAGAAAAACATCAAATATATTTAATAAATGTAAATTGATATTCTATTATTTAACAGTGTGATTAATCATGATTCAATTTTTAATCACACTTAATTTTTTTAAGTTAATCGTGAGTTAACTGTGATGAATCGATAGCCCTAGTTTTTATTTTAATAAATACTTTGATGTTAATAAATACTTTAAAAAGTTCAAAATGTCTCATTTTAGTTCTTCACTAGGCTAAAAACAAATTCTGAAACATCAATTTTTTTCACGAAATAGAATTTTCATTTTGCCGCTCTCTATAGTCCCCAACATCATTTGACTCCATTCATTCTGGAGACAAACAGCTGTTACAATGTTCCAGGGGATCTATATGCAGCAACTCACTCCTTGTCATGAGTCACCCTAGGTGAACTCATGCAAAGGGCTCAGGCACCCAAATCTGCACCTCCTCTTTGCGGTTCAGTGACCCTCTCTCTCCTCCACGCCCCTAACGTTACCCTATGCGATATAAATATGTGACCTTATTTTGAAAGGAAAATATTTCCTTGCTTGCAGCTCCATCACTTATGCATTATAGACTTTCTACTCAATTGCAGCATAATCTCGTAGGAATTTATTATGCATCCTGTATATAAAACAGTATGTACCCTCTACAGAGACCATCAAAAGGTAGTTAATAGCGATGTTAAATTATTATTGGTTGAAAGGCGCTGATGCCCTCAGATTCCCTCTTTCTTCCGCTCGCTTCATATACTGTATGTAACACATACAATTAATAGTGCACTATATCAGTCTCTAAATATATTTATATGAAGCCAGCTTGAATGGTAGAGAAACTGATGCATAAAACATGTGAAGTCAAGCAAAGATGTCACACTAGGGCACATTACAAGTGCTAGCAAAAGAGTTGATGGATATGGATATGGTAAAGCAGGCACTGAAGAGCCCTGAAATAAGTTATTTTATATTGTTTCCTCTTCCCACCATTTATTTGTGCAGGAAACCAGTCAGAGTTGGAAGTAGCTGAGCAGGGTAAATAGTCACATTGTAGTTTATTAATGGTCATGAAAAAGTGTAAAAGGGTACGTGCCACAAGCTGCCTGGAAATTGGAAAGGGAAATAGTGTGTTATTAGATTAGGCTCAAGGGTCTGATGATTAGACTAGATAAACCTTGTGGTCCATTAGACAGAGTGCTCGACTGGAACTCAGAGAACATATATTCCCCTCTCAGCTCTGTCACTGGCCTGCTGTCTGACCTTGGCCAAGTTACTTCATCTCTATTTTTTTCTATTCTGCCTAGATTATCAAATCCTCAGGTCTGTTAGTATGTGAAGCAAATAGGTTCCAAACTTGTCTGGGACTTCCACACTATTTTAATACAAGTAAATATTACTAATAATTACAACAGCTCATAAATATAAAATAGTAACTATGGAAAGTAAAAACAAAATCTCCTAGATGTAACAATGTCTGATATATTGTAGGAGCAAAATGATTCAGAGGAATCCGTCCAATAGCAAATAAACCATGGCAACAGGGGGAAGTGGCAGAGCAGCCAGAGAAGAGAGAAAATGTCAGTATGTAAAAAGCGCTGCAAACCAGAGGAACACAACTCAGCAGCAACTGTGCCCTTAATCACACACAATTCTACAACTTGCTGCAAATTCAGACTTTAGATTTCATTTATTTATTGTTTTTTTCTCCACTCTTCTTGGCTACCTTATCTGGAAAAAGGAGGGAACCATGATAGGATCCATTTTTATACGTCTTTGCCATTCTGCCGGATCCCTTTCATTCTCAGGACACACCCACGGGAGTATAGCATTAGAGGAATCAAAGAGGAGAGTCAGGGTAATGTGCACTTTGTAGGTAGTTACACAATGTATGAAAGGAGGGTTTATGCTCATTGTGGTATCCAAAAGCAGCCTTGGATTAAGCTTTTCTCAGGTGGCAAAACTCAGGCAGGAAGAAGCAAAAGTGGTGTTAAACTATGGGATTGGTGCAGGCCAGCTGGTTCTGTGGACAGGTCATTGGTGCCTGATCCAAGCTTTCTGAAAAGGGAAATGACCTGTGAGAAGTTTCTTGGCCACCTGTGGCCAAGGGAACAGGACTTGTGTACATTAAGTAAATAAACAAATTGAGACCAGACTGAGTCCCAAGAGCTATTGTGTTGACTAGTAGTGATCAATGGCTTCATATCTAGCTGGAAGCAGATATCAAGCAGAGTTTCCCAAGTGTTGGTCCTGGGGCTGGTTTTGTTCAGTATCTTTATTAACAATCTGGAGGATGGTGTGGACTGCACCCTCACCAAGTTTTCAGATGACACTAAACTGGAAGGAGTGGTAGATACACTGAAGAGTAAGGATAGGATACAGAGGGACCTAGACAAATTAGAGGACTGGACCAAAAGAAATCTGATGAGGTTCAACAAGGACAAATGCAGAGTCCTGCACTTAGGATAGAAGAATCCCATGCACTGCTACAGGCTGGGGACCGAGTGGCGAGCAGCAGTTCTGCAGAAAAGAACCTGGGGGTTACAGTGGATGAGAAGCTGGACATGAGTCAACAGTGTGCCCTTGTTGCCAAGAAGGCTAACAACATTTTGGGCTGTATAAGTAGGAGCTCTGTCAGCAGATCGAGTGACGTGATCATTAACATCTATTCAGCATTAGTGAGGCCTCATCTGGAGTACTGTGTCCAGTTTTGGGACCCACACTACAAGAAGAATGTGGAAAAAATTGAAAGAATTCAGCAGAGGGCAACAAAAATGAGTAGGGGGCTGGAGCACATGACTTATGAGGAGAGGTGGTTATGAGGTGGATCCAAAGAGGATGGATCTAGGCTGTTCTGAGTCGTGGCAGATGACAGAACAAGGATTAATTATCTCGAGTTGCAGAAGGGGAGGTTGAGGTTGGATATTAGGAAGAACTTTTTCAGTAGGAGGGTGGTGAAGCACTGGAATGGGTTACCTAGAGAGGTGGTGGAATCTCCTTCCTTAGAGGTTTTTAAGGTCAGGCTTGACAAAGCCCTGTCTGGGATGATTTAGTTGGGGATTGGTCCTGCTTTGAGCAGGGGGTTGGACTAGATGACCCCCTGAGGTCCCTTCCAACCCTGATATTATTTTCTATGACTAAACAAATGGGGTTGGGTCTCTTCTGTTCCTGTAACTCGAGGGAATCCCATCTTACTTTTCTTTTAATGCAATGGAAGATGAGAGGAGTTTAAATGTGTGTGTCAGCTGTCTTTTATTTTAAAACCATTTTCTACGATGTTTTGTTCCAACTACTAATATATCTACTTGTTTTAAGAAATCTGTTTGGTCCCTCTATAGATCTGGTGACAATCTCCCAATGGAAAAAACCACAGATACCCAGTTGGACCTGCTCAGTAATAAGCAGTTGACATAGATAGACCAATATCTGCGTACAACAACCCGAGAGTGGTAGAAATGAGAAAATCTATCTGAAGACAGATAAACTGTAGAGTGAGTAACAATGAAGACTAGTAACCCGTGCTTACTGGTGGTTACAAGTGCTGGAGATCTTGGGTTTAAACTCTGCTAATAACCAGTGAGTAGAGTAATTAACCTTGCAACAGGGACTCATTCAGATGATTTTGTCAAGGCCCCCAGCACTGCTTGGAGTAATCTTTTGCAAATAGTTCCATTGACTTCAATTTAGCATCATGTCACTTTCAAAACACACTCTGAGATTAAAGAGTTGCCAAGACTTCTGAATCATATTACAACTGTATGTTTTTTTTGTACACATAACATATGTTTGGTGTCTTTAAACACAATTACTTTTGTATAATAAAAGTGTTGATTTGATGATGCGACATTTTTCTGCAAGTGTGTTTAACTCAGTTTATGTTTTCATAAGTTGCAATGAAACTCAATTATGTATGTGTAATAAGACTCTTGATTGTTACACTTCTACTTTTCTGTATAATGAAGCCAGCAATTAGAATTTGGTTGCTCTATGGCTTAGGAAAACATACTTGTTTTGTAGACAAAAGACTCTTAATGAGCATGTCTTTTTTGAAAGTGTTTGAAAAAAGGTCAATAACTCAAACATATAATTAGAATTCTTAAAAAAAAATGTTTCCAGACAATACAATAACTTTTGAGGACAAACAGTCCAGATTACATAAATGTATGCCTTAGAGTGGACACAGAAATAAATCAGAACACATTTCAGAATCAAGATTATGCAACACAGAGCTATATTACTTAACTTGGACCTGTAAAATATTCACGTCTGAGTGCATGCTAAATGGGCTCTTAAAGGGTGTCTCCAGGTAGGCAGATTTAGGACTGATCAGAGACAGGCACGATAGTAGACAGCTGTGTACCTCTCTCCTAGCAAATCAACCCTCTTTGAGGGTGGAACTGGTGACAGGAGTCATCTTGGAAGGACAGAGAGGGTAGTAGAACAGAGCAGGAAAAGCAATGGGAGTTTGGTTTATCACCTGGGAGAACTGGAGCCCTGGTTAGGGAAGGGTCTACATCAGGAAGCATCAGCTGGACAGACTCAAGAATCCTTGTTTGGGGAAGATATAGGGTGAAATGCTGTCTCAGTGAGGTCAGTGATAAAATTCCCATTGACTTCAATGGGGCCAGATTACCCCCTGCAGGCTACACCTACACCACAAGTTAAGGGTGTGATTGACTTGCCTGTGTACACATTCTCCTACTAGCTCTCACCAACCCAGAACATGTACAAATAGAAGCGGAGCTGTGGTACCTTGGGTAGCAGTAGTGGCGGCACAGCTGAACCAATGCCAAGTACCCACTGACCAGTTTGAGGCAAGTTTGCATTCTTGTCTCAAACTGAACAACTCACAACTCATTCAGGCCTCTCCCACTGCCAGCAGAGCTACCAAGGATGCACTGCCACTTATATTCATGTTCGCTCCATGAGAGAAGGGGAAGCACACTCCTAGCTTGTAGCATAAACATAAGCTTAGTCTTTTGCTGTGTTCCTCTCTTACATCTCTGGGCCTGGAGCAAAAGACTCACAATGTTATTCATAAAGTTGGTCAGAATATTTTCATGGAAAGAGTTTTTATATTGCAATTTGCCATTTTGACAAATCAGGTTTTTTACAAAATTTTGTCTTGGGGGGGGGGAAGGTGGAAAATCATTGAAACATCCCATTTTGACATTTTCAGAATGAAAAGTTTTAATTTTTTTAACATGGAAGTGACTTTGTTTTGAAAATTATTTTATATAATAAAAAAATTAAAATACCTAAAAGGGTTGACATTGAAACAAAATGTTGCAGATTTATCCAAATGAAATGTTGTGACCTGATTTTTTTTTCTTATATTTGTTTTTTGAATAATTTACAATTTTGGCTTTTTATCTCAAGTTGCAATGATTTTTTTTTATTAATCTTGAAACTTTTCATGGGAAAGACATGGGAAAATTAGATTTTATCTAGTTATTCACATTATGTGAGTCCATTCATTGTGTTTAGGGCTCATGGAAATTTTTTGCAGGGGAAATATTTATGGTGAAAAGTGGCCCTTTGTGAAAAAGAATTTTTTGCCAAAAAGAACATTTTAGTGAATGCCATTGATGTTTTTTATGAAAATTGTATCTATTTTCTAGCAACATTTTTATTGAAATTGTTTTTAAAGTATTAAGCTTGTTTCATAAAAAAATATTTTTCTTTCTTTCAGTAAGTTTTTTCAAAAGAAATTTCAGTTAAAACATGGGTAAAATAGAGTCTCAGAATTTCATTAAAAAATATTTATTTAGGGCCTAGCAAAATGGGAAAAAACCTAAAAAAATCATTTTTGAAAGCTCTTTTCCCCATTTTCTGACCAGCTCTCCATTGTGTTTATTTCTACTATTTAAGAGGAATTTATTTTTAATTATTCAAGTTTGTCCAAAAATATTTACGCCTGACCTCGTTTTTGTCATAGTGCACTATGCTGAATTTCTCTTCATAGGGAATGATAGGATGTCACTAGAGTTGTGTGACATTTTTTTGGCCAAATCTTTTCCAATTAAAATGTAGCTTCAGTACCACAAACACTTCTTCAATCTGTGTTGATTCTGATGCATAGTTTCTGCTAGAAAAAAACTAAAAGCCAAAAAAACCCAAAATGAAACATTTTGATTCAAAACCACTTTTCATTTCAAAATTTCCTTCATTTTTTTAAAAATAACAATGTAGAAGAAACCGCTTCAAATCAAAATGAGATATTTCATTTTGAGCTGCATAAAACATTTAGTTTGGCTCACAATGACACTTTTTTCAATTTTGAATTGGCCAGAAATTTTAAAATGATTATTTTTTTGGTTTGACCCTTTTTAAAATATTTTTGGTAATTTCCAGCGAACTGGAAAATCTGTTATTTGCACAGCTCTAGCTGTGACTTCTGTATACAGATGTGAATTTTAAAAGGTTTCATCGCTTCCTGAGAACTCTTTGTACTGAAAGGCTTTTCAGTTTCACAATTTCATATTATATTGATGTTATTGCTTACTTTGTTTATTTAGATTCTATATTCACTTGCCTTACACTTTTGGTGCATCACCAACAATCAAAATACAAATTCAAAGAAAATAGAAAATACTTTCCTTAATCCATAAATCCTAGACAGACCTTCTATTGTCTTTTCTGACAAATAGTGTAATTAGAAAACCTGACCTCTGAGGAAAAGCTACAATAACTGGGGATCTTCACTTTTCTTTTCTCAAGGCTGAAGGGGGATCTGATGACTGTCTTTAAATATTTTAAGGTCTGTTGTAAAGAGAAAAGGGATCAATTGTTCTCCATGTCAACAGAAGAACAAGAAGCAATGGGCTTAACCTACAACAAAGTATATTTAGGTTAGATACAAGGAAGAACTTTCTAACTATAAGGGTAGTTAAACTCTGGAATAGGCTTCCAAGGGAGGTTGTGGAATCCCCATCAGTGGAGGTTTTTAACAACAGGTTGGCCAAACATCTGTTGGAGATGGTTTAGGTTTCCTTGGTCCTGCTTCAGCGACTTCTCGAGGTCCCTTCCAAACCTACATTTCTATGATAATCTCCCTCATGGTGTCAGAATTCCCCTGCAAGAGGGTTTACTCTTATGATCAAAGTTACTCATGATTAAATCCTTGCAAATACAAACTTAACTCTGCTTATAGTGCTTATATACTGCAACTCAGAGTGTGAACGTTAACCCCCGTTCCAACCCCTTTATACTGGGCAAAGAGGGCCAGCACAGCATAAAGGAACCCTAAAACTCTGTATAATGACAAGGTGGACTCCTCCAATGATGGCACTCCTAGGACAGACGTAAGGACCGTCTTCTCAGCCCCCCTTGCAAGTTAGGTGGAGCTGTGTGCTGCCTCCATCCCTGAACCTAGCATGACCTCAGGGGTTTCTCTTCATCACATCATTCAGGGCAATGCTGCAGCCTACAGGGCAGTCACAGGAGGCTGTTGCAATTTAGATGGGCCCCCAGGACTGTCTAGATTATACAGGGTTTCTCCAACCCAGATTTAGAAGGGAGTAAAGGTGTCTTAAAGACTACTTAGCCCCACCCCCCAGCACTGGGAGTTCTATCCTATGTCTTTTAGGGGTGTACCTCAGCCTCTTACCCACAGTCATTAATTACACAATCACGTGCAGTTTCTCAAATACATACAATAAACATAATACAGTTTTTTCTACAATCTTGTGTATCCATGTGTAGAATCTAATGATCTATGTATGTCAGACCACAACCATGAAAGTGATCTATATGAAAGGGACATAGTCCATAGACAATTTAGTATGAAATATTAACAACAGACTGTAATAGGGGGAATGTATTGATAAATACAGAAATTAGAAAGAAACTACCAGATTAATTATCAATGACTACCATACTATCTATGATGCCTCTGCAATACAATTACACAGAAGCAGCTTAATACAATTAAATACTTGGTACCAAGAAACATACATGCCTTTTATGTCATTTTATGGGGGGGAAAATCCATTTTCCATTTCCTTGTACTTGTACAATTAGAGATACATTGATAGTAGCATGCAAGTATAAATTCTGTACAAAGATTCTCATTAAAGAGAACTCAGAACAATATATTTTTGAAGAAATTCCAGCCAGTAATTCAAAAAGGATAATATTTTATTCAGACAAGTTGGAGGTTCGAATATCTATGTATTCATTGTCAAAATTACTCCTTTCTGCAAAATAGTTACTGAAATAACAAATAGCTGTTCGGAGGGTATCTGTCTTAAAAAAATCCTTTTAAATGTCCTTGGCACTCAAATACTGTTCATTTTAAAATCTATATATATAAAAGTCAAATGGTGTATGCGTGTATGTATGTACGTGCACTTACTCCTTCCACACCGTTTGAGCTAGAGACTTGAAATTTGGTACAGTTATAGGCCTTGGGGTCCTAATCAGGGTAAGAGTCGAAAATTTTTCAAATCTCACCTCTGATGCCCCCCAGGGGTGAAATTATTTAAAGGCCAATCACATCAGCTGGGCAGCTGCTGTTCTCTGTGACATAGTTATGATGTCATAATACCCCCCTCCAACGGACCCTGCACTTTCTCAGCTCTCTGCCCCTCCCCCCTCCAACGGACCCCACACTCACTCAGCTCTCTGCCCCCTCCCCCCTCCAATGGACCCCGCAATCGCTCAGCTCTCTGCCCCCTCCCCACCTCCGACGGACCCAAGTTGGGTTTGGTCAGAGGGTAAGTGAGGTAGGGGTGTCGGGTTTGGTCGGGGGGGTGAGGTGGAGGTGTCGGGTTTGGTCGGGGGGTAAGTGAGCCAGGGGTGTTGGGTTTGGTCTGGGGGGTGGGAAGGTGTCGGGGTGGGTGGGGGGTGAGGTGTGGGTGTTGGGGTTGGTCAGGGGGTGTTGGGTTTGGTGGGGGGGTGAGGTGGGGGTGTCAGGTTTTCTCTCTGCCCCCTCCCCCCTCCAACGGACCCCGCACTTGCTCAGCTCTCTGCCCCCTCCCCACCTCCGACGGACCCGAGCAACGCCGTGTATTTTTGCTAGTTATGCATAAAATGTTACATTAAAAGAACACGATTAAGGTTGCAAAGTCAAGCACTCAAAAGCCAGAAAATATCCTAACTAAGGTTGCCAGTGTGACCTTAATCCAGCCCATTTGTGTGTATGCATTATGATCTAGTCTTCAGTTACATGACCACATATTATGCCTCCCCACTTGAAAAATTGATGTGAGTTAGACAGATACGCACTTCTGAAAATTCCACTAAGCATCTACCTGTATCTTTATGTTTTTAAAAAATGTTTACAAATCTGATCCTAGGCACCCAACTCCCACTGACTTGCAATGGGAGTTAGGTGCCTAAGTGATTTTGTTTAAATCCTTCTAGGTCCCCAATCCTCAAAGGTATTTTAGGGACTTAACTCCCTCTGATTTCTGAACTTTTGAGGATCTGGACTTAGGTGCCTCTCTGTTTCTTTAGTCTCCTAAAGATCTCTGTAAATCTCCCACACGGGCCCTGAATCAGCAAAGAACTGAAGCACACACTTACCTTTAAATACCATTATAACTCACTTGGACTTGAGTGCATCCTTGAAGTCAAATATGTGTGTAAACACTTTCCAGAATAGGGCCGCTTTCCTGAGTCACGCATTTGCTCTAATTATCTCAATGTGTTGATAACTCTGAAAACTACTGCTAAGCAGCAGAGCTGATTGAAAAATTCCCATTCCCTTGTTCCCCCCGCTCCCCAACAGAAAGTGGCTTTTTTACTAAATGGACATTTTTTTAAAAAAGCCATTTTCATTCCCCAAACCTGGGTTTTCATTGAAAAAAAACCCCCCTCTTCTTGACCCCAAACCCGAATACTGCATCCTTAGAGGTTTTCATGGCCTGGCTTGACAAAGCCCTGGCGGGGTGATTTAGTTGGGGTTGGTCCTGCTTTGAGCTGGGGGTTGGACGAGATGACCTGCTGAGGTCTCTTCCAAACCTGATATTCTATGATTCTCTGACTGGTGGAGTGACTTGCTGAAGGTCCAGTTAATCCCAACATCCAGATCATTGATAAAGATGTTGAACAAAACAGGCCCTACAACCGACCCCTGGGGCAGTGCGCTTGATACTGGCTGCCAACTACACATCGGGCCGTTGATCACTACCCATGGAGCCCGATGATCTAGCCAGATTTCTACCCACTGTGGCAAAGCTTTGGCCTTGTCCCTGTGGGTACTGCACTTCCAGGCGGTTTGTGCTAGCCTCAGAAGCTCACTGTGATTAGTTAGGGGAGGTAGAAAAGAGGGAGAGCCCGGGCGCACCCTCTACTCCGGGCTCCAGCCCAGGGAACCTAATAGTATCAGCTAAGGTGGCTGACCTTTTAGGCACCAAACACAATACAATTCCCTGGGCTACTTCCCCACAGCAGTCCCCCGCTTCTTCAAACTTCTCTTCACCTTTACCGCATGTAGTGAGGTACTTTGGATTTTCGAGACAAGGCACACACACGTGGTTATAGAAAGTAGATGAGTTTATTGGAAGGCCTCGGTCCCTCAAATAGGCGCTGAGGGGCCCGATTCTGATCAGTGCGACCGCAGAAAGGGTTACCTAGCACTTCAGAGCCATTGCCAGGTCAGAAGAGCCCACGAGCAAATACAGGAGTGGGCTTAAATACACTCAGACATTTGCATCTCATACATACTCATGTCTCATTTGCAAGCAACAACTGATTGGTTAGCACTTGTTGGTTACGCAGTCCTGCCTTAGGTTCCCCATTTAGTTTCCCACGCATTCATCCTCACACAGACGGGGTAAACACTCACACAGCTGGGAACGGTCTGGGAACTGTTCCCAAACACACAGATAACAGCAAGGTCAATCTCATAGCATCACTATGCACTCTCCTGGAGTTGACTCAGAAGCGTAACTACACCTTCTAGTGATTGCCCGTCACAATGTCTTCCGGTCCTAACACCGCAAGTCTCCTTCTGTGCGTATATGTTGTCTACCACTCAGTCTCACCAACAACACAACCTCCTCTCACAGCTCCTGACATCCACCCCCACCTGACTAACTAGGAGGGTTTTTAATTGGTTTCAGCCAGTCCCTGACTGGCTTCAGGTGTCCCAATCAGGCTAGCTATTTCTACTGCCTTCTAGAATCTTCTTAATTGGCCCCAGGTGTCTTGATTGGCCTGGAGTAGCCTTTGTTTGGCTATCCAGGGAACAGAGACCAGCACATCCTGAGGCTGATATACCTGCCTTCCAGCACTCTCCTATACCCTTCTGGTCTGACTCTGTCACACCACCTTATAGTTCACTTGTTCAATCATACTTCTTTTACTTGCTGGCAAGAATACTGTGGGAGACCATATCAAAAGCTTTGCTAAAGTCAAGATCCCACTGATTTCCCTATATCCTCAGAGCTAATTATCTCATCATAGAAGGCAATCAGGTTGGTCAGGCATGACTTGCCCTTGCTGAGTCTATGTTGACTGTTCCTGATCACCTTCCTGTCCTCCAAGTACTTCAGAATGGATTCCTTGAGGACCTGCTCCATGATTATGCTGGGGACTGAAGTGAGGCTGACCGGTCAGTAGTTACCCAGTTCTCTTTCTTCCCTTTTTAAAAATATGGGCACTATATCTGCCTCTCTATTGCTCAGTTCTCCATCTGGGAAATGGGAGTAATAATACTTGTGTGACATGAGGCTAGTTAACTAGGAAGAGTTCAGATGTTACAGTCAGAGGAGCCCTGGAAAAAGATACACAGGTTTACAATGCAGTTGTCCCATTAGAATACCCTTCTTGATGGCCATCCTATGAACTCTTTTCCAATTCTCCACATGTGTGACCAAGTGGAAAGTGTGGGATTATCCAGTACCAACAAAAAACCCTGAGTAGATTGTCTAATATTCTGGGTTTTGACAGCATCTATCACAATGTTGCCCCACTCTTGGTTGGTTCTAAGGCACGAACGTAATAAACACGGTTATTAAAAATATGATTGCTTGGAATGCCTATCATCCTCAGTTTCCTTTGCATAAGGTATAAAAAAGAAATGAACACCTGGGGAGAAGTTCCATTTACAGCAACGTTTTACATTTTATAAGCACTTGTCCCCAAATGCCTGGCTAAATGACCCCCGAAAAATAGGAACAAAAACTCCTATCTCGTCTGCATTTCCAGCACTGGGCTGGGTAAATTAAATAATTATACCCTCAAATAAATAAACAGTCTTCTCAATCTTATTATAACAAGTGACTGCATCATTAAGTAAAGGGCAGATGCTCCTTAAGGAATCATTTCAGGAGAGGCTGTGTCTTCTCATATGTGTTTTATCTCTTTATCCATTAGCCAACATTACGGAGAAGGTGGTTTGTGTTTCGAGCCCTGGCTTTCATTGTTAAATACTTGGCATAGCACAGAAGGGATAGGGTGTATTTTGAAAAGGTTGTCTAGGGGGGCTGTTAGCTTGTATGCTAATCCTCCTGGGATATGACTGCTCTTATGAGCCAGTTCAGCAAAGCACTTAAGCATGTGCTTAACTTTAAGTGCATGCTCAAATCCTATTGGGACTGAAGTGCATGTGTAAGTGCAGGATCCTACATGCTCAGGACTCAATGCTGCAAGTTGCTGAGTGGTTCCTGAGAGGTTCTAAGCACCTCAGCGTCTTTTCATTTTAAGGGGAGTTAATGATGCTTAGCAGTGCACCTTGCAGGATCAAGATGGGTTGAGCTGACCCAGCCCTAGGATGAAAGACCTCCCTGGGAAAAAGCCATAAGGCCATATCTACACTATCCGCCAGATCGGCGGGTAGTGATCGATCTATCAAGGATTGATTTATCGTGTCTAGTGTAGACACAATAAATCGATCCCAGAGCACTCTCTCCGGAACTCCACTGCCGTGAAAGGTGGAAGCAGAGTTGATGGGGGAGCAGCAGCGATTGACTTGCCGCCGTGAGGACGCCGAGGTAAATAAACCTAAATATGTTGACTTCAGGTAAGCTATTCGCATAGCGGAAGTTGCGTATCTTAGGTTCACAGCTCCCTACCAGAAGCTAGGCACCCAGAAGGTGTTATTCTTTCTTCTGAAGCACCATTGCATCAGTGCCCCAGCAACAACCCAACAAAGCTTGACCCATACCCATGAAATGAAGCTGCACCAGTTTTGCTCCACCTAAGAGTCCTGTCTAGGCCCGGGGGTGGCAAACAGGATTAGATTGTATGTGCATCGTCACGTCTCTTGACCATGAAACTCATCTGCATAACTGACCCCAGGAGAAGCCTATCAAGAAAGGAGAGCAGCAGCAGACCCGGTGGGGGGACATGTCAAGGTTCCATGGTACCTGCCTTCAGGGTCTTATTTTTTTAAACTAGCATCTGGTTTTCAAGAGCACTGAATTTATTGAGAAAAACTGTAAAGGACGAAACCCAGAACGGTGCTGAAGACGTTTACAGTGGAAATGGCCTTGTCTCACAAGGACCAAGCGGCTGCAGGGGGCATTATTTTATAATTATTTCAGACTAATATTAATGTTTAAAAGTTCGTATATTAATGGCTATGTGTGATCCTGATGAAGCAGAGAAACTGGATGTGGCTTTTAAATTGCTTTGCTCACACCCCTCACCTCCAGACAGCAGACAGGCAGCATAATCCTCTTTTGAGCTTTGGATACAAAATAAATCATGATAGGGTTTTTTTCATGCATGCTAAGTTTAAACAAACACCTGTAATGCTTAGTGATTGAAGTAGCTCCATATACTATATTAGTGTCAGCTTCCCTTAAAGACTTGACAAAAAGTGAGCTAGTTTTGTGTATGTATGTCCGCTACTGCCCAGCCCTCTCTTGGATAGTACATATATTGTAAGTCTGTTATTCCTTTAATAATATGCCAGCTTCTTATCTCAAATAGTTATTCAGACCCTTCAATTTAAACACACTGGATTAGATAAAACAGTAAAAAAAGTTTATTAACTTCAAAGAGAGATTTTAAATGTGTAAAAGTAATGAGGTATAAAAGTCAGAAACGGGTACAAGAAAATAAAGATAAGACATTTGCTAATGTCTAACTAAACGAAAGCAACAAAGAGTCCTGTGGCACCTTCTAGACTAACAAATGTATTGGAACGTAAGCTTTCGTGGGCCAATACCCACTTTGTCATATTAGCCCACGTAAGCTTACACTCCAATACGTTTATTAGTCTAGAAGGTGCCACAGGACTCCTTGTCACTTTTGCAGATCCAGACTAACATGGCTACCTCTCTGATTCTTAACTAAAAAAACTATATTAGAGTCAGCTGGAGTACTGTGTTCAATCCAAATGGCGGACTGTATCCAATTTTGGTCACTAATGTACAGAAAGGATGTGGAGAGACTGGAAAGAATACAGAGGTGAGCAACATAGAGGATCAATGGGATTGAAGGCAGCCATTGGCTGAAGGAACTGGGTATGTTTAGTTTGGAAAAGAGGAGATTAAGGGCTGCTGTAACAAGGACGGAGAAAAGTTGTTCTCCCTTGCCACAGAAAGCAGGACAAGAGGCAATGAGTTCAAACGACAGCATAACCGATTTATATTAAATCTTAGGAAAAACTTTCTCACCCTAAGAACTGTAAGACAATGGGACAAACTGCCTGCGGAGGTTGTGGAAGCTTCTCCACTGAAGATTTTTTTAAAGGAGGCTGGAGAGCCATCTGTCTTGGATGGTTTAGACACAACAAATCCTGCATCTTGGCAGAGGGTAGAGTAGAAGATGACTCTTATGGTCCCCTATGATTCTGTGCTTCAAGCCAAGTCTCTCACCATATGCTCCAGCAGATTATTGACCAACATCTCAGGTCAGGACCCCTCCCCAGAGTCCAACCCCTTTTTCTCTTCAGGTGCAGTGACTGAGATAGGCAGGAAGAGAGAGGGGGATCCTGTGGCACATTTGTTGCCACCCTCTCAAGCACAACTTACATTAAGGATTAGGTATGCATGAGACAAGAGAGGGCCAACAGATACAATGGAAGCAGTGTGAGCACAAACAAAAACAGATATGCCGTAAGCAGCAGCTAGAGAACTCCCTGGCAGGGAAGTTCCTATATTTATTAAGCTCCCCCTGCCACACATCCTCATCCTCTCTGGTAATTGTGGGGCCAGGGATCTTATAACTGCTCCACTCCATAGTGAAAGAAGCTTCTCTGCTAAATTATGTTTCCTCACCCTCCTATTCCAGCCTTACACCCTTTGTCATGTGGTCAGGTTTTAAGCCCAGAAAGGGCCATTGAAATCATCTAGACCGACCTCCTGTATAACGTAGGCGATAGAATTTCACCAAGTGGCTCCTGAATCAAGCCCATAGCTTTTGATTGAGTTAGAGCGTAGTTTGTAGAAAGACAAAGGACAGACTGTGAGCAACTTCGAGGAGGAACTGGTTCTTTTTGTTACATATCTATATAGTGCCAAGGGCAATGGGATCAGATCTTTGAGTGAGGTTCCTGTGCACTATTGTGACAATAAATAAGAAGAATCAGTTACAACAAACATCACGTGGCCGGATCTTCATCTGATATAAACAGACACTGCTCCATGATCTATGTGGGAGCTCCTCCAATTTACCTCAGCTGAGGATCTGACCGAGTGGGAAAACAACTGTTTAGCGACTCCTGCTTTCTGCCCCTTTTATTTTGGGCTGCACTGATCAGTATACACATTTTATCTGCTACTTTTTTATTTACCTCAGTGCTAGTAGCGTTGCTTAATTTAATGATCAAGTTGCTAAATTTTCCTGATTGGGCTGTGTCTTCCCTTGATTTAGCGACGCCTTTCTGGAGTGCGGTGGTTGCACACTTTGCTGATTGAGATGCATAATTTAATTTAATAAATGGAGCGCGTTTACTATCATTTTTGCATATTTTATTATTAGGGAAGATTCATATTTTGCAGCTCTAGCTTATTCATTCCCCCCTATTTATTTATTTTTGGCAAATGCCAGCTGCGTAGACAACACTTCTTCAGCTGCAAAACTCCGCTGACCAAGCTGTGCAATTCAGGCGCTGAACTTTTTAATCTTTTCCTTATTAAGGTGCATAGACTAGCAGAGGAAATTCCAGATGCTTTTACTTCAGCTGCCTGAGCTTATGTGTTAAGCCGTCGACAAATCTGTTGAGGATATCATTTGTTTTAAGACCATTAAAGTGCATTTTCTGTAGTTTTAGCTATGGTTTTAGATTCTTTGATAAAGCAAATAAAGATGCAATCAGTTGCTTTGTAAATCTCTCTATTTTGCATATAGTAAGTGGCACAAGCTCTCCATAACCAGCAGCATCAATCTTTGGAGAAACGTTTATCCTACTGTTTGAAAGAAAACCTAAGCATTTTGCTATCTGAGATTCTGAAGACACAGCAGGTTGGAAATACTCTAATTCCCGTTCAGTTTATTTTGCATAATATATTGGGGTAGAGGGAGGGGGAAACCAGCCAGGAACTGGACTAGCAAGCACAGAATGCAATAGCTATATAAACAGTGATAACAGGCAGCTCAATCAGCAAAGAATGCAGCATGATTATGTATAAAATTTCATCCACTAAAGTTCACAGCATGATCAGAAAAAGTAGGCAGCCCAATCAACAGAGCATAGAGCTCTGCCGGTGAGGAATATGTTTTGAAAACTCAGCTATCCAGAGTATTCAACAGGATCAGCAAAGTTCTAAATGGTGCACTTGGAGACTTGGTGGATACAGCTGTATAGAGTCGGTAGAAGGTTACCCATCCGTCTTGTCCGGGATGTCCTGCTTCCAATGGTATGTCTAGCATAGAACAGTCAATGGATTTCTGTGTCAGTGATTTTGTGCATAGAACAGTAAATGCTAAGGTCGCATTCAGGGTGGAATCTTTTCCATTTTGCAAGATTGTTGTGGAAACCAGTTACTGCAGATTTTCATGCACACAAAATCCTGTGTGAGACTGGCCAGTACTTGCTTACAGACAGCCCCACAACCTGAAGCAACTACACACCACACAACAAAAACACCAGCCCACGAACCAAACCCTGCAACAAACCCTGGTGCCAATTTTTTCCACGTATCTATTCAAGGGACACCATCCTAGGACCTCGCCACATCATCCACACCACCTGGGACTAATTCGCCTGCACATGATGTGATATATGCAGTGCCCCTCTGCCATTGGTCAAACCGGATCGTCTCTATGCAAAAGTATAAATGGACACAAATCTGACATCAGGAATCATAACACTCAAAAACCAGTAGGAGAACACTTCAGTCTCTCTGGTCACTCAATAACAGACCTAAAAGTGGTAATTCTTCAATAACAAAAACCTTCAAAACAGACTTCAAAGAGAAACTGCAGAGCTATAATTCATTTGCAAACCAGATACCATCAGATTAGGCCTCAATAAAGACTGGGCGTGGTTGGGTCATTACAAAACCTTAACCTAAATTCCCCAATACTAATATCTCCCTACTGTTACTCACACCTTCTTGTCAACTGTCTATAATGGGACACTCATTACCACTTCAAAAGTTATCCAGCTGTTAATAGATTTATCTCATTAGACTGACCTCACACTTGGTAAGGCAACCCCAATCCTTTCATGTATTTATACCTCCTCCTGTATTTTCCACTCTATGCATCTGATGAAGTGGGTTCTAGCCCACAAAAGCTTATGCCAAAATAGATGTATTAGTCTCTGAGGTGCCACAAGGACTCCTCGTTGTTTTTTACGAACTCTGTGTTGATGCATGCAGATACACATGCATAAATCAGGTATCGCTATTACTATTTATTTTTACTACAAGCCTTTATCATCGCCCGTCATATCTGAATGCCTTCCAACACTTTCAAGAGCTCACTAAGCAAGCTCCAACACCCTGCTGCCTGCAACTTTATTCTCCAGCTAAGGAAATCAGATTTTAGGTCCCAGTTCTTCTAGGTGTATGTAAGCATATGTCTAACTTTAAGCCAACAGGAACACTTGCATGCCAAAAGTTAGGCAACCCCTCCCCACTTGGTGCCATCCCCTCCCCACTTGGTGCCAACTGCAGATTTTGTAATCATACTCCCCACTTCATTATCCAAGTAATCGAGTGCATATTGAATAGTACCAGATCCACGACTGACCATTACTAGACCCCATTATGTATGCTTTCTCAGTATGACAGCAAACCAAAAATGGGTGTACAAAATTGGGATCTTAAATTCATATTTAGCTATTTAAATATGTGGCCTATTTTCAAGAGAGTCAAGTCTTTCTAGTCAGTGGTAGCTGCTGCAGGCTCAGGAATTTTGAAAATCAGGTTGTTACTAGCAACTATTTTTTGAAAATGTTGGCTTGTGTCTTTTTTAGACAAGGTGCCATGTTTGACATCCTCCATCAACTATATCAGTTCACGCATTGTTCCTGAGCTAATGTTCAATGTGGTTGTGTAACTGGTGTGGACAAGGTCAGTTGAATTTAGAATTCATTGTCGCAAATTGTGCTTTTTGCTTGATAGAAGCAAATCTGTATTTTAAACAGGGAGGGTGATAAACATAGGCACGAACTACCAAGGGAAGTGGAGGATTCTCTATCTCTTGATGTCTTCAAATCAAGGTTGGGATGCGTTTCAGGAAAAGATGCTTCATACAAACATAAGCTATTGGACTCAGTACAGGGGAAATGTTATAGTCTGTCATATAGGAGGTCAGACCAGATGTTGCAATGAATGGTTCCTTCTGGTTTTATAATGCATAGTCCAGATTATGATGGATTTCCCATTGGATTATTGGATGGAACCCTACCCTGTTTTTACTGGCAGAAGGACACATCCGAGGCTAACTTTCTTAGTTCGAGGTCCCTTTTATACTTCCCTCTTTGCAGCCATAATGAGACACATCTAGGTGTGTGTTACCACAAGATAACTCTCATCTTGGGTCATTGAAGGTGCTCCTCCTTGCCTTATTCTTCACAAATCCTTCAAGGCATGCGTTATCTCACAGCAACACATGCCTCGTCGTGTCTTATTTCTTCGCTCCAAAAAAGGAAAAACAGTATGGGAGAAAATGAAAGATATTTTCCCACAGTTTTGTGTGTGCGTGTAAGAGCGCGCCTTTTGGGCTTCTTTGGGGGGAGAAGCAGTAGAGAGATACAGAGAATTAAGAATTGAAAGAGCACAGAGATAAAGCAAAGAAAGATGTAGGAACAGCAGTGCAGCTTCGTTACATAGCAACAACACGGACTGTGATGAAAGAATTCCAAGAAAATTACATACACACAGAAGAAAAACAATGGTAACAAAATGTAGGCAGAAGAAAATAAATAAACGGTGTATAAAGAGTCAGGGTATTCAAGGAAACTTGGAAGAGGAAGTAAAAGGACTGGCAATAAATCAGACATACTGGTGGTGTGTGTTCAAGGAGTGACTTTTCCTCCCCCCTTTTGTGTGTGATGTCTTAACTATTGCAGTGAAGCCAGATGATGGAGCCGATAGGTTTCCTACCTCATAGGCGAAAAGGAGGTTGTGTAGTCAAGTGGTAAATTAGAAGACTTGGAACCTGGAGGCCAACATTGGGAGTGTTGGGGGGTGACTTGTGATTTTGGGTGCCTTGTTTCTTTGCTACCTTGTTTCTTGGCAGCCCAGCTATCGGCATCTTAAAGGGGCCTGTTTTTCATAGGGTGGGTATGCAACTCCACTTTGGAGTATTTAGGTACCTGAATTCCTTTGAGAATCTGAGCCCAGTTGATTTTGAAAATATTGGTACGGGTTTTTATCCCTGACTTAGTCACAGCCTCCCTCTGGGTCTTTCGTCAAGTGACTTCACCTCTGCGTCTGAGTATCCTTGAGCATAAAAAGTGGACAATGTCACTGACTTCCTTTGTAAAGTTCTTAGGGATGGCCGGCTTGTCGGTGTTCTACAGTGCATTGGAAAGGGTCATATGCGTGAAAGAAGCTATAGATTCAAATTTCTTCTAAAGGAGGGTTGGGCAAACCCTTTGGCCTGAGGGCCACATCTGGTTTCAAAATTGTATGTAGGGCCGGGTAGGGAGGGCTGTGCCCTCCCTCCCCCCACAAACAGTCTGGCCCCGCCCCTATCTGGCCCCCTCAGAATTCCCGACCCGTCAACCGCCTTTGTTTTTTGTCCCCTGACCACCATCTCCAGAGACCTCCCACCCTAACTGCCCCCAGCCCCACCCAACCCCACTTTCTCCCTGTCCCCTGACTGCCCCGACCCCTATCCACCCCTCACCCCTTGACAGACCCCCAGGGCTCCTACGCCCCATTCAATGCCCCCTGCTCCCTGACCACCCCCTCCAGATACCCCCCGCCCCTAACTAACACTCTGGGACTCCACCCCCTATCCGACCCACCCTGCTCCCTGTCCCCTGACTGCCCCCATCCTTATCCAGCCCCCGGCCCCCTTACCATGAGGCTCCTAGCAGTGTGTTTGGCTCCGCACGAAGGCAAACATGCTGCCCCACAGGAGCTCGCAGCCCCACCCCCCAGAGTGCTGCCCTCATGGAGTCATTGCTCCGGGGGGAGAGGGGAAGGTGGGGCAAGGCCAGGTGCAGCCTCCCCAGATGGGGGACTGGATGGGATGGTCCCACAGGCCAGATGTGGTCTGTAGGCCATAATTTTCCCACCCCTCTTCTAAAGCATGGCAGGGACAGGTCAATGTTCTCTTCCCTCTGGAGGTCAGACTTCATGGTCTGATGACCCTGCCTGACCACTATGAATGTAAATGTGAAGTATTATCATAGGACCACCACATTTCTAAAGTGTTTTAATGAGCCACCTACATACAACATTTAGAATCCATGGGTTACATGGTTCCTACCTCCAATGGTGGAGACCAGATTCCTCCAGTCCTTGCATTGCTGCATTATGCTTTCATGGTAATTGCAGCTCCTGAAGCATTGCAGTCTTCTCCCTGGACACAGGTGAGCAGGGAATGGTCATGGATTAATAGGTCTTTCCTCTTTCCCCAGTTGTATGCTGCACCTCATAAAACGTGGGACACAAAGTATTTCACTCCCCAGAGGAGAACTGGGAGGAACTGTGGGTCTATGAGGGGACCGTGAGGCAATCCATGGGACAGTGAGCATCCTCACCAGCTCTTTTTCAGGCATAGCCTAGCTTTATATAGACACAGGATTCGCTTAATCTACTGCTGAATGCAGGCTGCTCTGGAGCACATCATGCTATACACCAGTGGGGCAAAGGACTGGCCAAAAATACCATGGGGGGAAGCTTACCATACATACCTTTGATTAAAAGTGATCTAGGAGGCCAAATCCATCCCTGAAAGACTCTGCCATGCCACCACAGAAGAATTTGGCTCAGTGTAGACACAATGATTCAGTTTGAAGGTCTTCTCCAATTGACCTGACCAGCACACAGGAGAGTGCACGGGGATCCTTATTTCTGTTGGCTGAGCAGACCCTGTTATATTCCAACCTCAGTGCTTGGGCCACTCAGCCATTCCTCTCTTATAAGCACCATGGATTCTCTAGTCACCATGGTGCTCCAGAGGAAACTGTGTATTCATAGAAATGGAAGGGACCTTGAAAGATAATTTAGGCCCATCCATCCCAGGCTGAAACAGGACCTAGCAAAACTAGATCATCTCTGACAGATATTCGTCTAACCTGTTCTTGAAAAAACCTCCAATGAGGGGGATTCTATAACCTCACTAACTGCAGAGCTATTAAGATGTCACGTTTGTTATCCATTTGGGACCTGATGCAAAGCTCATTGAAGTCAATGGGAATCTTTTCACTGGTGTCAGTGAACTCTGGAACCCTTTCTGCAAACACGTTGTCTGCCTCTTGTACGCCACATCTTCTGGATGGAGACAGCAACTGTCACAATGTCTACATTTCAGCGCACAGTTTAGTTTTATTTTCTAGGTCTTGGTGGCACTGGAAAATAATGTGTGTAGGATTCATCTGGTGACTCCAGCAAACAGGAGTTCTGCAGAGGGAATGTCATCTCATCTGTGTCAGGTGTCTTGTGAGCTGCCATGAAAGAAAGAATGGGAAACTCGGGGGGGGGGGGGGGGGAATGTTCGCAGTATGGGATATTTCTAGCATTGGTGGAGAAGATCTCGCTTTGGGCCATTGTGGACCAATAAACAGTTCATTTTTATATTGTTCTAATTAATTTAATTAAGTTAACTTCCAAGGTGTGTTAAGAAGCAATGCCTTGGATGATTAACTGTTCCCATATCAAGGTGTTTTCACAAACACATTTACCTTGATTAGTGTACACATTATTATGTAATTAAATACCTCACACAGAGGAATTTATTAGTGCCTCCTTGTCTCCTAACAAATAAAGCAGCCCTTGAATTCTCTCTGAAAAGCAGCTTTCATAAACGAGGTGAGAAGGACAAATAGAAACTCTGGCCTTGGCTACACTTGCAGATATAGAGCACTTTGGGTTAAACTAGCCTTCGGAGAGCACAGTAGGGAAAGCGTTGCAATCTGTCCACACTGACAGCTGCAAGTGCACTGGCGTGGACACATTTGCGGCATGTGAAGTGGCATTTGGAGCGGTACATTATGGGCAGTTGTCCCAGCATTCAAGTGGCTGCAATGTGCTTTTCAAATGCAGGGGGTGGAGTGTGACAGGGAGCATGTTGCGTGTATGTGGGGGGAGAGAGAGTTGGTTTTTGGGGTGCTGAGAGTATGTCAGCATGTTCTTGTAAGTTCAGACCCCCTCCCTCCACCTCTCTCTCACTCACTCCAAGCAAACATCATTCCTCAGTAAATGTTTGCTTTGTCTCGGAGCAGATAAGCATGCTGGCTGTCAGAAACGGAGCTTTGAAAGGACACATCCCCATTCCTGCAGCCGATTTCACAACAATGAGAAGAGTGGCCACTTGACTTAAGGGGATTACGGGATGTTTACAGAGGTCAGAGCACAGTAATGCAACACACTGGAGTGTCTCAGCCAAGATGCACCAGATGTTATTCCTCTTGCTGAGGTCGAGTACCAGGAGCGCTCTAGCCAGGGAGTCAGAGCACTCTATGTGCTTTGCCAGTGTGGGCAGGGAGTGAGGTAGAGCAATCTGGGCAGCATTATTGCGGTATAACACGCAAGTGTAGCCAAGGCCTCAGAGGAAGATAGAGCATCATCATGCATGCAGGCCCATGGCCATGTCTTAAATGATCATTCTCAGCACTCCTGAGTTTGTAAGATCATGAAGACTGGTAGATTCTTTCAGGGGCCTCTGACTCCCAGATGACGCTGGCTAATTAAACCTCTTTCTGCACACTTGGCGGTAAATATCTATCCATCAGAACCTACTGATCACCAACTAGTCACTACAATCCCACAAAAAAACCTGGCCCAAGTTCTGTTCTCCAGTACTGACTCAGCAAAGCCCTTACGCACATATTTAACTTTTAAGTATCCCCCTTGACTTCAACAGGATTTAAGCATTTGCTCACATGCTTTGCTGCGTATGGCTGGACCGTGCTGCAGTGCTTTGCTGAACTGTGCCCAAAGCTAGTCCCACTGGCTTTAGCGAAGCACTGCACATGCAACTCAGAGCAGCCTCTGCCCATCTCCATAGTGTAGCTGGTATTTATTAGGCGTGACCACAGTATTTCAGCATTCTCTGCTGGGTTTGTCAGTCAATCATAAATTGCACTCACCATCTGATGAAGCAATGAGGTTTGCTTTATGCCTTATTGATCACTTTTCCAGGCATTAAAGCCTGGGATGAGCAAAACTCTGATGGCTCAGAGGTTCCATTTGGAGACTCAACCAAACTTTACAAGAAAGTATCATAAATGCCTTGTGTCTGGAAAGGCTTTTTCTGCACCATGATTTGTCAGTTAGTTCCCTGCAACTAATTACTTATTCAGGGTGGGTTTGAAACACAATGGGCATGAAACTGGTTCTAAATGGGCCTCAGATACTAAATCCCTGGATCTACATAGGTTTGAAGTTCAGCGCAGGATAATTCAGATTGACTTCCATGGGAGTTGCACCAGTTTATTCAGGGAAGGTGAAATTCAGTTCTGTGCAAACAGGCCACACCAGGTCCTATTTGGAAGACCTAAGAATTGTTCAGGTCTTCTGCTGGCCAATCTTCACCTGGATGGATTTCACCCAGCCTGAATATGAGCTTATGAATCAAGAATTTCTAGTGGTGTTTCACTACCCCTCATGCTTGAAAAACAGCAGCAACCACAACCTGGGTTCTTTTCAATATGTAAGCAAGTCTGTTCAGTGATTTTTAATCTGCTCTATTTGCCCATCATTCATCTCAATCAGGAAAGACAACCGAAACCAGATCTATTGGGTTTAATACAGAACTCAAACCACTTTATGGAACATGATGACAACACAGGATTTGGAAAACTGGATCAGCCTACTCTTCTGGGGAGGAATAGCTCAGTATTTTGAGCATTGGCCTGCTGAACTCAGGGTTGTGAGTTCAATCCTTGAGCCGGCCATTTAGGGATATAGGGCAAAAATGGGATTGGTCCTGCTTTAAGCAGGGGGTTGGACTAGATGATCTCCTGAGGTCCCTTCTTCTAACTTTAAGATTTTATGATCCTAGCTGGAAGATTGTAAAAGTAGATTTACATTGCTTACACATAACATACAGTAACCAAAACCAGTCTCAGATTGGGTCCATCTCTCTGGTAAACTGTCTCCAGTAATGGTCAGCACTAGCTCCTTCAGAGGAAACTGCAAGAAATCTCTAAATCTCTATTTCTTAAAGATTGATTTAAGCCCTGAAACATAAGCTTTAATCTCTCTTCCAGATAATTTTTAGCATTAATTATTCTAACTCTAGACATTCTTGATATCAATATAAGTGTCCAACCTCTCTCAGTCTTCTTGTATTCTTGGTTCTCCTTGACACGGAGTTCCACATTTCTAGTTACACATTTTGCAAAAAGAAATCTCTTTTTACCAGCTTTGAATTGGCCACCTTTCTATTTCACCCACTGTCCTTTTTCTTCCGGTGGTGGGAGAAGGGGAAAAGAGAAGCTGCTGATCTTCTTTCACATAATCTCTCTGTGTACTGTCTGCTAAAGTCACTTCCTTGGTCTGTCTTGCCCGGTCTGATTTAAGCTGTGCAGGGCAGGGACTCTCCTGCTATGTGGCTATACAGCACCTGATTCAATACAGTCCTTAGCTTAGTGGGGGCCTCTAAGTTCTACTCAAATTGTCTTCGTCCTGGACCCCTTTACCTCTTTGTTATATTTCAGGAAGCATAGTGGTATGTAATCAATTGCTATGTGGACTATCATTGCAGTACCAGTCTTACATGCCTTTAGGAGAAGTGAGAGAATTGATTAGGTAGGGGTATTCGTTCCTTTAATTGCCTTCCCTGGACAAGTAGGAGTCTGTGGCTCATTTCCTCTTTTCCATCTTCTTCCTATAAAATTAAAACAAAATGCATATGTTTCTGCCATTCCCTGTCCATTTCCCTCTGTCAATGGAGCAGCAGGAGCAACTGCAGTATGTACAGAGCCTTAGGACCTGATGTGAATTTGCGTGCACTAGTTATCTAACCTCCGGTAACAGTTTCAGGATTTCCATTATTGCAAGAATACCTGAAAGTTTCACTGAGCTAGGCATTGCATGGTATGTTCATAGCATACAGACAGCAACGTTATATAAAACATCAAATTCTTGCTGGAAGGTTGCAATGTAACACTATGTTTAATCTTAGAATCCATATACATAATATATAGTAACCACAACCAGAGAGAGACAAAGCAGGCTGCTCCCCATGGCAGAGAGGGACAGCTCACCCCATCTTGTTGTATGAGGACTCCTTGTGCACCGACTCTAATTGCCCATTTATCTACAGAGCCCCATGGTCTGCAAACAAGATGAGGAAAACCTCTCACTCTTCAAGTAATAGTTTACAATTTGGACACAGTCCTAAATATGCCACACTATATAGACACATAGTAGCAGAGCCCTTGACTTGAAGGGTTTACAGTTTAGAGAAATAAAAAGGTGAGAGAAATTATTATCCTCAGTTTTCAGATGGGAAACTGAGCCACGGAGACATTAAGAGAGATTACTGAGGGCAGGTCTACATTATGGCAGGGATTGACACTCTGAGATCGATCTACCAGCAGTCAATTTAATGGGTCTAGTAAAGACCCACAAATCACAAATCGACTGCAGATTGCTCTCGTCAACCCCTGTACTCTACCCCGGACAAGAAGAGTAAGGTAAGTCAACAGGAGATTTTGTCCCATCGACCCCCTGTGGTACAGACTCCACGGTAACTCGAATTAAGGTATGTGAATAATGTAGCTGGAGTTGCATAGCTTAGGTCGACTTACTGCGGTACTGTAGACATACCCTTAGACTGTAAACTGTTTGAGACAAATCCGTCCTTTTGCTCTGTTTTCACAATGTCCAGTGCAAGGGAATCCTGGCCCATGACTGGAGCTTCGAGATGAAACCACAACAGTAGACAACAATGAAATGATTTTTCTGGAGTCACACAGGAAACCCATTGGTAGAGCAACAATGGAGCCCTGAAAATCCAAATGCCAGACCAGAGTCTTAGCCACAAAACTCTCTCTTTCCACAGATTCTGAGTTATCTAAGGCCCCATGGAAACCAATTTAATGCTGTTTCCCATTCAACTTGTTGTGACTTATACACACTTGCTTTCCCAGTGTAAGATACACTATTATATACAGACATCACCTTCCCCTGTAGAGAGGATAAATTAGGTGATGTTTTCTGGGAATCTGGAAATGCCAGGTGAATCAATGTTGAAATAAGAACAAATACAGCCCCTTCAAATGGGACAAGAGCTTTTCAGTTTGGTGGCAGTGAGAGAGAATTATATTTGCCTGGGGCCAGCTCCTCGGGGAGCGAGGATTGATTCTTTATGACGGATGACTCAGTATGGGAATGCCAAGTCATCGCTTTCCTGTGCTCATGGCATGGACTGCATAAAGATAACTTTTCCCTTGTTCCTAAGCTTGGATATGGTCCTTACCTGGAGTGCAGTCCCGAAGGAATCAGGTACAAAACGCGAATCGGTTCCTTTAAATAAGAGACAGGTGGAAATGTGGTGTTGGAGCGATAACCCTGCCCAGCTTCCAGGAATAGACCATATTAAAAAGAGTAAGGGGAATGCAAAGCTTAGGTCCGGGAATGTCCACAAGCTGCACTGAGTGCAAAAATCACATGTTCTCAAAGGAAAGATCACACGTCACTTACTATCATGGTTACATATTCTTAGTGCAAAGTAAATACATACATTTCACATTGATTTTGTTGTCCAAAGCTTTTTTCTAGGAACACCGGATGGCAATTTAATGTTCATTCCACTACAACATCCTAAGCCACACAGCTCTATAACACAAAGCCAGTTCAATTGGAAAGCAGAAATATTTAGCTGTATTTCTGTTTATTTTCATCCATCCATCAAAAACACATTGCTCAAAAATATTACAGAGTTAGGGGCTTGGTTCTACCCACACTAACAAAATTCTGTAACCAGAAATTGTTATTCCACTCTCCATGAAAATACCTGCCCTGCTCCCTCCATCCAAAAGTACCGTTAATACCATCTAAAAACCTGCCAGATGGGGGGAGGTTTCCTTTTATAAGCTTCCTCCAGCTAGAGGGAACAGAAAAGAAAGGACGTTATTAAAAAGCAAGCATCAACACATTGCAAATGTAAAGAGGTTGGCTTTTTTATGTATCTTTAATAAATCTTTAAAAAATGGCTTTCTATCATGTGTTTGCTGTGGTGGTAAGTAGGCAGAGGTCTCTGTGTACCAAATCCTAAACCTTGTTAAAAACTGTTTAATGTTGCACAGCAACAGGGTCACAACACCGTTCCATCTCCAGGCCCTGTCATGGATCCACAGGATAAGTACTATCCTCACCCCCAGCTTTGGAACAGTCTCTTGGAGGAACCCTTTGGAGGTGCCAGACCCCTCGTGAGTCACATTCTTCCTTCAGGGTAGGCTATCTGGGCATCACCACTTCCTGACACTAAACCCCTGGGATTTCAGCATTCCTGCTTCACACTGCGACTGGTCAGTCACACAGACTCCTGGTAGAGACTCATCCACTCTTCAGGCACCTCACCAAGTATTTACAGGGACACTCAAGCAGTGTTTTCAAAATGGTCGGGTTTATTAGTCAACTGGAACTTAACACAGAAAGTCAGTCGGTTAGTACAGAGAACGGAAGGTTAAAGCAGATCACTCCAGAGCCCCAGCCAAACTCTCCTGACTATTTTCAGGCATTTCAGTCTGACACCCCTCAGTCAGTTCCCAAGGTGAGAGCTTCCAACTTCCTCCAGAACGTCTTTTGTACCCAACTTGGTGTCTCTGCTCAGCTTCCCTGCTGAGAGCATCAATCCATGAGTCATTGGAGGTTGCATTGTCTCTCTGGATCCTTGTTGGTCTGGGTCAGTTTCAGCCAGTTCTTTAATGACTCTATGCATTCCATCCACACAGGGAGGTCTCTCTCCCCCACACACCAATATTTTAGCCTGCCCCAAGAGCATACATAATCCCTTTTCCCCTACTAGGTGGCAAGGCATCATATATAGGAAGCTGAGAGATACGCGAGATTCACAAAAAAAAAAAAAAAAAATCAGAAAAATCCCCACTTGGTCACAAGTTCATATATTCTATCTAAATTAATACAACAGTAGTTTACAGGCATCTTTTCTCTCTGCCTACTTAGCTGTGCTAAAAGCGATTGTGGAGCCAGACCATTGTAAACTAGAGTGAATAACTGATTTTTTGGTTCACCTGAAAATTTGAGAAGTCAAAATAATTTGGGGTGGGAGGCGGGATCAGACCAAAAACTTGCTGAAATTTTCAGTGAATCAAAAACTAGAAAAAAATAGTTGTTTGTGGTTAATTGAAATGTTTCATTTTGATTTTGACCAATTTTATTTACAAAAAAAGTCAAAAAAATTAAATCAAAGACCTTTTGAATGGAAAATTTGTTTCAAACCAACACATTTCATTTTTTAAAATGTCAAAATGTTTCTATTATTATTATTAAGGAACAGTTCAACAAAATTGACCCAAATTTGAAAAACATTTGGCTTAAGATTAGCAGCCGTGTTAGTCTGTATCCATAAATAAGACGAGGAAGACTTTGTAGCACCTTAGAGATTAACCAGTTCATTTCAGCATTTTATATTTACAGCATATTCATATACATAGAAAGCAAAAGAAAAAGGTTGTACATTAGCATACCAATTGTAAGAGGCTGTTTAATTTGGATGGGCCATTATCAGCAGGAGAAAAAAATACCTTTTGAAATGGATCTCAGTGTTTGACAGGAGAGAACTATTGAAAGTAAATTAACTAGGAAAATGCAATCAATTAGTGTAATGAGAAAATCATTCACAAGTTCTATTTAGCCCCTGGTTTATTGTGTACAATTTGAAAATTAATTCCAGTTCCTCAGTCTTCATTTTTCACTGAAGGAAAGTTTTGGCTCAAATTTAGGTCAACTTTAATGTAAATACAATGAAGAGAGGTTTCTTGTGGAGGGTCTCCTCATTCTTAGCCAGGACAGCTGTACAGTGAGAATGACCTGTTTGGTGATATTTTTCATCTTAGTTCAGCTCTTTTTAGTCTAATTATCAGATGAAGTCAAAGCTGGAACTCAAAGCGTGACTCCAGCCTGTGCAAAACAAAACTAAGGCAAAGAAAGATCGCAAAATCCCCAGTGAAATGAAACAATCAACCACACATCTATCTTATAGCAATAAAGCTCTTAGAAATGAGTGCACTTCAGACTACAGTTCTTTATCCACCTGTGAGTGGGGTGAATGTTTGGCTCCATATTTACTAACAATCTGTGATCACTAATGCTTAATGTTTATCCGGAGATTCCACTTCCTTGATTAACATTTAATAATGCTGATGTCAAAAATGGTTACCTGGGAGCATTTATAATAGCAGCATATTAATGTTACCGGAGATGCAATATTACAATCATCCTTTTAATCACATCACATTGCATTTGCCTACTCAGAGGCAAAGAGTTATCCCACACCTCAAACTAATATTTTTCTTGACTCAAAGATAATGTGCCACGTGCTATGAAATCTGTATAGTTATTGGGTTATTTTTCTCACCCCACCCCCATCCTTCCTACACTGCTTGATTTCTTTTCCTGGCTTATAAATATATGATGGCTTGTACGTTTATGTTGCTTTCTAGCTTGTTTTTAAGTGGCAAATGCTTGAGGATGAAAGACTGAGAGGTACACAGTGTGTTTTCCTCCACCTCGGAATAAAAGGGGTGATACCTTTTGAAGATTCTGAAACCACTGCTAATGATTTTCAGTGAACTTTTGATGTAGGGAGAGAAGAAAAAAGGATTATACTGAAGAGGGGTGATCCAGTTCAAAGCACACTGCACCCCATTCTCCACAACTACACCACATCCTTGCTAAATCAAGCCACATTATGTAGGATAGTCCCCCAAAGGATTGGGAAACATGCCTTATGGTGACAGTCCCACAACAAACTGCAATCAACGAACTCTCCTTAACCCACACTGAACCCTGGTCAATAAACCCAACCCAAACGTGTCCTTCAAATCCCAAAATTCTGGAAAACATGCTTTACAGTAATCGATCTAAGGAGTTTATATATCTTAGCAAAAAGAAGTTTAAGGGATGACATGATTACAGTTTATAAGTACCTAATGGGAAAATATCTGATGCTGGGTTCTTCAAATCTATCAGACAAAGATACAAGATCCAATGGCTGGAAAAGGAAGGAAGCTAGACAAATTCAGACTGCAAATAAGACTGCACGTTTTTAACAATGAGGGTTGGAGCAATTTACCAAAGACCGTGGCGGATCCTCCATCATTGACAATGTAAGATTTGATATTTTTCTAAAAGGATATTCTCCCCTTCAAACAAGAATTATTCCCAAGAAGTTTTCTGCCCTGTGCTGTACAGGAGATCACGCTAAATGATCACAATGGTCCCTTCTGGCCTTGGGATCTATGAAATTCATAGATTCCTAGGGCTAGATCCTCATCTGGTGTAAATCATTGTAGCTCGGTTAACTTCAGTGGAGCTACTTTAATTTACACCATCTCAGGCTCTGTCAGAGTTTTTAAGGCCATTATCATTTAGTATAATCTCTTGTGTAATAAAGGCCAGAGAATTCCACTCAGTGGTTCGTGCTATGGAATCAATAATTCTTCCCCATTGTACAAACATTTTATTACCTGATTAGGAATGTTCTCATTATTTCTTGGTCTTACAAGAACTCTAGTCCAAACTGGGTTAGTTGCTTTGTGGGTCGAAAGTTGCTTCTCACTCCTTTACCCGTGTGTTGTCCACACACACACACGCACGGAGAGCACGGTCTTTGTTTCCTAACGTGGTTTGTCTGAGCGGGAGCAGGAAGATGCTCCTGGGGGCACAAACTTTGTTTTATATCCACAGAGCATCTCACACTACGTGAATCAGAAATAGCCTCCGAGCTATTGTGGACCTAACCTATTAGTGCGCTGCTGGGCTCAGAAACTTTGAAGGTCATCTTGTGGATTCTTCAGTTAATAGCTATAGTTAAAAGCGGAGGTAATTGCATCATTATTATTGTTGTTATCTTACCATCCTGAGGGACCCTGAAGAACTTTACAGACATGAAGGATTATGCACAGGAATCACCCCAGTATTTAAAGGCATTTTCACCTAGGATGAACTGCAGCAGCTATTTAAGTGAACAGGGGAACAAAAGAATTCCATGTGCAGTAAATAGCAGTCAGGTGCTTTAGCAATGTGGAGTGAAAAGTGCAGTGCTCCTTTGGAGGGTGCCATGCAGCAACTGAGGTGGTGGTGTGTGAGAAGAAAGCCCCATGGGCTAAAAGTTCCAAGGTAAACGAAGTCCAATGCTTAGGATAATGACTCTCCTAAGCAGATAGATGCTCCGTCCTTCTGGTTGTGTTGGTCCCAAGATATTAGAGACACAAAGTGGTGATGTAATAGCAACAGAAGTTTGTCCAATAAAAGATATCGCCTCTCCCTAGGTGCTGCCATGTTCCAGAATTTCATAGTGCTTTCAGTACTTGCTAAAGAGTCCTTATCAATTTGTTGACAATTTTAATTACCACAATGCCTCGTTATAACCACTTTACAGACTCCATTCATTGCTTCCTTTCATTAACATCTTACCCAACTGCCCGCTGGGGTGAACTAGCACCATCTTTTACCTGCGCCATCCTTCATTCAAAATGCATAGACAACCTCCAGTTTAGCCTTGATATACTCAAGTCGACACAGGCCTTCAATGCTTCAGGAATAATTAACGTATTAAACCTAAAATAAATGCCTAGTTAACTGTGTTTAGGCCACTTCTCTGCAATTCAATTACAAAGCAAAGTTAATCAGATTTAGGAAGGCAAGAATTTGAGCTCCCCCGCCCCCACTCAAATGATAATTTCATTTAGGGTTTTTTTTCACTCCTTTTTTAAAGTTAATTTAGTGCTAGTAAAAAGGTACTGGAAGGACAGCGTGGAGTCTGATATCCTCGATCTCACCACAGAGCAGATCCAGCATGAGTAGGATAAACTTCCCTCACTTATGTCCACCATTGCCACCCACAATATTCTTCAATCCTGACCTGGAAGGACCAACCATGTGGGCATAGATTTTAAAGCCAGAAGGCACCATGGTGATCATCTACAGTATTGCCAGCTCAAGACCATCAAAAATCATGTCCGGTCCACCAAAATCATGAGATCAGCTTAAAAATTAGGTAATTTTAAACCATGTGTCATGTTCTTTCCATTTGTCTTCTGGTTGTAGAGCCTTTTGGCATCACATTCTCAAGATTTTCTCTGCAAACACAAGGGCTAGAAATGTTCCTTTTTTTTTCCTTAATGAAACGAAGATTCTCTCCTAATCACGTGCCTCTAGCAGCTGGAGTTTTAAGGGGAAAAAAACCAACCTAATATGATAAAACTGTGAGAGTTGGCCCCACTGTAAATCTAGTCAGATCTCCTTCCATAGCACAGGCAGTGGAATTTAACCCAGTAATCCATGCACCATCACGCGTGGTTGAACAAGACCTCCATGAGGGGGGGTATCATCCAGTCATCATGGATTCTAATTCTGAAGTCTCACTCCTCCCCGCCCCACCAACACACATCATTCCAGTGCTTGAGTCATGCCAGAATGCCCTTCGGGGGGATCGAAGCCTTAGCCTACCTGATTCCCACTGCCCCTCTTGGTGCAGCCAACACCTGAGCTCCACTGCCTTGGGTGGGAGAGGGGTCAAAGCTCTAGCCCAAGGCTTTCAGCCCCAGACAGGGGCCCTGTAACCAGAGCCCCACTGCCCAGCAAGTCTAAGCCAACTCTGGTGACCCCATTAAAATGGGGGTCTTGTCCCACAGTTTAACAACCGCGGTTTTAGGAGCTGGAACGGTGTTCTGGTACTTCTGCCACTCCTGGGCCAGGCAACTCCTTTCCCTTCCAGCTGCAGACCAACCTCCCAGGTGGCAGGCGCTGGTGCCAGGGCTGAGCGGGGCTCAGTGGCAGGTCAGGAGAGAGAGAGAGAGAGAGAGAGCAAACCAGGGATGCTTCAGCCAGGACTGGGTGTGGAAATGCAGAGCCCAGAGTCAGGCAGTAAAAGAAGTCAGGTATTGAGGATGCCTGGACAGTGAAGTGCCTTAAGGGGAACAGAAGCAAGGACACAAGTCGTGGGGAGGGGACAGGTTCTGCAGATTCATCCCATGCTCCCTGAGGCTTTCCATCTTAACCCCCTCCCCCAGCTCACACCCCGCTTCCCTCCAGGACCTCCCAATGCACTGAATTCTGTCACTTCCTGTTTTAGGACTCCAGCATTGTGTAACTCCATCCCCTTCCCCAGACCTTATTCATGCTGGCGCATGCCAGAGGAGAATCAGTTCTTTCAGTTCCTTCCCCCCTCTGCTGGGCCTGGTAGTGGGAAGACCTGCTCACATAGTGTTTTTTCACACCTTGGACATCTGCCCACAGGGGAGGGAAGCTCAGACTCTCCATTCATTTCACAGAAGCTTCCAAACTCCAGTGCAATTTTTAAAGAGGTTTCCTGAGCACCATTCATGTCTCTCTTGTTTCCACACCTTCCCGGACAAGTGCCTTGAATTTGTGCTAGCTTTAATGGTTGGATCAAACCAAATACTTTCCACTTCCAGATTCGTGAATAAACAAGAGGCAAATAAAGGAAACAAATATCTCCTTGGAAATCCTTTCACAAAGCTTTCAAACAAATCCACACACACAAAGAGGCGCATTTCCCATCCTCCCCAGTGCATAGTGTGTGAAGGTGAGAAAACACCTCTTTCAAGCTGGCCCACACAGGGCTTTTGTTCTTCCTATTCAAGGGATCTAAACAGAGAAGAAGAAAAAAGCTAGCATGGGAGTGGAGGAAATACTTTGGAAATACTCTCTGAAAGGCCCTTAAGATGATTAAGTTCCCATCTCAGACAAGTTGCTTTTAACACAAAGATACAAAGTCATTGCTGCCTTTAATCACATCAGCTTTATCACATACTGGGTAGGGTTGTTCAGTCTATATTGTAACACCTGGCCCTTATTTAGGTAATGGATAATCTATCCACATCCACACTAAGATCCTTCACATCCAAAACTTTCCCAGTAACACTGGCAACAGGTGTGGATCTTTATAGCTCCACTGAACACCAAAAGATTAAACAAAAAACAGCAGCATTTTGGAGGCTGAATAGCAGAGACCTCCTCTTAATGCTACATACCTGGGTCAATGCAGAAATTACAGACACAAAAGACCTATAGGGATATTTCAACTAAAGCTTTTTTATTCTGATGTCATGGTAGGGGTCTATTTCAGGGTTAGATCGATCCCGCGCCGCGCGAGTGAAGACCAGCCCGATGTCATGGTAGGGGTCTATTTCAGACCATTTCGATGGGAAGAAGGGGCAGACGAGCCTTTTTTAAAAAACAACTAAAAAAATCATCCAAAGGACAGGACTTAGTGGTGATAGGGGATTTCAACTACCCAGGTATCAGTTGGGGAAATAATTCAGCAGGGCTAATTATCCAACAAATTTTTGGAATATACTGGAGATTTTTTTTATTTCAGAAGGTGGAGAAAGCTATTAGGGGCGAGCCTGTTCTAGATTTGATTTTTGACAAATAAGGTAAGTAAGATCCCATGGGAAGCAAGTCTAAAGGGAAGAACAGTTCAAGAGACTTCACAGTTTTTCAAAGAGACATTATTAAGGGAACAAGAGCAAACTATCCCACTACATTGGAAAGATATGAAGTATGGCAACAGATGACCCTAGCTTATCCAGGAGATCTTCAATAATCTAAAACTCAAAAGACGAGTCCGACACAAAGTGGAAACTAGGTCAAAATACAAATAATGAATATATACAAATAACACAAGTATGTAGGGACAAAATTAGAAAGGCCAAGGAACAAAAAAAAGAAAAAGAAAAAGAAAGAGAGATTAAACTAGCTAGAGACATAAAAGGTAACAAGAAAACATTCTACAAATATGTTAGAAACACGAGGAAGACCAAGGACAGGGTAGGCCTGTTACTCCATGTGGTGGGGAAAACAATAACAGAAAATGAGGAAATGGCAGAAGTTTTAAATGGCTTTTATGTTTCAGTTTTGACCAAAAAGGTTAGTAGTGATTGGTCATCTAACATAGTGAATGGCAGTGAAAATGAGGTAGGATCAGAGACTAAAATATGGAGGAACAAATTAAAAAATATTTAGACAAGTTAGTTGTCTTTAAGTCACCAGGGCCAGATGAAATATATCCTAGAATACTCAAGGAGCTGACTGAGAAGATATGAACCATTAGTGATTATTTTCAAAGAGTCATGGAAGATGGGAGAAATTCCAGAGGGCTGGGAAAGGGCAAATATAGTGCCCATCTATAAAAAGGGAAATAAGGACAACCCATGGATTTATAGGCCAGTCAGCTTAACTTCAGTACCCAGAAAGATAATGGAACAAATAATTAAGCAATGGATTTGCAAATACCTGCAAGATAATAAGGTGATAAATAACAGTCAGATTTGTGAAGACCAAATTGTGTCAAACCAACCTAATAGCTTTCTTTGGGCTTGTCTTCACTTGAGTCGGCAGGGATCGATCTTTTGGTGATCGGCTCCCCCGTCAACTCCGGAAGTCCAGCTCCTGAAGAGGCACAAGCTGGAGTCGACGGGGGACTGCGCCGCCGACCGCCACCGCCGTGAGGATGGGAGGTAAGTTGGCTGTAGAGACATCGATTTCAGCTACGTTATTAACGTAGCTGAAATTGCGTATCTACAGTCGATTTCCCCCCCTAGTGGAGACCAGCCCTTTGACAGGGTAACAAGCCTTGTGACTAGTGGGAAGCAGTTGATGTGGTGTATCTTGACTTTAGTAAGGCTTTTCTTACTGTCTCACATGACCTGCTCATAAACAAATTAGGTAAGTACAACTTAGATGGAGCTACTTTAAGGTGGGTGCACAAATGGTTGGAAAACCATTCCCAGAGGTAGTTATCAATGGTTCACATTCAACCTGGAAGAGCATATTGAGTGGGTCCTGCAGGGATCAGTTCTAGGTCCGAGTCTGTTCAATATCTTCAGCAATTATTTAGATAATGGCACAGAGAGTACAATTATAAAGTTTGTGGTCAATACCAAGTTGGGAGAGGTTGAAAGTGCTTTGGAGGATAGGATTAAAAATCGAAATGATCTGGACAAATCTGAGAAATGGTCTGAAGAAAATAGGATGAAATTGAATAAGGACAAATGCAAAGATCTCCACTTAGGAAGGAATAATCAGTGGCACACATACAAAATCGGAAATGACTGTCTAGGGAGAAGTACTGCAGAAAGGGATTTGGGTGTCACACAAGGTAAATGTGAGTCAACACTTGTAACACTGCTGCAAAAAAAGCAAACGTCATTCTCGGATATATTAGCAGGAGAGTTGAAAGGAAAATAGAAGTAATTCTTTTGGTCCATTAGGCACCGATTAAGCCTCAACTGGAGTATTATGTCCAGTTCTGGATGCCACATTTCAGGAAAGATGTGGACAAACTGGAGAAAGTCCAGCGTAGAGAGAAAAAAAAATATTTAAGGTTTCAAAAATGTGACCTGTGAGGAATGATTGAAAAAAATGGGTTGTTTAGTCTGGAGAAGAGAAGGGACATGATAATTTTCAAGTATATAAAAGGTTGTTACAAGGAGTAGGGACAAAATTGTTCTCATTAACCTCTGAGAATAGGACAAGAAGCAATGGGCTTAAATTGCAGCAAGGGTGGTTTAGGTTGGACCTTAGAAAAAACTTCCTGTACGCATGGCTAATCACTGGAATTAATTGCCCAGGGTGTTTGTGGAATCTCCATCGTTGAAGATTTTAAAGAGCAAGTTAGAGAAACACCTATCAGGGATGATCTAGATAATACTTAGTCCTGCCATGGGTGCAGGGGACTGGACTAGATGACCTCTAAAGTTTCCTTCCTGGCCTACATTTCTGTGATTATATATTGGAATTAGTGAAGAGAAGAATGTAATAGGCAAAATGAACCCAAACCTGGATATAAATAAAGGAGCAGGGCCTATCTTAGAGAACCTCCTCCTAACGGGCCAGGTTTTGATTTTGCTGAGCCAGCTCACTCCCTGGGCTAAATCTCTCAGAGCTCTCTCATAGAATCCAGGGAAGAAGTTTCCAGCAGAGTTGGATGTTTTATTTTAAGCCTTCTTAACAAAACTAATCAAAACTTCACAGACTTTTCCCTCAAAAGTCTGTGTAAGCCAAGTAATCTCTTTCCCAGATCTGTCCCTCACACCTGTAAATTCAGAAACCTCAAATTTCCTAGCTTTTACCTCAGAGCTGCAGTAATAAAGGTCTTCACACAATCTACCTTCTGTCCACTTGGTCTCTGGTATAATTCCTCTCTGAAGTAGCTTCCAGGAGCAATCAAATAAGAGCATGATCCTAGGTCCCTTCAGTTTTCCAGAAGTTGTTGTATTCAGAGTGTGTCCTTCCCTTCCCCTGCAATTTCCTGCTACCTTATTTTATACAAATCAGCTAATGCAGGTCCAACTCTTTATCCGGTGCAATGGGTGAAGCTAATCAATCAATCAGCAATCAGCCAGCCAGCTGCACACCTATGACTTCAAAGGAATGGTATCCCTTATACCTGCGTAGAAAAAAATGTAAAAGAGGCAATGCACATTTGAAATGCATTAGGTATATTCAATAGAACATTAGTAAAAAAACCTCAATATTTATTCCAGATTATCGTATCCATTCTGTTGTAGCCATTAACAGCCAGCCTGTTACAACTAGAAGGTTGTGGCAATGTCTTTGATGAATAGCTTGATGAAAAATGGTTCTTGGCAACTTTTTGTTTATATTTTCCTTTCAACACTAGTATTTTTGGCTGAAAATTTGGTTTGATTCCGTCCAATGAAAAATCCTTTTTTCGACGACTTTTAGTTGCAGAAAGAATTTTGTGCTGATAAAAAAAGGAAGCATTTTGTCAAACATTTTTTCAACATATTCAATCAAAAATAGATAGTTTTGGTGTCTTTCCAAAGAAAGGGGACTTTTTAAAAATATATTTACTTGCAAAATCAGTTTTAGGAGAAAACGATTGTCATATTTTTTTATGAGGCTTATTATCAAAACATAGTTCTTTTAGTTAAAAATGCTTCTCCAGTGAGAAATAATATTGTTGAAAGAGTTTTACTAGGGAAAAAATCAACTTTTGGCAGGAAAAATTATCTTTTTTCTTTGAAAAACTGATTTTCTGTGCCAAAATAGTTTGTTGACCTTTTTGATAACAAAGAATATAGTTTTGGCTAAAATCTGGTTTTCTTCAAATGAAAAATCTTTTTTTCCATGCTTTCTGTTCGCACCATGATTTCCTTTAAGAACTAATGTATTTTGATGAAAAAATAGTTTTCTCTCCAATAGTTTGATGAAATGGAACAAACAAATGGAATTTTTCTGCGAAACAGGAATTCTTAAATTTATTTTGAAAAAGCCAAAATGACATTTGTTTTGACACCTGGAACTTCCAGGCATCCAGCTTCCTGTCAGCCCACCTGGTGAGCAAGCTATCAGGAAAACAAGCAGGTTTCAGGGTGGGGTCAGAATTTCACTGAAATCAGTACATTCCTGGAGAATGTTTTCATCGGGATGAATTGGCATTTTCTGCTGCAAAAAGGTTTCATTTGCAAACTACCAACCAGCTCCTCTCCCTGTGTGCTTGTACAGCATAATGAGGAGATGTTGACTGGGGCCTCTTGACCCGATCACAGTGCAAGTAACTATACATTAGCCTGGGCTGGATTTGAAACAGCCATCTAAGGGTGAAATGCTCTATAGTGCAGTTATAATTTCTGGAGGATGCCATTTACTTCAGGAAGCCATTCACGGTGTTGTTCCTAAATAAAATGCTCCATATGGGATAAGCCTTCCCTGAGGACTGCTCCCTGACCCAGGGGGAAGGTTTATGTGTTCCAGTGACCCTAACCACCTATTCCTTGCAGGGTTGTCAAAGCTGGACAGGTCAAAGGGTAGGACGCAGATGAAAAGCAGCCCACTGGCCCTCGAGGTTAGGGGCTGAGTGTGCTAGGTTAGCAACCTATCATCATAAAACATTAGGTCATAGAGACACAACAAGGTAGTCATTCTAGCAAACTGCCATGGGCCAGCCTGCTGCAGTCAATCTCCTGGCAATCTAATGAGCGCAGCTACTTAAAGTCTGCAACCGCACCATCCAGTGGGTCATTAATGTATTCCTAGCCTGTAGCCGCACTTGTTCCTATCCTTGCCTCTGCTGTCTCTAGCCTTGTGCCAGCCCCCAACTTCTTCCTGAATTCTGAGTTCTAGCTTAGATCCTCCGCTCTGCCTTCTGACTACAACTCCGGTTAACACTTCAAGTTGGGCTTTGGTTTTCGCCATTGGCTACAACCCTTGACTTTGCTCCTGGAATGTCCTGTCTGGAGTTATCTCTAACTGGTAGGCCAGACTTTTGCTCCAACCATTAGGAAAGACTACCCATGACTCAGTCATGGACACAAACAGCATGAAAGCCAGGCCTTGCAGAGCCTTGCTCATGCCCTAAGTGACATCTATCAGAGTGGGAAGGACTCACATTCATGTATGGGGAAAAGCAATTATTAACTCTACATGTATTCTTTAGATTATCCCAACAGTCGTGTAGAAAACAAAGTACTGTGTAGGAAATTAATCCATTTTTTGCAATGAAAAGCAGGATCAATGGAACAAATTTGGAGGTGAAACTAAGGAAGATTTAGCCCTCATTCCCTCATTCCATCTTCCTCAATATGTAGGCTACACCAGCTTTAGGGAAGATGCTTTGCCCCTCCCCATTCCTTCGTGTGACTCAGGCTGTGTAACAGGAGAAGAGATACAGGCCACAACTAGCTTCCTGGGTCTACCCCTTGCAGACAGACTCCCCACCAGGCACAAAGCCACTCAGGTCACTTGCAGTCCCATCCCTTCTGGGGTAAGCCACGTCCTGTACAGCTACAGTCCAGTGACTTCACACCAGGTCTTCAGCCAACTTCAGATTTACTAGTCCTTTGCAATCCTCATCATTGCTGGGCCTTCCCTTTGCTCTGGGTTCCAGCCCAGAGACCCTGTAATAAACAGCTAAGGTCTGTCAACTTGGACCCACCACTTACTCCCTGGGCTACTTCCTACCATGGCCTGTCTCTGGATCTTTTCATCCATGTCTTCCCAGGCTCACTCTTCTGAAGATCCCAAAAAGGAAAAGCACCATAGTCCTAGGGAACAAAATACCTATCAAAGTCCTGTTCCAGGTCTACCTGCCCCTAGGGAGACTCTGGCATCTAGACGTGTCTTGTTCTCTTATAGCCCCTGCCAGGACCCCTTTCAAAGGCATAGTACAAGAGATCCCCAACCGCCAAGTCAGTCCACTACTGAGCTGAGCTTTTCACCTTTCAGTCCCTCCCTCTTGGCTTGAGACATCTCACACTTGAAGTCGGGCAGGGCTAACTGAGCCCACGGGCTCTTATTAACTCCTTCCTGCCCAATGCAGGGCATGTACACCCCGTCACACCCATAAAGCTTGTGTGAGGGCCACCATCTCGGATGATTCCAGGGCTAGAACCAGGCTCTTCTAGATCTAAAACACTCAAGCTAAAGAAGCAGCCACTGATGCCAACCTCTGTAACATACTCATGTGCTCTTTGCACTCAAAGGCATGAATAACACACACTGACCAATGGGGTCACACTAGCAGATTTCACGGGGCATTGCTAGTGCATGAGAACCAGAAAGTGAAAAAAACTACCCAAAAAAAGTGAAACTCACTCATTGCATTGTCAGATTTAGATAAAGTAAACAAACAACAAAAATGGGACTTGTTTTCCAATGTCTTTATATTCTCTTTATCTAAGATTATATTAGTTAACATAGGAAACTTCCACTGCTTGCATCTGACGAAGTGGGTATTAGCCCACGAAAGCTTATGCTTCAAAACTTTATAGTTAATCTTTAAGGTGCCACAGGACTTTGTTACCATAGGAAACTATGTACATTTAAATATATATATATATTAAACCAGAACCTTAAAAAACTGGATAGCTCAACTTACACCAATGAAATACCATTGATTTACCCCCACTGAGGATTTACCATTTATATTTAACCTAACAAAAACATTGTTGCTTTTATTTCCATATTCAAAGAAAAATATAATGTACTGATGCAATCGCCTCTACGTTTCTCTCCTGAGAACAAACACAGTTGAAATAATGATCTTTATGATTTTCAGGGCTCACAAGCCCGAGTCTAGCAGTTTGTACTGTTGTGTCCCAGGATACCAAGAGCTCCTTAGCAGACTCAGTACTGAGGTATATAACTAGGAGCTTTATTGATCATGTCTGGATAGCCTGAGCATTCACAAAACATTAACTAAACTCCCATAGACCTCTTCCAAAACACACTGAACTCAGTGAAAAACCTTGAATGGATTCTGGAGGGGAGTTTCTTTGGTTGCTCCAAAGTCTTGCTCAGGAACCTGGAGTAGATGTTCCCAGGACAACATTATAGGAATAGCCTATTATTAAGGTGGCCCAACATTTCCTATTACAAGACCATGGACTCAATTGCTTATACCTTTGCTCAACAATTCAAGCTGAAATTTTCTATTCTGCGTGTCGGCTGCAGGCTGAAATATTTTTAGGACATATCAGCCAAAATGATTCTGCTGTTTCTGAGAATGAGGCAAGGCATTGTTTTGCCCATGTTAAGAAAAATAATGACTCCCTTTTGAAAGCTCCAGTGCTCCCATGTTTTGGAGCAGAGGCTTGAAATTGGGCAGGAGAGTGGCCTTTGGGTCAGGGATGTGTCTTTTGCTGTCCGCCTGAAAACCTGCCTAAATTTGGCCAAGTTATAAGCCTTTGAAACATGACAGTCGCACACACTCAGTAGAGACTTCTTAGATATAGCAGCTAAATTCTCTGAAGATTCTGTCCACACTGAGCATGCTGCAGCCCAGAACTGAGCTTTACTTCTCCTGAAATTGCCACTCTGGGCTGATGCAGGGTCCAGGTCTAGGCACTTGAACTGACAGTCAGGAGATTGTTTCCTTCATTAGCTCTCTGCTGAGTCCAGGTGATGTAGAGACGAAAGCTGCCTAATTCAGAAGCAGAGAGGTCAATAGCCAGACTGGGGATGGGGAGAAGATTGGAACATGAATGGGGAGACTGAGACTGGGTGTGTTAGGAGACTGGTTCTAGCACTGGAATCCAGGTGTTGGGATTTGGAGCAAGAGGCTGGGACTAGTTGGGCAAGAAGATTGGGACTGAGAAGTAGTGGGGCAGGGGAAGGGAGCGAAGAGTGAGGGAAGACGGGTATGACAAGGAGCCAAGGTGTGGGGAGAGAAATGGGACCGGCTGGGCAAAGACTCTGGAACAAAGATCTGCAGGGGGACAGTGAGATTAAATGAGGAGCCCAAGGAGGGAGGTTGGGGCTGGGTGATAGCAGAGATGGGGAATCTGGGTGGAGGCTGACTGGAGGTGGTGGGGGAGTGGATGAGGAATAAGATGGGGGTGGGGTGGAAAACTGGGTCTGAATGGCCTAAGAGATTGGGTCTGGAATTAGGAAGGAGAGTGGGGCTGGAACAGCGAGTCCAAAGGAGGGAGACTCAGATTTGCTGGGCCAGAAGATAGGAACTGGGATGAGAATCCTTTAGAGGGGAGGCTATTTCTGGCTAAGTGAGGAGAGTGGGTCTGGGGCCAGGAGGCAGGGATGGGGAAGAGACAAGACTGGGACAGGGCGGAGGAGAGGAGATAGAAGTAGTTGTGTTTAGGGGGAATGGGTAGAAGAGATTCCTGAGTCACACTATTCCTCTGTTGCCAGCAAGTATCTGTGAAACCTACTGGCAAAGCATGTGTCTCATCCCCTCTAATATTGGTTCAAATAATTCATGCCAATCTACTATTGCTATCAATTATCCTTCAAGCTAAAGTCGCAGCAATCTGTTTGGTGGATCTGTTTTTTTCCACTGACCCCCAGGCCTCATTCAATGCACAGAAGAGAGCAGCCCTGGAGATAAATCAGGGTTGTGCATTGAAAGAGACTTGTGTCTGTAAGACCCCTGCTTCATCTGTTGCAGAAGTTGGAAGGTGTATGTGAAAGAGGCAGGGCCACAGAGTCTTGAACGAAGACGAGGGATGGCCCTCCCGGTGAAGGCAATTGAATGCTGCCTTGGAGAAGTGAATGAATTCTCTCCCTGGAGTTCCTAGGTGATGCTTATCATGTCACTTGAACCAAACTGTTCACTCATTTTCCATTGTTCATTTTTTTCTGGTGCCTGACTTGAGACCCTGGGGTCTGATTTTCAGAAGGGTTGAATGCCCACAGCTGACCTCAATGACAGCTGTGCATTGAACAACAAAAGTGCTTTATAATCTTAAGTATTCTTTAAAATCAAGTCCTAGACAGCTCAAATTGGGCCCCCCAAATTAGTGGCTATTCTTGGTGCCTCAGTTCCCCCTCTGTAAAATGGGGGTGCTGTCCCCTCATCTCACAGACCTGTTGTGAGAATAAATTCATGAATGTTTGTGAAACACTCAGGTACCATAGCGATGAGTGCCACAGAACAGACTGAAGGAAATTAATCACTTTATCTTGAGAGCAAGGTTTGAATGTACCCAGTAAATAAGGCCTGGCACCACACAGTGACCAAGGAGGAGAACAAAATATTGAATAGCTGCTCATTAAGTGAGCACAGTCTATCCTGTGCACAGAATGAGGCAGGGGTTCTGTGGCGAAAATAATGTGTGATCATGTAATTAAAGACTATATCATAATGTGTACACACAAGGAGAGGGGAACAAATTCCAGTTGCACAGGCTACCTTATTTCAGGTATTTCCTAACTTCTGAATTAACAAAGTCCTGTGGCACCTTAAAGACTAACTATAAAGTTTTGAAGCATGAGCTTTCGTGGGCTAATACCCACTTCGTCGGATGCAGGCAGTAGAAGTGTTCACAAACAGGCAGTATAGAAAAGTAGGTAAGAGCCAGGTGGGAGGTGAAAAGGTTAGTCCAATTAAGCTGAGCCAGCTTGTTATCTCCGATCAGGGAGTGTGGATTATTCGTCTAGCATTTGAATGGGGTGTGTGGACATGGAGAGATGAGAAACAATGTCTGTAATTAGCCAACCATTGTAGATCCCGGTTCAATCCCAAAGTGTGTGTGCTGAATTTGCAAATGAATTGAAGCTCTGCAGTCTCTCTTTGCAGTCTGGATCTGAAGTTCCCTTTCTGCAGAATGGTGACCTTTAAATCTGTAATAGTGTGTCCAGGCAGGTTGAAGTGTTCCCCTACAGGTTTTTGTATATTGCCATTCCTAATATAACACGGCTACCACCCTGATTCTTAACTTCTGAATGTTCTTCTAACAAAAATTGTGTGTGTGATAAATGTATATGTTTTGGTCCAGATATCTCTCTCTCTCCTTATATATATATATCATATGTAAACTGATGTAAACTAAAATAACTCTATTGTCTTCTGTATAGTTATGTCACTTCACACCAGCTGTGGATGGTCCTATTTATATTGGCTGTCTTTTTCACTCAGACACGCACGGCCATATACAGTGAATTAATACGGAGGTTATAACTTTCTACTGCTATATGGGCGCAACTCCACTGACATTCCCTGGCATGACTGATCCAGAACTCTTCTAGCTAAGTGCCCTGTACTCAGAGGGTTAACCTCAGTTTGAGCCGTTAGTCTGTTGTCTACTGTGTGACTTAATAATAAGTTCAAATTATTGAGTACAGTAAGGTCTAGTTCCATTTGCGTCAAACAGCTGACTCCAGCTATGCACAGTTCAATTACAGGCTAAGAGATCCTGTAGTTAATGTTATTTTGGGAAACCAAGGAATTTTCGTGCCAAAGAATTCAAAGAGATGGATACCGTGATGGACCAACTGTTTGGTACAGCTGTCTAGCTGGTCCAACACACACCCTGCAATTCAAAATCTATATCTATGCCTACATCCCAGTCTTTGCTAAACAAAAGGAATCAAAATTGCACAGGGGACTCAAAGTGGGTGATATCTTTGGAGATCCTGCCTTGACATCTGATTTCAAAAGGGACCTCTAGAGAGCAGAGGCTCATGTTTAAAGATCCCGCTGCAGGACTTTATGTGGCATTTTTCCTCTGTAGATTTCAAAAGCCTATGACAAAGCAAGGGAAGGGCCATTTCCCCCATTTTATAGATGGGTAAAGGGACTTGCTCAGTGTTCTGCAAAAGGGCACTGACAGAATGGGGAAGAACACCCAAGTCTCTTGGCTTTTACACCATGGCCCCAAGCCACATCATTGTGCATACAGAATTTACAATATGTCTTCCATTCTTTCACATGGACTAGAGAACTGTCGTGAGTATGAGACAGAGCAGGGCTGTGTTGGGCTTAAGACCACAGGAGAGGCACCTAGGACACCTGGGTCCAATTCCCAGCACAGCATCCCACACTGGGAAAAGCATTTAACCTTTTATCAATTTCTGTATTCCCACCCTGCAAACAATGTTGTTCCACAAACATGCTGCACAAATGAATTCATGTCTGTAGCTCCCTTTGGGACCCTCTGAGTTTACCAGGCTATATAGAAAGGTGAAACATTGTAATAGTTCTGCCAGGGCAAAGTGAACACAGCTCAGGGATTCAAATCCAGAGCTTTTAGCCTTATAAGCAAGGTGCACTAACCACTGGACTATAGGCTTATTTTGGGCATGGTATTCCCTGGGCTCGTCTAGACTATAATTGCTACAGCGGTACAGCTGTACAGATACAGTGCGGACACTCTATGCAGACAGGAGGGAGCTCTCCTGTTGGCATAATTACTTCACCTCCCTCAGTGACAGATAGCTCTCCCACCAACATAGTGTAGTCCACACCTGGGTTTAGGTGGGTGTAATTTATATCACACAGAAGGGGGGGGCATTACCCATTCCTGAACAACTTAAGTTATACCAAAGCATTCACTAGCGTGTATACGTTCTTCGTCTCTCCTGTCTGTATTAAATAATTAAATATTCTTGCACCGAAGAGGAAGAGAGATTAACTGACTCTATAGCCAGTGGTTAGGGCACTCACCTGGGAAACTCAAATTCAAGTCCCTGCTTCAACGGCTGTCCCAGGGAAGTTGTGTGTTTGGGAATGGGAGGAGTAGCAGACAGCAGACAATTTGCCTAGGAGGATGTGGTCCATCTGTAAAATGGGAACAACAGCACTTCCCTACCTGATGGGGATGCCTTCGGGTTAAACACATTAAAGATTGTGAGGTGCTTATATGCTAAGGTAAGGGGGTGAATATAGAATCTGAAGCATGGGTTCCCAAACTGTGGTAGCATACCTCTAGGTGTATACTAGACATCGCTGAGCAGGTACATGGGAGAAATTGTACAATGGTGGATTTGATTTGTTAATTATTTTTTGTATTGCATCTTTATGATAGGCTACTCAGGTGAAGCTTTAAAACTCTTTGGGAATGTGTTATATAAAATAAGGTCATCAATTCACTTCAGTGAATCACATCAATGAGAACACAGATATACAGAGGCACTGACGTACAGAGCCCTGGCCTCCAATCACCATACAACCCAAACTCATTTCCCAGCAACTGTCCAGTCTAGCTGAGCTCCAAACTTGTGGGGGGAGGGGGAGGTTTTGGTTGTCACACTATAACTTTGTTTGTACGTAACAGTGAAATAGGGACAGATGGCTAAAGACAGGTAGTGTTCAGAAACATATCATTGGTGGGAAGGGTAGGGTACATGGACAACTAGTAAATCTGGAAGGGGGTACACAACAAGAAAGGCTTGGGAACCTCTGTTCTAAGGAGACTGTCCCCACAGAATTCAGTTCATCATGAATTTACAAACCAAGTGATGTATTTGTCTTATCCGGGGACTCACCCACCCATTTCTCAAAAACCACCAACAAAAGTGGCTCTTGTTGGCAGCCTCAGCAAAGGACTAAATGGGCCTAAAATACTCTGTCATCCTTCAGCCCTGGGGCTTCTGTAACAGCGCTAGGGCATTGCAGGGAGGAGTGGGTGACGCAGGCCCTGCTGTGTTGCTCTGGGAGCGCAAAGACTGGGACAGACCCTCGGCTGGTGTAAATCAGTGCTGCTCCATTTGTCAAGGAGGCGATGCTGGTTTACCCCAGCTGAAGATCTGGCCCTCAGAATTTCCACCTGACACCACTCGCCGGCACCAACATCTATTTTAAAACAAAAGAACCCCGTTCCCCTCAGCCTGTAATTTGTAATGCATGACTGCAGGCTTTATCCCACTCACAGTTGACGTATGGTCTGCCTCTCGCCTATAGTAAATAAACTTTCTTTGTCTCCAGCCCCATGCCAGTTAATGTCAAAGAAAACCAGAATCCATTATGCTCATACTGCCCATTCAGCAGGTCTCTGTGCTACACATCAAATGACCCCCCCCCAAAAAAAAATCTACTGCCTGTAACTTATTTTGTTACTTTACTTAACAAAGAAAAAAACAACAACAGCTGTTCTCTCTCCCAAGAGCTCCACTGAAGTTATCTTCCCAAATGCATTTGATTTTCTTTTTTCGAAAATCAGTTTGTCTCTGATCGGCGTAAAGCCTGACTACCCTCTTGCCTTGTCCCCGAAGATCTCGGCTGGCGTGCTAACAAGGGGCGAGGTGCAGCTGTGCTAAGAAACTGCCAACAATTAAGAAGTCATTGTTAAAAAAAATAATCAAACTCAGCGTCTTCTTCGTTAAAACATAGACGTTGAAGATAGGAAGGTAGGAGGCCTCCTGATGCCTTTCAGGGTATGTCTACGTAGCAGCTGGGAGGTGTCATTCCTACCTTGAGTAGACATACATGAATTCACTCTTCTTGAGCTACCATGCTAAAATTAGTAGTGTGGTCACAATGCCCGGGGCAACGGCTTGGGATGGACAGCCGACTACATACCCAGGGGTTGGAGTGGGGTTGTACTTGGGCAGATAGCTCGACCACTGCCCGTGTAGCTCTGGTTACACTGCTAAGCTAGCACATCTCCGACCGGACTCTTCACGCCAGTATCTGAGCAACTTCAGTTAGGTAGGTAGGGCGGCCACTCCATGTGCATTGTGTTAGCTGGAGGAGAGCTAGTGTGATTATGTTTCCTCAGGCTGGGAATTACATCCCCAGCTCAAAGCATAGAGGTATCCTAGGCGGTACTCAGGCACGCTGTGATGAGAGCAATATAAGCACAGGGGTAGATATCTGATCTCTGACTTGCTTTTGGTCTGTGAGTCAATGTTATTCCCCCTCTCCCTGCACAGACACACACCTTTTAAAGCAGAAAACTCTTGTCAACATTCCTTCATTTAGGTTTCTTTAGTCTTTTTTTATTTTTAAGTTCTTTAAATTGTAGCCTTTGTGCAAATAAAATTTTAAAAAAAACAACACCTACTCTGCATTCAGTTTGTAAACTGTTTCCATTTACATCATGTTCCAAATATAATGAATGGCGCATTCTGAGTTTCAAAGACTCTGCTTTTAAATGTAATATTTTAGGTTAGTAATCAGAGTCTATTTTGAATATGTGGTGCCTACAGTACATATGAATATGCTAATCAGCTGAACTTAATAGTTCTCATTTGTATTAATGCAAATTAGGTGACTGTTCTTTCCACCAAATATTTTCCTCTGTATTTATTGGAGAAATCGAAATCCCCCCCATTAGAAGTTCTGATATTTCATCTTAACACTTTAAAGGGCGTGTTTTATTTTAGCTTAATCTAATTTCATTGAACAAAATTGCATCTAAAGGCAATATAAAGTTACAATTTGTTCCACATCAAATAGAAAAATGGCCGTTAAATTTACATGAATTTGACCTTTCGGTTTCTGTATTTCAATTAAACTTCTCTCATAGTGTAGTGGCCGTAGCCCCGTTTGTAGGTATCTGGCTGGAGGCTTAGCACCTCCTCCCATGTGGTATCCACTGTCTTTGTTGATCTTCATTGATCATTAGTCTGATCGTGCCTCCATTGAAGTTTGATGGGAGTTTTGCTGTTGACTGTAAGCAGAGCAAGTTTGGGGCCCTATATTTATACACACCTGTATATGGCTAAACCACCCTGAACACGCCTGATCCCATCTGATCTCGGACGCTAAGCAGGTTTGGGCCTGGCTAGTACTTGGGTGGGAGACCTCCTGGGAATACCAGGTGCTGTAGGCTTAACACCTGGCAGTAGGTATAAAATGCCTCCAATGACAGATAGAATGACACATCAGTTGGAGTATATCACTGGTTGTGTCCAGTCTAAGTGGACCCTGCCATAATGGGGGAATAATGCTAGGAAAAACACATTTATACACATCTATAAGTGGGCCTCTGGCCGCTCTCTTCAAAATACAGACAGGAGACTGCTTTGTGGCTTCACCAGTGTCTTTTATTCGATCACACACAGTGCAAAAACCCCCACCACCTATGTACAGCTTATCTACAAGTATAGCTTTGGCCCAGCCCTCTGTTTGGCTGGCCTCAGGAATAGCCAGCTCTATCAGGCTTTCAGCCTCAGCTGGCTTCCTCAGCTTCTACTTACTTCCCCTGCACCTTCTCTCTCACTTTCTGTCTCTGTCTCTGTCTCCTTCTCCTTCCTCCTCCTACCTCCTCCTACCTCCTTCTCTTGGTTTCCTCCCTGGCAGGCTTTATATCCTGTGGAGGCTGCCAGGTGGAGCACATTAAGCCCTCTGCAGCCCAGGGCTACAGCCAGGTGGCTGATTAGCCTTCCCGGGCTTGCAGAGGCTTCTCCCTGTTGCTGGGCTAGGAGGGAGCAGGGCTGACTCAGCAGGCTGTGGTCAGCGCCCTGCTACAACATCTCTGTGAATGGCATCAGGCATCAGAAATGAAAACAAGTATAACTGCACAGTGCCAGAATTGCAAGTCACATACAGTCGGAACTTCAAAAGAGCTCAGCAGACTGTGAATCTGAGTTATTTTCGAGACTGTCTTCTGAAAATCTGGTTCTGGTTGTTGGGTGCTGAGCATCCAAAAATCCGGCCTTGAACATCTGGCCAAACCTGACCCAAGTAACCTGAACCGGCACTTCATGTGTGCTCTCTTGTTGAACTCCATCAGAGAAGCTAGAGCTAAGCCAGAAGACAATTCAGAAGCAGAGGTGATAAAAAGACTGTAAGCTCCTTGGGGCAGGAACCGTCTCATTGCTCTGAATTTGTACAGAACCTAGCGTCCTGGGATTCTGGTCCATGACTGAGTCTCCTAGGTTTGGTAGTAGTAGTAATAATAATAATAAAAATAACAACATCCAGACTGATGGCCCTGACCTCTAGTGGTTCCAGGGAGGTCCCAGAGGATCACAGAAGAACCAGGGGATAGATCTCCAGAAGATTTATCCCCATGTGTTTTTTAAGAGGATGAGGCATTTCCAGCATGGGAGTAATCCATGTAAAACAGGGGACAAATTGGCCCCTATGTGCCTTCTTCAGAATAAGGTTGAGCAATTAGTCCATTAACAGTAGCACTGCTGCTAAAAGTGAACCTGCTCTATACCTAAATCACTGATAATAGTCTCCAGGGCGGGGAAACTGGAATTTTTCTTCAGTCCTACATGCAGCTTTTGGATAAACTGCTTAAAAAGAAGAAGAAGAAGAAAGTTCCTGCTGTTTTTTGGCAGCTAACTAAACCCTATGCTTCCACAAAGGACAGCCCCCAACCCTGACCCAGAGAACAAGCTTTTCCTGGGTATAACGAGGGGGATGGTTCTCCAGCAGAAATCCATCTCCAGCCTTCTAATGGCAAATGCTTATGTTTTGAAAGGGGGGGGGGGAAACAGGGAAGAAACTGTCAGAGCAGCTCAGGCTCTCCATTAGAATGCAGAGTGCTCCAGAGTAATTACAAAACAGCTGTAATGGAAAATTGGTAGTCAAACCCATTTTCCACCAACTAGAACGGTGAATGGGCTCCATTATGTTCCTAATTCTCATTAACTGAATTTGCATAGGAAACAATGAAGGAATGTGTAATGAGTTAGTCACTCACAGCCGCTTGATACCCCTGAAGCTGGGGTTTGACCCCTCATTACAGGACAGGTGGCAAAGCAGGGTGGGGGAGGCTTTTACCCTTATATGGGGGAGAGGAAAAGGTTAGCCCTGATGGTGTTGCTGATGTGTCACTGGAGGGAGAGAGAGTATGTGTGTGTGTGTGTGTGTGTGTGTGTGTGTGTGTGTGTGAGAGAGAGAGAGAGAGAGAGAGAGAGAGAGAGAGAGAGAGAGAGAGAGAGAGAGAGAGAGAGAGAGAGAGAGAGAGAGAGAGAGAGAGAGAGAGACTATAGGCCACTCCCTTAATCTATCTGTCCCTTAAATCCCCATCCATAAAAGAGGAACCACAGCACTTCCTTTCTTCATTGTCTTTGTTCAGACTGGGGGCTCTTTCATAGAGGATCCGTCTGGTACAATGGGGGTAGATTCTAAGAGAAGACATAGTGATCCCTCACCCGCCCCTGGGGAGGGGGAGCTCTGGCTGAGTGCTACCTCCCCAAACCAGGGTGAGGTCAGGAACGGGGGGAGCTCCTTCTTCTGTTGGGAGGGAAAATAATTCTGCTTCTGACACCCCTCACGACTTTAATCCCCATCTGTATCAATGCATGAAGGGGTGCATGCCCTGACGCTGCTTGGGGCTGCTCCAGAGATGGGTGGCTTTGCAGGATTGAGCCAGATCTGGGACCTTCGCTATCTGAGGCATGGTGTGAAGCCATCAGCTGTGGTCACTTTTGCTGTGGGAAAAAGTTCCATAAGCTAAAAATAGGTATATTTTTGGGGGGGGGGGGAAGGGAATGCATAATGGTCGGAGATACGGTTCTGACTTACGCAAAATCCGGAAAGGAAGGCTTTGCGTAAGTCGGGGAGCCTCTGTAGACTATGCCTGGTTCATGATGCTGATCTTGTTTTGTGTCTGTACAGCGCCTAGCGTAAAGGGCCCTGATCTCTGCTGGGCAGTGCTTCAATACAAATCCTATCTTTTGTTAGAATGGTTGAATACAATGCAACTAATTCCTTACGCCGAAAATGCATCTTAATGGTGGGCTCTATTGTGCTTTTCAGGTGAAATCAGCCCCGCACATAGAACCAGCACAACAACTATGCTTCATTCGACACAGGGTTTCACTTATCATTCCAGTTTGCTATTTGAATTGCAGTTCTGCCTATGGGCTGAGATCAGGGACCTGTTAAACAAACATACAGTCGGTTAAAGCCCCCGACCCAAATAATTTACAAGCTAAATAGATAAGACAAAGGCAGTATCCTGATCCCCTCTTTACAGGCGAGCTGCAGCACAGACTGTGCAGATTCAGGCTTCCCCAGGGTCACACCATGTTTCAGGCTCACAAAAAGAGGACACTGCTGGAGAGGAGGTAAAGGGAGCAGGGGGTTACAGTTTGGGGGTGACGGAGGGGTATGTGCGTACTGGGGGATATTTGTTGGTGCTGGAGGGGAAATTTGGGGTGTGTGCTGGAGAGGTGTATATATACTTTTTTGGAGGGGAGGGGGTGCTGGAGAGGCATGTATACTGGGAGACGGCATTTGGGCAGGTTCTGGAGGTGCAATTTTGGGGTGCTGGAGGGGTGGGTGTATACTGGAGGGTATTTGGAGGTGCTGGAGTGACGTGTACTGGGAGAGGGTATTGGAGGGGTATTGGAGGGGGTACCTGGAGGATTCTGGAGGGGTTTGTGTACTGGGAAGGGTTATTTGGGGCTGATGGAGGGGCCTGTGTAGTGGAAGAGGGTATTTGAGGGGCCATGGAGTTGTGTGTGTGTACTGGCAGAGGTCCCTGGGGTAGTGGAGGGGGTACCTGGCATCTCTCTTGAGGCGGGGGGTAGAGAGGCTCCCTGGCAATGTGACTACTGAACCTCCCTGATACCAGAGTCAGACCAAAGGCCCAAGGTGCAGTTGAGGGACTATTATTCTTGAATGTTTTGTTTGCTCCAGAAGGGGTGGGACTATTTGTGACCTGGTCTCAGAGCCAAGTCATAAGAATAATGCAGGGCCGGAGCAGGGAGCGCAAAAGGAGGAGAGCCTGCTCTACTATGCCCTGCCACCACGGGACATGGCCAAAGATGAGTGACACTCATACAGGCCACTATTAAAGCTTTAGGACATTGGTTCTCAAAGTGGGGGTTGGGACCCCTCTGGGGGTCGCGAGCCAGTTCTATGGGGGTCGTGAGCCCCTGTTGCCAGCAGCTGGCCCCCAAAAATGCCTCTGCCGTGGGCTGCTGACATCCGGCCCCTGCTGCTGCAGGCAGCCCGTGCCCCTGCCGCGGCGGGCTGCCGGCGCCCCCATAAGGCCGGTCCCGGCCGCAGCTCTTGCCAGCCCCGCGAGCCCGGTCCGGGCCCTGGCTCCTGCGGCAGACTGACGGCACTGCCACGTGCCCAACCTGGCCTCGGCCCCTGCAGAGGTGAGCTTCCGGCGCCCCAGTGAGCCTGTCCCCTGCCGTGGTGGGCTGCCGGCGCCTCCGTGGGGCTGCTGGAACCCCCCCCCCCCCCCCCCCTCAATCCCAACCCCTGCCCTGCATTATCCTCCAGAGGGAGGATAATGAGAGAAGACCCCACAACATCTGGACGGACTGTCTCTTCCCGCCTGGACTTGACGGCTGTATTAAAATCCTCCAAGGCATCCCAGGAGCACCCCTGTCTGAGTCCAAGGCACACGGAGAGCTAAATCCAACAGACAGCCAGAGCCCAGCAGGAACGGGCTCTGCTAACACTCCAAGCGAGCAGCCTTGCTGTTACTATCACACAGAGCCTGCTTTGAACTGGTGATCCTGAGCTGAGAGGCTCTGTAGCTACTTCCCATTATCCTGAGCCACCCAGTGACCTTTAACAGCATGAAAACTATTAATGAGCTAATAAGTTCAGGGCTATATTGACACAGCGAGAAAAACATCCGCCTGCGTGCCTCCTAGGTTGCAAGTTTTAACCCACATAGTCAATCAAGCTCCTTAAAAGTCATTACACACGGTTGCAAATAGATATTGCCATTGTCCAGATGGCGTAAACTGGAGTAACTCCATTCAAATGAATAAAACTACAGTAAATCCCTGTGCACTTGAAGTAATTGTTTGGTCCAGTAGATATGTCACCGAGCTGGGACTCAGGAAATCTGGATTTTCTTTCCTGCTCTTCCACTGACGAGTGACATTGGGGAAAAGTCACTTTACTTCTCTTTGCCACTGTTTTCCCTCCCACCCTTTGTCTGTCCTCTGGATTTGAGATTGGAAGCTCTCTGGGGCAAGGACTTTCTGCTGTTATGGCTTGGCACAGCACCATGTGCAATAGGGCCTAAATATCAGGACCTCCTGGCACTTCTCCAATACAAATATAACAGCACCATCATAAAGATGACATCTGTTGAGGCCAACCTCTTCAAAAGCAATCGTCAGTTGTCAGCTCCCAACTTGAGAACCTCGGCCTTGATTTTAAGATGCACTGAACACTCAAAACCCCGATAGAAGCTGATAAGTCCTTCCGGTGCTCAGAAGCACTGGAAAATCAGACCCAGGGTGTCTCTTAGTGGCCAACAAATACTGAGGCACTCAAAGTCAATGTCCATTTTTTTTAAAACTGGCCCAAATAAACACGGCTCCGTGTGGTTAGTCATATTTTTTTAATTAAGATAACACATTTGTGCAGTAAATAGCCTGTGGTCCGTCAGTAACATAACTTTGTACAAGTGCAGCAATAATTGGATAATGTAATGAAATGCATGGCGGCTTTTTTTTAAAGGAAATATAATGAGATTTCATCATTTTATATGTGCAGGTAATTAGTTCTTTAGAAATAAGAGGAGAGCAAATTATCTGCAGATTTGAACTAGCAGGAAGCAATTCAAATGGCGCAGCTGAAGAGGTAAAAATGATCTGCTTTAAATCACTTGAAATTCAAACCAAAACCATTCCTGGAGGAAATCAGATCAGTGACAGGAGCTGACGGGATTTGTTTTGTAAAACAGAAGCTATTCAGTCTTCAAAGAATATGGCCTTCATTTGCTTTTTCCCAAGCCTTACACAGACAAAATCCCCATTGAAGGCTACGGGCCTGATTCTGCTCTCACTAAACCTCCTAGACGTATGCTACGCATTTCTAAATCACCTCTCGGAAACAGATGCTAGCTGCATGTGGTGACGTGAATAACCTCTTGTGCGCTGAGTTTGAGTGCACGGATACCTAATGTGCTGGTGTCAGTCAGACAACAGACTCCCGTGCCCCTCAGACTCCTAACTGGCCATGTGCACAGCCATAGAGGTGCATGCAGCTCTTGGTGCCTTGCTTTGAAAGCCTACCCCTCTCTCTGCTCAGGGGGACCCGATATTTTATTGATACGCTTTCACCCTCTCCTCATCGTTAATATTTAAGCAGGTTCTCACAGCAGGCAGCACACAGCTCATGGTAGGCAGGTGGCCCTGCCAGCGGTATGCTGGGATAAATGCCTCCTGTGGAATTTGCATTGCTTTTGTTCTTCTCCTCTGAATTCTCACAAACAGGCCCAATTTGAAAATGCAAACAAACAAGGAGAGATCTAAACTTTCTCTGAAGGAAGCCTAACCCCCTTGAAGAAAGTTCCCCTGGGCCACTACTGATTTGGTTTGGTTTGGTTTCACTCTTATTTCTCGCTATTGTTTTCTTTCCTTTGTACTTTGATGTTTCTTTCGGGACTCAAGTTTGAAAAAAAAAAGAAGAAGAAGAACAAACACAAAGGCATTTACAGTATATTTTTGTTTGGAACAGGCCTGTCGACAGAGTCAGGGGAAAACAAGGAGATGAAGGATTAGTGAGAAGGCAGGAGAGAGGAAGGCTTCCTTGAGCTAGCCTTTCCCCAGGGAGATGCATCTCCAAATCCATCCAGAACCCCAGAGGAAACTCCCTGCCTGAAGCAGACTCTCATCTGTTGTCCCATGACCCAGCAGGCCCTGGCCCTAGCGAAGCTAGCTCTGCCCACCACACCAGCCAGCGCACCAGAGGAGCAGGGTTGCAAGCAGTTGATATAACTGACTTTACCTTGGCCCAGAGTGGGTTTTGAGCATAGGCGCTTCAGTGCTAAAATTTCTACTGCTTGAGCTGAAAGACTAAGGACCAGATTCTCCAAGATATTAAGGCACTTAATTTAGTTGGGATTAGTCCTGCTTTGAGCAGGGGGTTGGACTAGATACCTCCTGAGGTCCCTTCCAACCCTGATATTCTGTGATTCTATAATAAAATGACATCTTATTTGCTTCAGAGGTTGTGGTCACTTCTCCCTAGCTAGAAAGTAATCTCATTTAATCAGTCTAATTTGTACTGAGTGTCCTCAGGACCAGAGAGTTGGTCTCTTTCTCCAATTCTGTACCACTTCATGCCATTATTTATACCTGTGCAAAGTGGACGCAGAATGCAACCAATCACTTATCTTTAGCCTCCTTTTGGGCTAGATTGTGTCTCTGCCCAGTGCAGGGGAGACTCAGGGAGTCATGGCTGGCCAGATCACCATTTAAAGAGCTGGGAAATAGAAGGTTCAATGAAGAAGTGAGTGGGGCATCGATGGACAGGGTTAAGGAGTGTCTGAGTTGGAGTAGGGAGAAAAGAAGGAAAGGAGAATACAGCTGGTTGGAAGATGAGTTTTCTCCCCCATAGAGATTTTTGACTGAAATATTTTTTTCTAAGAAAACAGCCATTTACTCTGAAAATTCCCATTTATTGTAGTTGAAAGCCCAAATTTTTGACCAGCCCTAAATTGTGAATCTTTGAGTCACAATCCTTCTTCCCCCCTGGCTCCTCTTGGAGCAATACAGCTATTATTATTCTTCGTCTTTTGATAACACCTAGGAGTCCCAGTCCGGGTACAGAAGCCCTTCATGGTAGCCATTGTACAAACCCAGAACTGAAAGATGGTCCCTCCCCCAAAGAATTTACAATCTGCAATGTGTCACTCCTTACACTGGGCACTGGGGCTCCATATAGCCCTTTCCACAGCTGCGTGTGGTTACACAAGGTGGAGGTCACCTCTTGTGCATTCATCTCATTGCCCTCGGGGTTGCCAGCTATAACATTGAGAGGTTGTTTGCATGGCAACAATTGCCCATCAAAAAGCAACTTTTCCCTTTCTCTGAGTGGGCCAGAGTTAAGACTTGTTGATGACCCCAGTTCAGTCACAAACAAAGAAAAGAAGTAATAAACACCAAGTGATTTATTAGTGTGGACAAAATGATTTGATGTTGCTCCTTGTTGACAGAAAGATCTGGCCAGAATTACATTCTATTGATAAAACTGTGAAGAAATGCCATTCATCGACCACATGATGTTAGGGGTTGGAGAAAAATGCATTTGTCCACAGAATATTATTTTTCCTGAGTTGTCAGTCGTTTCTAGGGATTTGAACAACCTCATGTTTGCAGTCTCACACACATCCACTCTGTCTTCCTTTTATTCATTTAACAATTTAGTTCTTTGCCTGGATGTATTTTTATCAGTCTAATCTAATTTGGCCATGCATTTCTAGTACCTGGGCACCCAAGGCGCTGATTAGAGGTGTTAGAATGGTGTCACGTTAACTAAGAGCTGACATGATGACCTTTGCCTTATACCAAAACATGACCTCTCTTACTAGGAGAGAAAACAATTGAGTTTGCTACAAATAAAAATCACAGGCTTCGGTACTCCTGCTTTCCCCGTAAAGATATTCGAGACCCTGCCAGAACCAGGAAGCCTTAGAAATTTTCTTGTGAGAATCTGATCTTGTGTTTGCCAGGATCCAAAGAAATTTTTATTAAGAAATCCCATATTTGAATGCTTAGCCCCCGAGGATCTCTGGGGGATGTTGCCATTCCACCATTCCAATCCTCGAGACCCATGAAGATATATTAGTTATTTTGTAAAGTTATCCCAAAATTCCCCTTTCTAATGCACCAGGAAACCAGCCTGAAATAATTGTTCTGAGCTTCTGCTACCCTTGCTACCTCAGTCAGAATGTGCCAACATTCCTCTTCACTTGTATGTTGCTTATGGTTACACTGCTGATGTCTAATGAAGGTGAACCTGCAAAAATATCCGCAGCACGGAGTGATCAAATTGCAATACTTTGGGAAATTCAGAGAAGAATTTGTAGCCAGAAATATCTGATATGTATATTTAGCTTCCTTTCCTCCATTCTATCTTGGGGGCCTATCCATGATCTTTTGGTAACATGTACACATTCACACTCACACTCAATATATCACCCTCAAGAAAGGGGCTGGGAGGGAGAAGAGCAGGGTTCTGATCTGGCCCAGTCTTCACCAGAATTAGAAATTGGCTCTAGATCGAAGTAGATGATGAACGTTTGATGTTTGCTTCTTATTTTTTTTCCATGTTTATGGTCATTAACGTGCTAGTTCTATAAAGTAACGAAAAACCTAATATTAAATATAATTAAAATAATATGAAGTAATATTAAATGGAAAAATGTAGTCCATAATCTAGTCATTAACCCCAGTGTCCTTGCCAAATTTAAATTTGACTGCTCAATGATTTGCCTACTTATAATTTCTGCTCTTGTTTTAGCTGGATGTTGTAGTCTTCCTCTCAATAAAATACTGCACACCATGATTTCGCAGCTGCTTTCCATCCCAAACGGGGTGCGTTGCAGTGGTCGAGGAATGAGTGTTAGGGCTGGTCTCCACTACGGGGAGGGATCGACTGCAGATACGCAACTTCAGCTACGTGAATCACGTAGCTGAAGTTTGCGTATCTGCAGCCGACTTACTGTCCGTCCTCATGGCGGCGTCAGTCGGCAGCACGCTCCCCCGTCGACTCCAGCTTGCGCCTCCCGGCAAGCTGGAGTTCCGGAGTTGATGGGGGCGCCGCGAGCGATTGATTTCTCACATCTTCATAAGACGCGAGAAATTGATCACCAGAAGATCGATGGCTACCCGCCGATTTGGCGGGTAGTGAAGACATACCCTTAGTTATATAAGTTGAAATCTTGGTCCCTTTGAAGTTACTTTGAGTTTTGCCATTGTCTTCACTGGGGCCAGAATTTCCCCCATAATATCTATTTTATGCTAGAGATTAACCTGGGACATTGAATTCAAATTACCCTGGAGTTTGGGGGAGGACAGGGTCTTGATAACCCCTTCAACTCTTTGGACCTATATATTCTATCTAAATGTTACAAATGCCAAGGATGTGTCTGACATTCCAGAAATTCAAGTCAACTGAGTTCGTTTATTATTCTAGTGCATCCTTGAATCAATGCATATATTTATGCTCCTGCATTGGTCTCTAGATTGTAAAACCACTGCCATGCCACTCATAGATTTGCGAAAAAAACTTCCCCTTTTTCAGTTAATGTGCTTTTTATTAATAATTATTTGTATTTCATGCCGCATATAGAGGTCCTAACCAAAGTCCACATGGTTGGAGTAAGAACCTGCCCTTTCTCTGAAGAATTTAGAATCTACAATGGACAAGACAGAGAGACAAAGGATTATTACCACTTTTTTACAGATAGGGAACTAAGGCACAGAGAGATTAAGTAATTTGCCTGTGGTCACACACAGCTAGCTATCAGTAGTGTTGGGAATTAAACTCAGCTCTCCTGAATTTCAATTCAATATCTTAGACAAGGGACTATCTTTTAGGGTGACCAGACAGCAAGGGGGAAAGACCAGGATGTGGGGCAGGGGGAATAGGATCTTATACAAGAAAAAGACCCCAAAATTGGAACTGTCCCTATAAAATTGGGACATCTGGTCACCCTACTATCCTTCCCCCAGTGATGTGCCATACAGCAGGGGGCTCGACTGATTAAGTCCTTAGTAGGAGAGCAGAAAGTGGTTTGATTTTGGTAGATGAGAGAAGCATAATCTGAGCCTCAGACTTCTGAGTTCCTATCTTGGCTTGCATGCTTTTATTTTTATTATAACTCGTACAGTAACACCTAAAGGTTCCAACCATATTTGCGAGGCACCGTATAGACATGCAATAAAAGCCAGTGCCTGCCTGACAGAGCTTACAATCTACATAGACAAGGCAGACACAGGGTGAGAGATATTAGGAAACACTATTTTACTAGGAGGGTGGTGAAGCACTGGAATGGGTTACCTGGGGGGGGGGGGGTGGAATCTCCATCCTTAGAGGCTTTTAAGGTCAGGCTTGACAAAGCCCTGGCTGGGATGATTTAATTGGGGATTGGTCCTGCTTTGAGCAGGGGGTTGGACTTGATGACCTCCTGAGGCCTCTTCCAACCCTAATATTTTATGAAACAGACAAAAGGATTTTCTATGGTCACATCAGTGAAGAAACTGGAAATAGAACCCCAGTCTCCTGAGACCTACCCACTAGACCATCCTGTCTGCTGTTTGGGCTATACAAGGGGCAGGATCTTTTCTTCCCAGACTGTTTAATGGGACGATGCCAACCTTCCCCTCCCCCTCCCTCTTCTTTCATTTCATACCCAATCAATATTAACTGACAACACACGGGTCAGCAACGATAGCAGTAATATCAGCAGCATGGAAATTACAAAAGAAACTATTGTTTGCCTTGAAATTAAGGGCTATTGAAATCAATAGTACATTTGAAAATTGATATCGATCACAGCATGTGTGTGTGGTGGAAGGGTGCTGGGGGTTAAGTCCCCTCCCAGCTACATAATTTCAGTTTCATTTTGACAAAGCCAATGAAATCAACCTAAAAATTATACACATACAAATCTTTTTGAAGCAATTGAAAGGAGAAAAATATTGACATCTCATAATTGGATTTCCCCCCTTACAACAATAACTGTTTTTGTGATTATTTTCCAGGGTTTGGATGTTGGGTGATTGTTTTTGAGGTTTGCTCCGGGTTTGCTTTACTTATTTAAAGGTTTCTACTCAGCTCATATGGAGAAGAAGGGAGGAATAAAGTCTGCAAATGCCAGTCGCATCAAACAAGCCAGGAATAGTAATAGTTATTGTTTGGCGTGTTTGAGAGCTACTGTGTGACAAATTGATTTGAAGTCATCATTTGCTTAAAAAGGCAGTAAATGAAACTTTATGAGATGGGGACAAAGTAACGATACAAAATTGCCCATCCAGAACTTCTGATGGTGATCAGTTAAATGAAATAGATTAACTGTTTTTTCCCCCTCTCCATAATGTCGGCAAAAATCAGAAGCAGCCAAAGATATTCTTTATCCTTGTTCCTGAGTGAACCAACAGCTCATACACTAGTGGCTAGTGATGACAGAGTTTGGTAGCTAATGACTGAGTGACTGTAAGTAGCTGAAAATACTACAAAATGCCAAACAAATTGTGTCACAGCTTTAATATTACCTATCCTTTTAGTGCTTGTGAAAGGTGCTGGAGTGACAGTCCTGGACGCTGCAATCCTCTATTGATAGAACAGGAATAGTCCCAGCAGTTGCTTCTTAATCCTGCCCCAGTGTGTGCTTCAGCCCTGATGTGAAGGTATCTAAGGATAGTTTGGTCTCCATGTTCAGTCAGTCCTTGACTTTTCCACTGGAAAGGGTGCTATATTGGGATGGTGGGTTTCATGATGTGGACCATTGTTCATGAGGAACTGGACTGAAGATCGCAATTCACTCATCAACTTTTTTACTTGCACAAGAACAAGTCTAGCTATTTTCAGAGGCTGTGGATAGAAGCATCTGAAACAATTGGGAAGGGATGAAAGCTGTTTTCCAATTTCTTCCTTCACTCTGTTTCAAGGTAAAGTGTCTGTCAAGATCAAGAGAACTTCTCAGCAATCAGTTCGTGGTGTCTGAAAAAAATGGGTAAGATTCTCTAATTGGTTAAATACCAGGGAGCACTAAGCGTTGGAACAGATGATAGGCTCTTCCCAAAGGAGAATGCATCACATCCAGGGTGTTCCAAGTCAGAATGGTCCTGATGCGGTTTACTTGGGTTTTTTTTGTTTTTTTTCCCCTTAGCTAACTTTCATGGAACCCAGTTATTTCTCCTACTGATTCTATCACTGGCGATTTGTTATGTGGCATAAAACCCTGAAACAATGGAGAATATGACTGTTGTTTATGTGCCAGGCATGGCATCCAAAAATGTGTGGCGACTTATGTTCTGATGAACAAAGAGCTTGCACTCATGGGTGTTGTAGATATTATTAGTTATTGGTTATATAGCATCTATCACAAGCTTTACAGCAAATTTTCCTGAAATATAAACTGCCCAAATTTTGCTCTCTGCTACATCTTAGAATTACAGATCCGCAGAGGGAAGACACGGTAGAAGATTGCAAAGTTTAATGAATATTCTTTTGAACGTCTAATGTCAGCAAGATGAATCTTATCTAGGCAGTGGTGTAAGAAAAAGTTAAAATATAGGAAAAAGTCTTACTGAAGCTGTGTAACTAGCTCTGGGCTGCTTTAAGTTCTTATCTTGTGTTATGCATTCCTGAAAGCACTACTGGGTTTCACAGAGTTCAAACTCCTATCTTGTCCTGTACATTTCATACGTTTGTCTTACCTCATGTTTTAGCTCATATCTGCATGTATTCTAACCCCATATGTACCATTTCATAATAAGAACTTTGTGTTTGTATGTCTTGTTCTTTCCAGACAAATAACTAAATAGATAAAAAACGTCATGTTTTTCACCTGTTAATTTGCATGAAGCCCTTCTTGCCTCCTCCTCCATGTAAAGAACCATATAAAAAGTCTTGCAATGATGTATGAAGAGAAGCCATAATTTGAGAGCTATCTCTGTAGCTTCACTTCGCTAGCGAATAAACTTTTGCATTCAAGCTTTCTCCAGAGCCTGCCTGTTCTTTGAAGGTAAATTGAGTAACCTCCAAAGAAAACGAGCCATTTGTGCAACAGTGGGACAGATTGTAATGTGAGTTACGCACCTGTCGGCCTAGAATAACACCACTTACCCATCGCCTGCTTTCAGGCCTCCACAACTCTCAGGTTTCTTTCCACAAGCTTTCTACTTCCTCAGCCCTGCATTGGCTTCTATTCACCTCCCAGACCCAAATTCCAGTTCCTCATCTTTGCCTGCTGGGCTTTGCGCATATGTCATATCACAAAAAAACAGACTAGATCCTTATCTGGTGTAAATTGCCATTGCTCCATTGACATAAATGGAAATCAATCAATTTACATCAGGTAAAGAGCCGGCCCACTAATATTAATAATAAGCTTAGAAACCTAAATTCAGCCCATGGTATTAACAGAGAGGGATTGCTCTTTAACAATCCTGTTTCAGACTGTATTTATATGTCATTTTAAGTATGCTTATTTCAGCAATTCAGCATTTTATTTTTTTGTATTCCCATATCCTTTTCTACAAAGCATTTGAGTTCACCATTAAGTGATTTCTGTATTTATTCTAGAAATCTCAGCTGAGAAGCATGTGATTTTACCTCAGGCTTCTGCTTTTTAGGCAGCATAGTCTGAAATATGAAGGCATGAATACAAGTCGCCTTTGGTCAGTAACTTGAACTGGGTTTGAACTAGGAAGTCACTTCTAAGACAACCTTTTTTAATGTGGGAGTCTCAAGTTAATTCCTTAACTCCACATTTAGTCACCTATGTGCTGAATTAAAGAAAAGCTGATTAGCCCCCAGCTCCTAATGAAGCCAGGTGGATCTGCAACTTTGAAGATCAGGCCACTGGAGGCTAATCTCAGGTCCCAAGTATTGACCGAAGTGGCTATCCCAATCAACGTAATCCAGGAAGGTAATGGCTCCGCTAAGACTAAAACTCTTAAACCCAGGGCTAAATTTGTGCCAGGGTTTGCCAGGGCTGAGTCCCGGAACCTCTGGGCTTGGCAGTTCATAGCCATGGCATCTCTGGGCTTGCCTCATCACTTATGAAAGTAAAAAATATATATATTTGTTTCAGCCCCAATTAGGCACTGCTTAAGCCCTAACTGCCATTTTCATATAGGCTCCAGTAAAAACATTCCTTCCCCAATCAGAAATATAATCTATCCAAAAATGCTAGTAAATTCATACTAGTAAGATCTGATGCACCATTTATATTGTATATATGTGGGTTTGTTATGGAGGATGGGGCAAACCTAACCACTTAAGGAATCTGTTTTAATGGCACGTGAAAGAAAAAAATCAAGCAGAATACAGCATTTGGGGGGGAAGTGAGGGTTGCCTGGATGATTAAAGGCTATGAAAATGTAATGAAACAAGATCCAACTCAATTAAAAATAATAATAATAATAATGATAAAAATAACAATTGTGTGGGAGATATGGAAAAAAATGTTCACTGAGGAGTGACAAGCAGCTTGGAAGTATGCCCAAACCTGTCCCCTGCTAGAGAATGCCAATTTCTTGAAGATGACAGATGATGGAGTTTTCTTTTCGTGCACTCCATAGAAATGCAGGATAGCCCCTTATCCATTCTCCCAGATGCATAATGCTCAGTAGACCATTGGTAGATTTCTCAGATATTATTCCCCTGCCATCATTCCTCACCCTCTCCTACTTTTCCTCTTCTGTTCTCTATCCGTTCCATCATCTGGATTACCCATCATGCCAATGTCAAGAAACCATGTTTCTCTTTCATTTCCATGCCAACCTGTCGGTGGTACTGATTTTTGTGTCCTGCACAAAGGAAGGAAGAACCCCACGCCCCGCTACAGGGTGGGGACCGATTGGCTAAGCAGGAATTCTGCAGAAAAAGACCAGGGGATTACAATGAATGAGAAGATGGATATGAGTCAGCAGTGTGCCCCTGTTGCCAAGAAGGCCAATGGCATATTGGGATGCATTAGTAGGGAGCATTGTCAGCAGATTGTTTCCCTCTATTTGGCACTGCTGAGGCCACACTTGGAGTATTGTCTCTAGTTTCGGTCCCCATACTATAGAAAGGATGTGGACAAATTGGAGAGTCCAGTGGAGGGCAACAAAAATGATTAGGTGGCTAGGGTACATGACTTATGAGGAGAGGCTGAGAGAACTGGAGTTATTTAGTCTGCAGAAGAGAAGAAATAGGGGGGATTTGATAGCAGCCTTCAACTACCAGAAAGGGGGTTCCAAAGAGGATGGAATTAGACTGGTCTCAGTGGTAGCAGACAATAGAACAAGGAGCAATGATCTCAAGTTGTAGTGTGGTAGGTCTAGGTTGGATATTAGGAAACACTGTTTCACTAGGAGGGTGCCGAAGCACTGGAATGGGTTACCTAGGGAGGTGGTGGAATCTCCATCCTTAGAGATTTTTAAGGCCCGACTTGACAAAGCTCTGGCTGGGATGGTATAATTGATATTGGTTCTGCTTTGAGTAGGGGGGTCTCTTCTAACCCTAACATTCTATTATTCTATTATTAGTTAGTCAATTTTTAATGTTGATTTTTCTATGAAAGCTTTCATAAAATTTTTGAATTTCAACAAAAAAAGAGAAAAATGTTGATGCAAATTCAGCAATTTTCCTTCTCCCTATTTTTTAGCCAGCTCTTCTCTCTATATTTGTTGTCCTGCCACCATGGTATTTTAAGTACTGGACAACTAAGATCTGTATAGTTTTTATGGCTTCCATGTCCACATATTCCTATTCTGTGTGGTGGGAAGTCTATAGGAAATAACATGTTTGGAGGCTGGCCAGCTATTGCCAAAGAAAGATGCAGAGGGTGAGCGAGAAAAGTATTTCTGCTGCACTACAGTACTTCTCAGCCACATACGCAGGCAAACTAGTTTGGAAGTATTCAGTAAAAGCCAGTTGGATACAAACACATTAAAAACTTGCCGCACAAAGATGTTTTGCGCACCTCTCTCTCGCCTCATCTGCAGCCTGTCTAGAGGCAGAGAGAGGACAGTTGTAGTATCTTCTCCCTGAAGTTGTCTGCCGGCCAGGGACTAATGAAAGGAATTTGGCTGGTTTCTTGGCTTCCTTGGAAGAGATCGAGATTCCTAAAGGGAAACGAGTGATGGAGATTGTCTGAATGCTTGTGCCCAGAGCAGAGATGAGTTAGTCAATGTCAAAACACAAACCTTTACTCAGAAAATGTAGGTAAGCTTGTTTTGCTCCACAACAGCAAGCTGTGCTGAGAAAGCTCTTTCATATGCTTTTGATACAGGGAGGGCTGTGCTTTTCTAAACAAAAATGTCTAGAGGTAAAACTTGTCCCTCATGTGCAGAAGACATTGCCACTGTACTGGGGGAAGATGGATGATCATGTCAATAGCACATAGGGGATGTAGGCGCTAAGGGGATATGGATTCATTTCCTGCCTCCGATACAGACTCTTTGTGTGACCTGGACCATGTCATTTAAGGTTTGAATTTCAAAAACTCTCATGACTGAGCTAACCCTACTCCCACTGAACTCAAAAGTTTTCCATTCCCTACAGTAGGAGCACATTTAGGCCAATACTAAGAGTTTTGATCTTTATCTCTCTGTGCCTGAGTTCTCCATCTGTAAAATGAGGAAAATTATACTTCTTTTCTCCCACCTTTTGTCTCTCGTCTATTCAGACAGTAAGGTCTTTGTGGCACAGATTGCCTGTGGCTACATGTTTGTACAGTGCCATTCTGGACTGTGCCCTCTAGGGGAAGGTCTACACTTCATTTGGGGCATGCCTCCCCACCCGGATAGAGGGACTCACACCAGTTTCCCAGGAGCTAGCATGCTGAAAATAGTAGTGTGGACATTGCGGTTCTGGCACCAACTCAGGCTAGTCATCCAAGCTCAGATGAAGGGGGTCTGAGCCGGAGGGCCAGAGCAGCCATGTCCTCATTGCTCTTTTTAATGCACTGGCTTGAGCAGAGCGGGAGCAAGTGTGTCTACACGGGCTGAGAGACTTGCTCCCATCTGCAACCAAAACACACTTTACATGCCATCATAATACATGCAATAAAATAAACACATAAAAGGTAATTTGCAGAAATGAAGTAATTTGCGCTTAAACCTATCCTCCAAGATTGGAGATATTTGATCCAGTGGTTAGGCCCAGAGGAAAGACAGTTGTGATCCTGGCTCAAATTGTAAACAATTCCCACGTCAGAAGTTGTCAGTCTCCGCATTTTGGATCTGGTCAGTTTCCAGTCGCACATTGGTTATTATTCTATAGGACATGGTTTATATATACAAATCACTTCCTGCTTAGTGCCAGGGAGGTGGAGTGTAATAAACTGACTAGCTAAGGCTTGTGTGCACCAATTCCTTTGCATGGACCGAAACAGAATTGCTAAGGCCAGGATACAAACCTTAACACGCTCCAAACCACCTTCACCAGGCAAGGACAATCCACCAGAGAAGTAGTTCACATCATAGAATGGGCCACCCAAACAGGGCCGGCGACAGGGGGGTACAACGGGTACAGCTGTACTGGGCCCCGGACTTAAGGGGGCCCCCCCTTAAATCCGGGGCGTGCCCAGTACACAGCTGTACCCCCTTGTTGCCGGGCCTTTGAGCAAGGCGCGGCTCCGGGCAATCGCTGCAGCGCTCGTCAGCCCCCTCCCCTGGCACCCAGCAGCCTCCCACCACCCCCCTTTGCTTCTCCTGGCCGGGCCACGCGGCCAGAGCGCATGCGGGGGTTGGGCCCCGCGGGCGGCGGGAGACCGGTCAGGGGGGGTGCGGGGGGCGGGAGACCGTGGGAGGGGGTGCACGATCTGCATACGGGGCCCCAATATTCCTGTCGCAGGCCCTGCACCCAAATGCCCTGAGAGAAACTGCTTTAAAATAGGACAAAAAATACCCTTCCAACCGCACGTGCCTAATTATCACCTACCTCCCCACACTGGATTGATTAAATAATTACAGTTCTTACTCAATAGGGACTACATGCTGAAATAAATCTTTCCCCAACCCCCTCTTCTGGCCTTCAAACATCTCCCAATCTCGCCAACCTCAGAATCAAAAGCAAACTCCCCACCAACTAGGACCTGCAAACTCAAAGCAGCATGACACTTTCCATAACAATCAGTGCGAAACCTGCAGACATATCTCCACTATTACAAGGATCAACACTCCCCACAAGACACCTTTCAAGAGCCTGGATCCTACACATGCCTGTCACAACATGTGGCATACCTCATCCTGTACAGTAGATACCCCAATAACAACTAGGTGGAAGAAACCAGGCAATCACTGTGCTCGTAAATGAACTGACACAGAAAAATGATAAATGAAAAACACACCATATCATTTGCAGGTGAACATTTTTCACAGAACAATGACTCCATATCTGACCTCTTAGTCCTTGTCCTCAAAGGAAACTGGTGCAACACCTTCAACGGACACGCCGAAGAGCATAAATTCATAACTTTACTAGACACTAAAAATCATGGTCTTAATAAAGACACTGGGTTCATGGCCTATTACAACAAGCTGCAACTCATTTAACTCCTGCTTATGTGTCCTATGACGGGCAGAGGTGTTAACTGGGCACTTCATCTTAAATGGCATCTTACAATAAGAGTTAACTATTTATGGTAAACAATCTGTTTCACCTGGTATTTAGCTGTGACACTCTTAATACCCTCCCAGACCTGAAGAAGAGCTCTGTGTAACTGGAAAGTTTGATCACCCGCAGAAGTTGGTCTAGTAAAAGATATTACTTCACTCACCTTGTTGTTCTAATGTCTTGGGACCAACAGAGCTACAACACTCTCTAGATTACCTGCCACAAGCTGCTAACACAACTGCTAGGATTACAGCTATTTGGGAATTTTTCAGGGAAACTATTTTTGCATCAGAAAATGCAGATTTGGTGAAACCAAAACTTTTCTAAACTAGATGGGAGTCCCTCTTACAGGAATAGAATAGACCCAACTCACATCCCTTTTGCCAGCCCAGACACTCTTGGGACCTAGCCTGATCTCCGTTTCCCTTCCAGAGAGTGTGTCCATCTATGGGGAACTGCCTTATCTCATATCTATCCCCTCAACTTTCAGCCTGAGCCTAAATACCGTTTGCTCAGTGGCTCTTATTAAAGGACTCAGGTTTGAAGTCTTCCCTTTGCTTTGAACTGGTTTTCTCTAATTGGCCATCCAAGGGGGTGGCTCTGATGATGGATCCATTGTTTAGATCCATTCAGCCTTCATGGTTTGCAATCATAGGGTGTAGTAGGGGGTCGGGGACATGCAGTAAAAGCAGCTGCTTCCCCAACACTGCAGCACACCACCTCAGAAATTCTAGACATAAGCCCCAGTTTGGGGCAGAGGGTCAGTATCCACCATCCTCTCTCGGGGCCTGCTGCAGAGTGTTGGCATTGATTTCAGTGGCAGAGGAAGAACCTCGTCGTCACCAGAAACTGATCACCCCCTTGCCAGATTGAGCCTTAGAGGTCACTTCTTCTGCTAGCCCCACCCACATTAAACCACCTGAGAAACTGATATCAGGTCAATTTCTCTGTCCATTTCTGAGCTGGTTTTGTGAGTCACCCAACACGCTCAACCTTCCTCCTCTGCCTGCTCACAGGATCTGGAAGTTGAACTGAAAGCCCCAGGGGATAGGGTCTGTCTCTTCTTCTGTGCTTTGTGCACGGGTGAAAGCTCTCTCATCCCTCAACTACTAGTAAATAATTGTAATAATTAGTATTATTAATAATGCAAGATCTTAGAGGGTATAAACATCGGTAAAATGGAGTATCTTCAGACTTCTGTGAGCACATAGAGGCCCCCCAAGGAAATAAAATTATCCATTCAGAGGGGAACATCTTGCAGCCAGTGTAACTTTGGGAGAAATGTTATGTATCTAATCGGCTTTTGGTGCTCTCTCCGGAAACACTCATAATTGTGTATTATTTGTTAGGCGGGAAGAGTGCACTCAGGACTGATGAATGCTTTTTAATTATCAAAGCACTATGGGAGATGTGTTTGGTGGGTCTCAATCAACTATTGAGTGGACAGGGGTGGAGAAAGGACATAACCACCACTACCACCACCACCTCCCCCCTCACCCACACAGTTAGCACTAGTCAACCTTCTTGTTGGCAGTCTTAGCAGAGACCCTGGACTGAGCAGGTCCCAAGGACTAAACTTCCCTCAGTCGCTGCCTGCATTGTACTCACCTGGGGTGAAATTCTTCCCTGTGCAGAGGGTCAGAGCAAGGACTATGCACCATCTAAGCTCAATGTCAAAGGCTTGAAAGAGGCCTACACCTTTTGCTAGCCCTTTGCATGGAGTAAACTTCATCAGCTGGGACCAGATACAAGCTTTCAACCTTCAGGGCAACCCAGCACTTTTCTCAAGACACTAAAGGGATGGAGAAGGTATATCGTGTAACCACAGAGTTGAGGCCCAGTGTCAGCCGCAAGCAGTCCATATTTACAGGGCCTTTGCCCATCCTGTAGCTAGACCTGGCCTATGGACTTCTGCCAATAGAGTGAAATTCACCTCAGTGCAGAAGGCCTATTCACCAAATAAGCTCTATTTTGAAGGTGCAGAATTAGCCTACTTTGGACTGGGCACTGTCTTAGCCAATACTGGGGGCTTGAGCTGGGATGTCCAGAGGTGAAACACAGGAGTTGCTCCAGCATGAGCCAAAGAATCAACTTTCTTTAACTGGGGCTGCAACAGACTCGTATCTTCTGCAGTTCGGCACAGGGGAACCCCGTAACATGCTCCCCAGAAAGTAAAATCTGCTCAGCAGTGAACTTTACCCCATCAATCCTATATAATAAAAGGCCAGAGAATGTTTGTCCAAGATCATCATGCGCAGTAGAGACAGTCCGGATCAAGAGCATGCTGGGAGTTGTAGTTCGGCGGCACAAAATGGCCACTGTGTGTGTGCGTGCCATAGAGACGGCCAGGACAATTTCTTTCATTAAGCACTTTGGCCCATGTAAACAGGCTGTTACACTAGTATATAATATGGAGGTATACCTATCTCATAGAACTGAAAGGACATTGGAAGGTCATCAAGTCCAGTCCCGTGCCTTCACTAGCACGACCAAGTACTGTCCCTTGACAGATTTCTTTCCCCAGGTCCCTAAGTAGCTCCCTTAAGAACTGAACTCACAACCCTGAGTTTAGCAGGCCAACACTCAAACCACTGAGCTATCCCTCCCCCCTAGCAAGGGGTTACCTTCCCCATGCCTCGTTGCATCCCGAATCCTACCCCAGTCCTCTTTCTCTCTCCTCCACTTTCCCGGCCTAGTAGATGAGGCTTTATTACAATATGAACTCCTGTTTCCCTGGTAAAGTGGTATCCCGGGGGCTGACTGTCACTCTTGCAGTGGCTGGTGAGGTTTTTTATGAAATTAGGCATATTTGTCTTGATGTTTAGTAGAGAGCATGAAATTCAAATCTCCGTGTTTGGCATTCTGTGGGCCAGTGTTTTTAATATTCAGTGGCATAACTTCATTGCAGTTTTGACAACACTGTATAGGAGCTGTGCTTACCATTGAAAATTAAAGCCACTGAAAGAGTTGACAACAGCAGAATTCTGAATGCTTCCAGGCTCCTGAAGTGATTGTTATTCCAGTTTGTCTAGAAGTGCTTATTGTGTTTGTAATACCGTCAGTTCCACTTAAGGGCTACTTGAAGTCAATGCAATAGAGGTAAGTACTAGAGAAACCTTTCATTCTTTCTTCCTCAACCTTTACATCACGGCTACCACTCTGAAACCTGTTTATATTTCTATGGCTTATTTGCATTTGGCCTATTGTTTGATTCATTAGATTATTTCTTGATATCTCCGTAGGCTGACCATTCCTTGCTATCTCGTTAAACACTTACCTAGCTTACAGGGCAACACTATCTGAGCACCTAAGAATAATTAATGGATTTTTCTCTCCACAAAGCCCTTTGGAGGCAGGGAACTCCTATCCCCATTTTACAGATGAGGAAATCTCTGTGTACGCACATATGAGAACTCGCTATAGTGATTTCCTGAACCTGTCCTCCACGTATACTGATCATGCCATCATGCCTGAGGTGATTGTGTGTGTATTACGCTCGGAGTCCAAACTCAGAGTTAAAAGTTCATTCAAAATATAAAAACCCAAACATGTCCAATCAGTCAAGCAACACTGTAGGTATGATTTGATATGCACAAAAAGCAAGGAACCCAGAGGCCCCCCAAGACTATAATGGTCATATCTCAAAGCAAAGGTCTTTGCTGCCATCTGCCCAGACGATTTCTGGTCTTGTAATTACTGTAGCACAGAGAGACTCTGGTAATGATGAACTGTGTTGTTCAGTGATGTACCAAACACATAAGGAGGAGCCAGCAGGCACTTACAGTCAAAACAGAAAAAGGATAAGAGAGGAAATAGGGACACAGCTATTTTTCTAAGGTCACCGGCTAAGGACTCACGTTTCCTGGTCTCCTCAGACCAATGTCTTCTTCAGCGGACACACTGACTTTCATTAGAACTGCTGTTTTGCTTTCCAACCTAGTAGATACTCAAGGGTTCCACTGACATCAGCCACAGTACTGCACCTGCGCTGAAAGCATATTGGAAATGAGATCAATCATGCAGGAAAATGCAAAGTTCCTTCTTCCTGGTCTTTTCCTCTCCTGAAACCTAATGTACTAGTACTAGAGAAAAGAGGAGCTCTGAGACACGCTCCTGTCATAAGTATGAAGGGTGCCTTGCCTGGGTTGGGCTATGTTATCTAATACAGTGTGCCTTGCCTGGGTGGGGGCTATGTAGTCTGAGACAAAGGACGTGGGAGTTTCTCTGCCATGAGGGAGGGAGGAGCCTCGAGCCCATGAAGAAGGGAGGAGCAAAACAGTCAGTTCCATCTTGGCTGGTCTCCAGGGAGGAGGCCAGGGCCAGAGAGCTCCATCTTGGCTGGTCTCCAGGGAGGAGGCCAGGGCCAGGAGAGATCCATCTTGGCTGCACATGAGGCAGGAAGCTTGCCAAGGTAGCTGGCAAGGGTTCTAGACCATCTTTGGCTATAAAGATGGCTCTACCTTTTTCTGATACTTCTACTTAGCTAATGTGAGTATTACAATTTGATTCTTCTAATAAGCCGTGCCTTTGGGATGTTCTCTCCTTTTCAGACCAAAGTGGGAAACCCCAAATGTAAAGTGTCTGTATTTCTGTTGTAACCTTTTTCTTTATTAAATGTTCTAGTTATAAAACCGTCTGGTTTATTTCCCTTAGGGTTTTTCTCTGCTTCCAGTCTGGGAAGGGGGAAGGGAAGGGAATAGGAACCAGGGCAGCTAGGGGCCTAGCTGGAGTGTGAAGACTGTGTCTCCTTACTGTCAGGTTAGACGGGGGAGGGAGGAAGCAGTCGGTTTTTCTCTCTTCACAGGGAAGAGAGGAGGTAGGGGGAAGTGCATAGCCCCTGGTATCTGACTTGTCGTCCAGGGAGGAAGACAGAGTCAGGGTTAAGGGAAGTCTGCCTTCAGCCAGGGAGGGTGAAGGACAGAAAGCAGCTTCCAGGTATCTAACTTGGAAACCCAGAAAGGGGTACAAGGTTAGGGTCTGGCTCTCAGGTTGAGAGAGACAGGGTTAAGGGAAGTCTGCCTTCAGCTGGTCAGGGTGAAGAGAAGCAGTTTTCCGGTTTCTGACTTTAAAACCCAGGGAGGGGGTACAAAGTCAGGGTTAGGGGAAGATCGGGGGCCCCTCCAAGGTTTTGGAAGTATACCCGATTGGTGGCAGCGATTGGTAACCCCAAGAACCCCAACTGGCAAGGTGGAGGTGTCTTGGGGTGGAGGACTTGTTGGTCTGGCATAGAAGAGGCCCAGCCTTTGTACTCAAAGCATAAAGGCTGGGGGTTCCCCCTCTTACATGGTTGGCTGGCGGTGGGATGAGCCCAAACAGATAGCTTGGCTACAAAGCAAGGATTTTTGGCTTAGTAAAGTTTGTGTCTGTGAGCAGGCTAAAGTGCTCGGTTTAGAAAGTGTCTCAAGGCTTGGTTGTAGAGAGCAAGCAGGCTTTGTCTGTGAGGTGCAAAAGGCTCAGAGCAGGCTTCTTGGTGAGAGCAATCAGCTCAGAGCAGGCTGTCTGTGAGAGGAAATTCAGGGAATAGCTCCCTCTGCTGGGGAAAGGGAAGATAGCGTCCTCTTCTGGTCTGAAAAGAAAAGTACACCCTAAATCTTTTTTTTTCAAGGTACAAGGCTGGTAGAAGATTCAAATTATTATTCTAGCTGTAGAATAATTGCAGAGAAAAGCTATGGCAGCCAGTAAGACCCAAAAGGATATAGAGTACGCCAAACACCTAGCGGAGGAGAAGCAGAAGGAGCATGAAAGGAAAATGGAGGCCAAAAGACAGGAAGAGGCAATGGCAGCAGCTGCACACACAAGGGAGATGGAAAAGCTGGAAGGTGAAAGACGGCATGCCGTGCAAATGGCTGAGCAAGAAAGACTGCATGCCGCGTGGGAGAAGGACAACCAAAGAAAACATGAACTAGAAATGGCAAAGGCTGCAGGGAACCCACCAGTAGCTCCGCCTAACGACCCTTCTCTCGGTGCGGCTCTACCTCCCAAAAAGTTTCCTCTCTACAAAGTCGGCGAAGATGTCGAGGACTTCTTATCCAATTTTGAGAGGACCTGTATTGGGTACCAGCTTCCCGTGGACAAGTACATGGTGGCCCTGAGGGCACAAATCAGTGGACAATTGTCTCAGGTGGCAACTGAAATGCCTCTAGAGCACATAAACGACTATGCCCTCTTCAAACAAGAAGTCCGACAGCGAATGGGAATAACACCCGAGCATGCCCGTCAGCGGCTCAGGGCCCTCAGGTGGAACCCAACTGTAGCTTTCCCCCAGCACGCCTACAACGTTATAAAAGAGAGCGAGGCCTGGGCAGAGGGAGCAGAAGCCAAATCTGGGGCGGACGTGTTGTTCCTAGTACAAATGGAGCAGTTCATGACTGGCGTTCCTGAGGAAATAGCAAGGTATATCCGAGATGGAAAACCCAAGAATCTTCGCGAGGCAGGAAAAATTGGGCACAAATGGATGGAGGGGGTACAGGCAAGTAAAGAGCCTAGCAAAGGGACTGGATTCCAGAGGGGCCAATCCAGAACCACTCCCTCCCAGAGGGGACAATCCCAAACCCCACCTACGACCCGAGGAAATCCCCAACCACCTCCTCTCATCACCCCAGCAGTATCCAGCAACCAACCTCGCCCAAACAACCCAGCGGTGGGGAGATGTTTCAAGTGCAACGAACCGGGGCATAGAAGGGCTAACTGCCCCCAGAACTCCAACCACACACTGTGCATCACCCCAAAGTCACACCCCAGACACTCAGGCCCAGCTATCTCCCAGATACCCGCAGAGCAGAGGGAAACTGTGAGAGTGGGCGGGAAGCTAGTTACAGCTTGGAGAGACTCTGGAGCTCAAGTATCCCTTATCCACGAAGCACTTGTGGACCCCCAGCTCATTAACCACAAGACTACAGTAACCGTTCAACCGTTCAAGTCGGCAGGGATCGCCTTACCTACCGCCGCTTTACCTGTCCAGTACCAAAACTGGTCAGGAATATGGACTTTTGGAGTCTATGATGATTATTCCGTTCCCATGCTGTTGGGGAATGATCTAGTCAATAAGGTGAAGCTAAGCAAGAGGGTGGGAATGATCACCCGCAGCCAAACTAAGAAAGCTTGCACACCTGTCTCTGTTCCTGAACCATTCATCAGGGGGCCAACTGTGTTGCCGGACACCCTGACTGAGGTAGTGGAGCCGGATACCCTGCCAATGACTGGACCAGCCGTGGAGGATCCAGCTCCAGAGACCCCACCAAAGCCAGTCCCGGAACCGGAACTGGTGAAGGAACCAACCCCATCTACCCAAGAGGCTCCACCAGAGCCTGAGGTCCACAACGGTGCACCAGCGGAGAGCGGTCCACCGCCAACGGAACCAACCCCATCACCCGCATCACTTCCCGAGAAACCCAACCCAAGTCCGCGACCCAATGAGGAACTGATGTCTCCCGTGTCAAGAGAACAGTTCCAATCCGAACAGGAAGCAGATGAAAGTCTCCAGGAAGCTTGGGCGGCGGCCCGGAGTAACCAACCGCCTCTCAGCGCTACAAATCTATCCCGGTTTGTGGTCGAAAAGGGACTTTTGTACAGGGAGGCTCTGTCTACGGAACACCCGAAGGACAGGCAGCCTCAGAAACAGTTGGTGGTTCCAACTAAGTACCGGGCAAAGCTCCTAAGCTTAGCCCATGATCACCCTAGTGGTCATGCCGGAATAAACCGAATCAAGAACCATGTGGGGAAATCTTTCCACTGGAAGGGAATGGGCAAGGACATTGCTCAGTATGTCCGATCCTGTGGGGTGTGCCAAGGGATGGACAAACCCCAAGATCAGGTGAAGGCCCCTCTCCAGCCACTCCCCATAATTGAGGTTCCATTTCGGCAAGTAGCCGTGGATATCCTGGGTCCTTTTCCAAAAAAGGGGACACCCAGGGGAAAGCAGTACATACTGACTTTCATGGACTTTGCTACCCAAGGGCCGGAGGCCGTAGCTCTAAGCAACAGGGCTGCGAGCGTGTGCCAGGCATTAACCAATATTTTTGCCAGGGTAGAGTGGCCAGCAAACTTCCTCACAGATTCAGGAAACAATTTCCTGGCCGGGACTGTGAAGGGTCTGTGGGAAGCTCGTGGGGTAAACCCCTTGGTTGCCATGGGGGAGAAGTTTAATAAAACTTTAAGGGCCCCAAACTTTAACCAACCGTTCCTAGTAACCACAGATACCTCTGATCGTGGTGTGGGAACAGTGTTAACGCAAAAAGGACCCGACCAGCAGTTGCAACCGGTCGTGTTTCTCAGCCAGAAGTTGTCTGAGAGGGAGAGCCACTGGTCCATTCCCAAAAAGGAATGCTACGCCATTGTGTACGCTCTGGAAAAGCTGCGGCCGTACGTTTGGAAACAACGGTTCCAGCTCCAGACCGACCATGCGGCGCTAAAGTGGCTTCATAGTGTCATCGACACCAACAAGAAACTTCTTTGTTGGAGTTTAGCTCTCCAAAATTTTGATTTTGGAATGTGGAAACCTTCTGTTAGTTTAACTGTAACTAGTAGTATGTTTAAAAATGCATGTGTTCAACTCTGTTTTTTCCTAAAGCTGCAGGAAGAAATCGCGTCACGTGACCTCCGGATCCCGTTCGCGATTTGGGGGGCGTGTCATAAGTATGAAGGGTGCCTTGCCTGGGTTGGGCTATGTTATCTAATACAGTGTGCCTTGCCTGGGTGGGGGCTATGTAGTCTGAGACAAAGGACGTGGGAGTTTCTCTGCCATGAGGGAGGGAGGAGCCTCGAGCCCATGAAGAAGGGAGGAGCAAAACAGTCAGTTCCATCTTGGCTGGTCTCCAGGGAGGAGGCCAGGGCCAGAGAGCTCCATCTTGGCTGGTCTCCAGGGAGGAGGCCAGGGCCAGGAGAGATCCATCTTGGCTGCACATGAGGCAGGAAGCTTGCCAAGGTAGCTGGCAAGGGTTCTAGACCATCTTTGGCTATAAAGATGGCTCTACCTTTTTCTGATACTTCTACTTAGCTAATGTGAGTATTACAATTTGATTCTTCTAATAAGCCGTGCCTTTGGGATGTTCTCTCCTTTTCAGACCAAAGTGGGAAACCCCAAATGTAAAGTGTCTGTATTTCTGTTGTAACCTTTTTCTTTATTAAATGTTCTAGTTATAAAACCGTCTGGTTTATTTCCCTTAGGGTTTTTCTCTGCTTCCAGTCTGGGAAGGGGGAAGGGAAGGGAATAGGAACCAGGGCAGCTAGGGGCCTAGCTGGAGTGTGAAGACTGTGTCTCCTTACTGTCAGGTTAGACGGGGGAGGGAGGAAGCAGTCAGTTTTTCTCTCTTCACAGGGAAGAGAGGAGGTAGGGGGAAGTGCATAGCCCCTGGTATCTGACTTGTCGTCCAGGGAGGAAGACAGAGTCAGGGTTAAGGGAAGTCTGCCTTCAGCCAGGGAGGGTGAAGGACAGAAAGCAGCTTCCAGGTATCTAACTTGGAAACCCAGAAAGGGGTACAAGGTTAGGGTCTGGCTCTCAGGTTGAGAGAGACAGGGTTAAGGGAATTCTGCCTTCAGCTGGTCAGGGTGAAGAGAAGCAGTTTTCCGGTTTCTGACTTTAAAACCCAGGGAGGGGGTACAAAGTCAGGGTTAGGGGAAGATCGGGGGCCCCTCCAAGGTTTTGGAAGTATACCCGATTGGTGGCAGCGATTGGTAACCCCAAGAACCCCAACTGGCAAGGTGGAGGTGTCTTGGGGTGGAGGACTTGTTGGTCTGGCATAGAAGAGGCCCAGCCTTTGTACTCAAAGCATAAAGGCTGGGGGGTTCCCCCTCTTACAGCTCCTCTGAGAAATCCAGCACTGGGCTCCTAACAAATATATGTGGGAAGAATAAATTGGGGTTGTTATCAAGCCGAGCCTTTTGTTCCCTGACATTCTTTCCTTTTCCCTCCATGGCAGCTTGCCCCATTCAAGGTCCATCTCCCTCCTCCCCACACTGTGCGACTGGGTAAGGGCCACCAACAATCTGGCCCTGAGGAAAACATGGTCAGAAATGTTCATATCTCAAAATTTCAGCAAAAAGGTTGTTGATATTTTGAACTTTGACCAAAAAAAGGGGGGGCGGGGGGGGGGGATATCAGTCAAGGTTTTATGATGTTTTTACTCCATCTTTCAACTAGCTCAGTATTTGGTTCCTACTGCAGGCCTCTTTAGTGAAACTTGTCATTGGGAGCAGCAGACATTCTAGAAAGACCTACCCTAGAACAAGATGGGGTGAGCTGTGCCTCAAGGCCTTGGTGAGCAGCCTGTTTTGTCTCTCTCTGAGTTCTAGAGTCTAAGAATAAAAGTAGTGTTACACTACAACCTTTCAGCAAGGTGTTTTTATCTACCATCTTGATATATTTGCCATGAACACAGCAAGCCCTAAGGCTCTTGGGAAGATGTGAATAGCCTCATTGGTTTCAATATGTCAAAGGGGCTACTCACATGAGTCACAATTTGCAGGATTATGCTAATATTTTTCATTGGTTCTGGAAAAAATATCCCCAAGCTCACACCAGTTTCCATGGATTTTGTTTCCTGTACAAATTCTTGCAGGCTGATGGACATAAAGCTCACCATTCTCATACAATATTATTCTGATCATGAGGGTTTTGATGAAATTCCTTCTTTATCCCCAGTCCATTTTATTTTTATCATGGTGATTGCTTACTAGTTTCCCTGAGATTACTTAGTAGCTCAGCATCAATAGATAGCGGTGCTAAAGGGAATAAACTTTAGTGTTTGCACATAGACCATCCATCACAGACAGATGGGTTTGGGTGGTTTTATATGATTCTCTTTGGTGGTCAGTTGAGTGTAGTTCTGTTGCTGTCAACACTGGAGGATTATAGGTGTCTTTCTGCTGCTTTCACATTGCAAAGCAGGGGGTTATTGATGGCATTTCTTTCCCTCATCTCTGAGCCTCTAAAGCTTCCAATGCCAGGGCAGTGGTTTGTAACTTATATGGGGAAGCATAAATGCAGAGGAGGGCTTACCCTGTGTGACTTTATGCCCCTCTGCTGCCTCCATTTTCCCTCCTTCCCCAGTTAATCAGACTTCACACAGTGAGTGTTCTCTCCATAGTTCTTCCCTCTTGCCAGCCTGGCTTATTAACATAAACTTCAAAACACCACAGATCTTTCCCCTAGCTTTCACAGCTGGCTCACGAGTCTTAGACCTGTCCCAGCTAATGGTTTCCTCTTGTCAGCGCCTGCTCCCTCTCAGCCCAGTCTTCTAGTTAAGAGCTCTTGATAGTTACTCAGCCTAAGCCTCCTCACGGGCCTTTTTCTGGCTATTGTCCTGCACTTTCATGGAGACTCAGTCCCAGGTAGAGAGGTTTGGGAAAGTTTCAACCACACTGTTTTTCAGTGGAAAATGCTGATTAGTCAACTCCCCAACTTTTTTCTGCAAAAGGGTCTCTTTTGATAAAACTTGTGTCAAGCAGCTTCCTCGGAGCCATGGTCAAGGTTCTGTGAGAGACAGTTAGAGCTTGTTCAAGGTGGGCTAGGCAGTGACCTCAGAGGCAGGAAACCTCTGTGAATCTGGTTCTCGTCTCTCCTCTACTGATTCACATCATGGCATTGGATGATTGTCTGCCAGAGCCCAGCTAAGTGCTTTGGCTACAGAGGGGTGAGACTCCATCAGTCTCTCCTCTTGCAGCTGTTCCATATTGTATCAATAATTAAATATTTATGGGGTCAGAGAGAAAGGGAACAGGGATTTTTTTCAAAATTCTCCTCAGACGGGAACACTGTTTCCAGCCCAAGCCTCTCCTCTGACTGAATTTTGGCTGCCCTCATATCCCTCAGTAATTCTGCTTCTTCGTCTCATGCTCTCCACCTCATGATCGTTGTATTCATCCCTTCCACCTGCGGAGCTAGGCTAAGCCTAGGACAGACATGGATTGTTTCATGTACTATGTTGTGGGTAATACCATGAGAGGACCTAAACTGGCTCTTTATTAAAAGAAGCGTTTACAGTGGTGCTGTAACTACTGCTAACCTTCCAGCCATGTGCACACAGACTGATTTCCTGGTCCTCTTTCAAGCTTTCTTTCCTGCAATGTGTGCTTCTCCCTCTGAGTTCCATGCACGTTGCTCCAAAACTGATCCCAACCTCCTTCCAAATGGCCAGCTAACCCTGTAACTGCTTAGAGAAAAATGCAGATTGGGAAAATTGGTCTCTCCTTTATGTGGGTGCAGTTAGGGTGTGAGGGACCCCCTCTATGCAGCCTGGATAAGGGCCAGGCAGGATTACAGCCCATGGAGAGCTCAGGGACTGCTTCCTTCCCACCTCCAATAAATGGGGCAGAGATGGATGAGTAGGACACAGAACTATGGCTCCCACCTACTCCCACCCTGGCTAGCAGAGCTGACTGACTGCATATCAGCGGGGAACCTGCATTCCATAGGGAGGGGTCAAATTCAGAGCTAATCCTAGACACATAGAATCACATGGCTAGAAGGGACTTCAAGGGTCATTTAGTCTAATGCCTTGGTCATGATGCAAGATTGCTTGTGTTTAAACCATCCAAGGCAGATGGGTATCTAGCCTCCTTTTGAGCTTCCACAGCCAATCCCTTGGCAGTCTGCTCCACTGTCCTACTCTTACCATTAGGAAAGTTGTTTTTTTTTTCCTGACTATCAAGCTTCAGCTAAAAGAAGAGACTAGTACTAGCACAGGGGAACCACCTGAGTCCTAGGTTAGCACCCTGATGACCTTGTCTCTCGGCACAACCAAACTGTGCTTGCTGTTTGTGAAACTGGAGGGCTAATCCATTATTTCTGGTCCTCAGCTGTCAATTATTACCCTTAAAAATATCCATTTAACTCATGCCTCTGAGTATCTATACCTGGCCCTGCTTTGGCTGGTCTCTAGCCCCTGGTAAACAAAACCATGTGACAGTATCTGTACCATGTGATGAGGATGGGAGGCATCTGTCATATGTAATAGCATCAGGTGCCAGGCAACAGCTTGAGAATTAACGCTAACTCCTCTCAAACGTTCGGCTCAGGAATTCCAAGCAAGATCAAGAAGGGAGGGGGATGGGTGGCGGAGGGGGGGAAAGGTGAGGTGTTTTGTCATTAGCAATATAGCCTCACTTATCACTTACAACTGGAAGTGCAGATAGCAGTTATTACAAGAGGTACCATTAGTACAAAAGCTCATTACCGCGCTGTAATCCTTGTAAGCATTTGTTACTGATACCAGTGGAGTTGGCAGCATGTGGGTTTTTTTTATATATCTGGCATTGAAAAGAGAGCCAGACAATCAAAGCTTGAAACATTTTCAATGAGCATCACATTTTCATCCCTGTTAAAAGGGACTCTCGTAAAGTGCTTTAAGATCGAAACGTAGGTGTTTTCCCTCTCCCCATCCACAAAGTTCTTTTATTGCACTTCATTGAGGGAAGGGTGTCCTAGTAAACAGCACAATTGATTTGGGTCTCTGGAGACATTTGTTCTATTTCTGGCTCTGTTGGTTGACCTTGGTCAAGTCATTTTACCACTCTCTGTCTCCATTTTCCCCTCTGCAAACTGGGGATAATAATTTGGGCATCCTTTTTAAAGGGCTTTGCAATTGACCAATAAAAACACTGTATAAGAGCTAGGCATTGATAATAATAGAGACGGAATGGTTCTGTATTCCAAATTAGAATGATTTTACCTTTTTATCATCTATATAAATTAAAACATAATAATAATAATAATAAATAATAAATATGTATATTTCCTGCCCAAACCTTAACATTTAAATTTATACTTTGGGTAAAGGAGCCGGTAGTTGAGTTAGTTCAAAGAGGAATTAATTCAGGGATGTTCTTTGGTCTGCATTGTGTCCCTTCTTCTTTAGAATATATTAATTGGTTCCAATCAGTTCACCCCATTATTTTTACGATTTGGTCAACCCAAAGCATTCAAAACTCGGGAGCCACGCCCCAAAATAATAATGTGATTATCTTAAAAAATCAGGGATTAAAAAAAGAAAGAAAGAAGGAAGTGTTGCGCGCCTCTCTGCAACCATGAAGTCTGGAGACTTGTTTTTGAAATGGAAGCTGAGATTCTCACCTCATTTCATGACTTGAGGAGTTGGGGCATTGACCAAAAAACCCACCCAAAAAACAAAAAAAACTTCACCCTTCAATTATCACAAGACTTATTATCAAATCACAAGAGTTGACCACATTGTTCATAAGCCCAAGGGGCTGATGGTCCACAGCCTCATGCCTGCTAATCATTTCTACCTATATGAAGTGGACGTCTGTCTTGTAATGGCCACATAGCATCCTAATATATTTCATGCACTTTTATCAGGTGTAAATGAAGTGGGAAAATGGGGCCTCTTAGTTTGGGGACTTTCTAATGCTGCTTTTTTAAAGCAGATCTGGTGGCAAACAGGGAGAAGAAAATCCCAGGGCTGCTTGAGGACTCCAGATGGACAAAAGCACCATAGGGAAGGGAGCTCTCTGCTGGCATCTACTGGCGAGCAAGGGGAAATGAATGAATGTGCCAGGACTAATTTGCATCTTAGTTATGTGACAGTTTGGGGCATTTTGGTTAAAATACAGGTAAGTTTGAAGTGTAGGGCAATGAAACATTGTTATCTCCATTGGGAAATGAAAGAATGTGAGAACTGCATGGAACATGCCTGGAGTGAGGAGTTATCATAACCAAAACCACAGTCTGGTATGGTTGAGTAGCCATGCCTAGAGAACTCTAGAAAGAAGAAGAGTGAGAAAAAAGCTTCCTACTTCATGCTGGAATTCTTCTGTCCTATAGGTCAATTATTTTTTTTCCAAAGCGTGAAGATGGAGCTGAGCTGCCCTTGAGGTGGCAGAAGGAACCGCGGTGATAGTGCTGAGATGGACTTGAGGTGACGGTGCAGTAAATGAGGCCCTGAAGCAGGTAACAGCATTGAGGTAGCTTGGACTGAAGCCTCATCAGAAGTAACCTAGATGAGGGAGTCCGGTTAAAGCCATCCTATCCAGCAATCAAAGCTTCAGCTGGGATAGGTGGAAGAGCATATTATGGAGGATGGGCAAGAATCCTTGCATGATCCACCCTGGGTCTAATCATAATGGCAGAGCTTACTTTCTCTCCCTAAAAGGGGAGTGGGAGGGGCCCAGACCACTCCACTTCAAAAATTGCTCAGAAATCCCCAAGTCTGCCCTTCTAGGCAGCACTATCTCTCTGCTCACACCCCCAACTCCTTCTGCTCCAACACGGCAGGCCAGTGCCAGGAATAAAACCCAAATCACCTCAGTTCCAGGCCTGTGAACGTTCCTCTAGGACGTGCTGCCTCTTTATTAAGAACTTGTTTGATTGATTTCTGAAACAACTCTGCAGGGCCCCAGCTACCGCCAACAAGGCAACAAGGAAGTGGTCTGGTCTGTTCATATGTGGCCCCATCCTGAACGGACTGGTGACAATAAGATACTCACCACGCAAGCGGGATCTGTTCTGTAGTGGGGAAGAGTGTCAGGAGCAGATGCAGCCACATCAGTAGTGAATGTTGCAACAGGAATAGAAATGTCTCCAAATCAGGCAGCGTCATCAAGAAGCTCTGTAGACCTCTACAGAGACCCAATTCTAGGTGCTGCAACATCGTTTATTCTGCTCTGCCCCAGACCACAAGGAGCTGTCAGATAATGTCCTACCTTCCCATCACAGTTGGCTCAGTGGCTCTTTCCGCCTTATCACTAGATACTGCAGCTCACACTCATAATTCTTATGAAACTTCCCCCTCCCCGCTTCCCTTTGAATGATTCATGTTGAAGTTGGAAGGATTAAACAATATGTTACCTCATGCACTGGTAATCGCTGTGGGTTAAAAATCTCACCGTTTGCAAGCGAAATCTTGTTGCTTAAGTTATGCGGAGACCAGAGGCCACAGAGCAATAGAATCTTTCCGTAGACTTTTATCATGCCCACTCCGATAATGAATTATAAATCATTACCTTCTTAGTCAGCATCCCGGAGCCGCCAATAGTCTAAAGCAGGCTTTTCTGTTCCTAAAAAATCTGTGAGTAAATTGACTGCTTAAGAAAGAGAGAGGTTGATAAGTAGCACGGATGGATGTTGTACAAGTTTCCCACACAAGCAGCTCAGCTCTTGCACTACAGTACACCCTCCCTGATGTTCCAGTGCTGACTAGCTGTGCCTTGTCACCATGGCAGTGTTCAATTCTCTGCTATTCCGGTCTTCTTTTAGCTCCTCCCAGAAGCCTTTTCACTTGAGTTCAGACTTGTAGCACTGCATCTGATTCAAAGGCTATCGAAGTCAACAGGAGACTTGCCATTGACTTCAGTGAACTCTAGGTGAGGGCTATAATGCCGGTGCCCTGACCAGTTTTGCCGGGGGCCCTCAGTCCATATCCACAACACTTCTCACTACTCCAGTCCTGGGTCACCAAAATGTTCTGTCAATGACTCTCATTTCTGACTTGCAGTACCACAAGCTCTTCTGGTCCTAGAAAACCTCTGCCCAGTGCTGTTGAACTCGCACCATTTCCCCATGTGATATTTGGCATTCAAGCCCCAGCTCCTGGAGTCAGGGGAACCTCAGTTTTCATTTTAAAAGAAAATACGTTTCTAACTTTCATGGTTATGGAGAAGAGCTTTAATGTGACCCAAACACACCCTCAACTGGAAAGCAAAGAAAAAGAACCACATAGTTATTATTTTAAATATATATATAATTTAAAGAAAATCTTGGGATATTTTTTGGTATGATGCCTGAGTAGGCAATATTGTTCTAGGCTACCCCTTGCTTTTCTGGTCTTGCCACTTCAACCCAGTTCTGAGCCTGTTACAACGTTCAAAAATGTTGGCCCACTTTTTTCAATAAACTATTTTCACTGTTCTTTGGTGATGAAAGCCATCCCCGAGGTACAACAGACCTTCCCAAACCTACTGGAAATCTCCTGAAAAATTATTCCTAGAATTTTCAACAAAGGAAGTTTGGATAATCTCTGGATACAGGCTGCTGAGCTGTTGCCTGGTCTATCAATTGTGCATGAGGTATAGCGATGTATCGGAAATACCAATTAGCACTCTGTAGCTTGGTAGAGTCTTACTTCGTGTTCAGATCCAGAAATATTAGAGTTACTATGAGGACCCCGGTGTTCTTGAGGTAGATAATGACACTAAGGAAAGATCTTTTGTTCTTGAGATATTTTTATTAGCACAGTTAACAAAAGCACAAACGCTCCAATCCAGCAAAGTAGAGAGAGAGAATACGGAATGGTCAACACATCCGTATCTGAGCATACATATACTCACACCATCCCCAGCAGAGACATTAAAAGTGGTGAGACAAGTGATCCCCAAGTGGTCCTATCTCTGGCATGCCAAAAAGATCAATGGATAGATAGCTCAGTTGTAGGACTCTGTGGCTTCTATGAATATTCATAAGGATGTTTGGCTTCCTTAGTCACTTTCTCACCCTACTAAAGTTGGGCCCTCTTTCCTTGCAGGCTAATGTAATATTTACCTCCAGGTCATTATCATATACTTCAAGGGGTTACCATAGCACTCTTGCAGTCAAACTTCTGAGGATGTTCCTGTCCTAAAAGGTTCAAAACTAGCACTAACATAGTTTGTGGTTACCTGTCAGATGATTAGTCAAACTCGTTTCTGACAGCCACCTATCTTATAATACTTTATAACCCAGGCTACTTCCAGTGAGCTGCTCATGCTAAATGTGTGTTAACAGTTTTGGGCCTCATGCTTCAATGTTGGCTAAGTTGTTGTTTTACAGGCCATGAACCCTGTAGGTTTCTTGACTTACTGTTTTCACTCATATATATACCTTACTTAGCAAGTATTTATACCTACAGGTGACAGGGTGGTCATCTGGTGCAAAGTCAGACTGAATCCTTATTAGGATTAGTGGGGATGAGAAGGAGTTTCTTTCCACATATTTATTCTCCTGTTCCCCGCTTATGCTTGCTATAGAGAGAGCTTTGCCACTGGGATGCTAAATCCAACCCTTCCAGAACCCTACTGGCTTCAAAAGAATTGCTTACAGTTTCATTGCGGCTGAATTTGGCCTGAGGTGTCTGTCTTTGTGGCCGAGGGAAATAAATAACCGGCCACATCCTTGCGTCCACTGAAGCTATGCTCAGCAACATTGAAGGGATAACTCTCCATCTCCTCCTGTCCACTGATATTTGGGATACCTGGGCACTTGCTTGGCTGTTGATTCAAGTGACAGAAGCCTTCAGGACGGATGAGATTAGACAGACTAGAATAGTGCTGCCAGGGCCGGCGACAGCGGGGTACTACGGGTAGAGCTGTACCGGGCCCCGGACTTTAGGGGGCCCCCGGTACACAGCAGTACCTGTAGTCATCCCCCCTTGTCGCGGGGCCTGGAGAGCGGGGAAGGGGCGGGGAGGCGGCGCGGCTCTCCTCCGGACGAGCGTGTGTGTCCCCGGCAGGAGCAGTGAGCCTGGCCGGCAGCAGCGGCACAGTCCGGGGGAGAAAGTGCGCGAGGGGGGGGGGGGGAGCAGCAAGGGCGGCTCGCGCTCCGGCAGGACCCCGCACTGCTGCCAGCTGCTGTCAGCTGGGGGGGGGGGACTAAGCGGGGGGGGAGGGGGGGCTGGCCGCTGTCAGCTGGAGAGAGGGAAGTGCCAGCTGGGCTGGGGGCCCCCCAAACGATCAGAGTAGGGGCCCCCCAAATTTCTGTCGCCGGCCCTGAGTGCTGCCTGCTCTAATTTATGCCCTCTGGTTCAGTCGGTTAGGGGGCATTTTTCAATCCCAAGAGTCCCAGAGCATAGTATTCTCTGGCCAGTCCCCAACAGGGAGGAACCTGGGGCAGAACCCTTTTTATGGTGGCTTTATGCTTTTTAGAGGTTCCCGTGTGCTAGGAGGATCTCCTGCTAACTTGGTAAACCAGTTTATTTTGTCTCCTTTATGTCATAAAAGACTGAGTGGGGGAGGGAGGGAGCAGAAGCCAGAGAGGACGGACAGTCCTGTGGTTAGGGCACTATTACAGCTCTCGGTCCAATTCCATGTTTCACAGAAGGTTTCCTGTGTGACCATGGGGAATTCACTTAGCCTCTGTGGGCCTCAGTTTCCCATCTGTTCCGCTCCAGCCTACCACACAGAGGTGTTGTGAGGATAAATGCATTACAGATTGTGAGGTGCTCAAATGCTACAGTGTTGGGGCCCATCCTGTTACTAAGAGATATAGCCCATGGTGGGTTAGTGCCTTCTATAATATTTTCTGGTTCTATATTCCCGTCCAATGTTTCTTCAGGCTTCTTAAAGAGTAGTTGCATGCAACTGCGAGGATGGATTATTGCTTGTTAGGGACAGACGTGGTGCCCTGAGGGGTCCTTTTATTTGTTCTCTAGGCCATCTCATGGATCGTTCTCGTCCTGGACCATAATGCCATGATGGAAAGCTGATCAGTTCTGTCTGTCCTAAATGAACTGGGAATGAGATTCTGTATTTCACAGGGTGGCCGGCGGATGGCTGAGTCGGAGCGGGCTCACAGGAGCCATCTCTGAACCGAGCCAGCTCATAACGGAGAGCCTCAGGTTAAAAAATAATAATAATAAAAAGCGTGGTTCCCATCTCCTGGAGAATATGGCCTAGAAAAGCTACGGAACCTGAACAATAGGACTGGAAAAAACATGAAGCTGGGCTATAAACAGCTGCTGCAGGAGGCTGGGATGGGGAAAGCCTAATGATTTTCCTTCCACTCAATTATTACTTATTATTCATTATGCATTTATTTGATATATTATTAATTATTAATTATTATTATTATTTAATTATAACTACCATAACATCTAGGAGCCCTCACCATGGGCCATGATCTCATGGTCTTAATAACATGCATTCAGACGCTTTGGATTAGTTTGTGTCCTCCAAAATCCATAGCTGGCCCTCTGCTTAGTTAGTTGATAGGGTGATATACACCAAACTTGGGCATCAGGGGGGCCTAGCAGGGAGCGCTCTGCCCAGAAGTCAGGAAATCCACTGCGTGACGTTGGGCCAGTCCTCCTACCCTTTGTCTCCGTTGTCTATAGGAAGAATTAGTGCTCAAGGCAGGGTCTGTCGCTCATTGGGTGCCTGGGTCGTGGGCTCCGAACTCACCTGGCCCCTCCATGTGCTAATGTCTGCAAATAAGCGTGTGAGCATCATCACTGCTACTGCAGAGTTAAGAGAAGGTGGTTCCCTTTCAGTATTCCCTATTCATGCTGTTCGGTGGCCTCTAGATGACTCTCTCGGAACACCTATCTGATATGAGGACAGACATTGGTGGCCAAGTGCATTAGTAGTGGCCGTCTTAAGGCAGAATGTCCTGGACAGAGCTGCACGGAGGCTGCAAAAGAAACACAAAGAACTGCTCCAACTTCACTACACACCAGGGAGGATCCTCCGAAATGATTTGCTGAACCCAACTGAATAAGATAAATTGGAAGGAACTGTGATCTATACACAGACGGTGCACAAACAGCAGTATGTGAAATTCACCGAACAAAGGAGCAATTAGAAATATTCCTCCATCACTGATTAGGTAGTTCTATATCCCCACCCCCTACTGTTTATGCTGGAAAAGTAATAGGCAGATTTCTGCAGCTATCTGTTTTAGGTAATTATGTGCCCCCAGTCTCTGATCACTTCACACTCTAATTATAAAATCATAGAATATCAGGGTTGGGAGGGACCTCAGGAGGTCATCTAGTCCAAACCGCTGCACAAAGCAGGACCAATCCCCAACTAAATCAATGTGTTTATCCTCAGAACACCTCTGTGAGATAGGGCACTGCTATTATCCCCATTGTACAGATGGTGAAAAGAGAGGCTCCGTTCCTAGTCTGGGGTCACACTGGAAGCAGAGAGAGGAACTGAGCTCCAAGCTCAGCAGCTAGCTGAGACTAGGCCATCACCTGACCTTGGAAGAAAGACTTGAGATGTCCAGATCCTATTTACCAACCAGTCCAGAGGAATACTAGTGAATGGACTGGACTACTGGTGAATGGACAGAGGGGATCAAACCCAAAACAGAGTGTGGTTGGATCAGATCCATTTCTTACAGGGACTGGTCTCGTTCTCTCTTATACTCCTTCAAGCTTGTCTTGCTGGTAAAGTCTGACTGAACTGAAGTGCAGGGGTGGGGAATATGTTTCCCTCAGAGGCTATAACCTTGAATTTCCGCGTGCGTTACCCCCAAAGGGTGGCGGCAATGATGCTCCAGGTCTGTGCTTCAGAAATGGCCCTATGCTGCATGCCAGGGAGCTTAAAGGAAAACAGATGATCCCGGCGAGGCATTAGAATGAAAGTGTCAGATTCAGGCGCTGAATATATTCTGGCACAACTATTATCCTCACTAATGATGTTTCCATGAAAACATAAAGATCAAGGAAAGGAAAAGGAATAACAACAACATCTTTCATTGTGTTGCCGCATGTCTGATAAAGTCATTAGGGAAAACTAGAAAATGGCTTTTTGATGCTGATGCTGCATAAACATGTTTTCTGGAGGAAAATGTTTTCACATTATCTTAAGAGATGAAAAAGGGGAGAGATTAAACTCCCAGGCCTGCTGCACGCCTCCTGTTTCCCCCTCAACCCCATTTACAAGGGATGCATGGTATTGAGAAATGATGACAAAGGTTGAGGACAGGGACATAGTCATCATCTGAAGGATGTAAACACCAAGGGAGAAAATGAGTTCAGGCTCCAGATTCTCCCAGGGTACAAACCAGCAAAGCGCCGTCGAAATGAAAGGAGTGACAACAATATATACATCAGCTGTAGCTCCAGCTTGTACTTGTTCAGGGTGGACAGGAAAGGAAGGATAGTTGTGGAATGCTGAATTGGCACAGAAGAGATCGGCAGTCAGGTCCTGCCACTGATCCCTGGCGTGTCCGTTGGCAAATCCCTTTAATTCTCTGGGTCACAGGTTGTCTATTTTGATGGCATGGTTTTCTGCACAGGGACTGCCTCTCGCCGTGTGACATTGCAATGTTTTCCACAGTGGGCTCCTGGTCTGGCTCTAGGAATTACAGCAGTGCAACTCATGAGAGCTGGTTGAAAGTTTTCAAAATTTGATATTTCAAGGGGGGGAGGGGATTGCTGAAAGTTAGATGTAAACAAAAAAAAGATGGGAGGGTGTTGACGAAAACCAGCCCCTACGCATCAAGAGGACGGCACAAGCCTGCAGCATCAGGTAAGCTTATGTTAGGGTGACCAGATGTCTTGATTTTATAGGGACAGTCCCGATTTTGGGGTCTTTTTCTTATATAGGCTCCTATTACCCCCCACCCCCATCTCGATTTTTCACACTTGCTGTCTGGTCACCCTAGTATGTGCTATAGAAAAGACTGGCTATTATCACTGTTGACCAGTTAAACTCAAACAGCTACTTTTGGGTTGAGATCCTGAGAAAAGCGTGTCTGTACGTGCGAATCCGGAGAGAATTAATCTCATTAATTTTTCACAGGGACGGAAGTTTCCTGAGCTATCTTCTCAAATGCCCATGGTCTGTGCCGAATGTAACTTCAGTGCCACCTGCCTCACCAGACCTTTGAAGGGACTAATTAGCTCTACCACTTTATAGGGACTCTAGAAGCAATTTTGCTTTCCCGCTGTCCATTTCTTTAATTCCAGCCTGCCTATTTTTTTTCCCCTTTCCTTTTCTTTTTTCTCTTCAACCTCATTTCGAAGGGCTGGCAGCTCAGATCCATAATGGTCTCTCCTGCTGGATGGCATTATAATTGGCACTGCAGAGTTCTAACGGTATGCTGGATGTGTCGTCATCAAACAGCAAAGCCCTCATTAGAGCCCAAGTTGTGTGTGTGTGTGTGTGTGTGTGTGAATGTGTGTCTTTTTTCAGTGGAACTTTTACATTAATGGCTGGTAGGTGTCTGGGAGCAAAGATCACAGGCTCTTTTGTTAGTCAGCCTTTAAATACGTTCGCTTTGTCCCACTGTGTTTTCCATTGTAAAAGGGATGTGTCGATTTCTCCAGGCTTCGGAAGTGGTGCTTGATATGATGAGGAAGCTCTTTCCAAACCCTAATTGTCCTGAGGTTGCGTTATTTATGCAGGAGAGCATAAATGGGTAATTCTAACTAAAGTTTTTTTCACTGAATTATCCATTTGATTCCTGTGCGTGATAGAGCCACCTTCTCTCTGCTCACAACGGAGCTGCAGCATTTATTCACAAGAAGTGGACTTCCCTAAAAGAGGGTAGTATAGTCTAATTGTTAGGCTGCCAGACTGGGAGACAGGACTCCTGGGTTCTATTACAGATTCTACCGCTGATTTGCCTGTGCAAAGATTCTATACCACAATACACAGATCAGGAAATGGTAATGTGTCTATTTCCCTGCCTTACAAGGGTCCTGTGAGAGCTAATGTTTGCATGGTGCTTTGAGATCCTTGGGTAAAAGAGACTGTATAAGTGCAAACTAAGTTACCTCTATATTACTGATCAAGACTGAGGAACAACCAAAGTAGAAACTGTCTCCCTGGAGAATCCATCTGAGGTGTGTAATCACATTTTGCCCCACAAGTGATGGCAAAACATTTTGTCAGCAAACTTTCTACCATCTTTATTTAGAAATCTCAGTGGTGAAAGTGCCATCAGAAAATGTCAGATCCTTGAAAGCAAAACGTTTCATGGAAACAAATCCATTTGGATGAAATGTGGTTTGGTGGGGGGTGAGATAGAACATTCCAAAATGAAACAGAATGTTTTCATTTTTCATTTCAAAATGACTTTTCATTTCAGTTTTTTAAATATATAAAGTAAAATGGCCAAAATCAAAACTGTTCTATCAAAATGAAATACTTTGTTTGACCCCAGATATTTTTTTTCCAGAATTTTGTTTTATGGTAAAGTAGTGAAAATACCCGGTGTTGCTCAGGTCCGTCGGAGGTGGGGAGGGGGCAGAGAGCTGAGCGAGTGCGGGGTCCATTGGAGGGGGGAGGGGGCAGAGAGCAAACCCGACACCCCCACCGCACTTACCCCTCGACCAACCCCGACTCACATTTTCACCCTCCCACCCAAACCTAACACCCCCTTGTCACCCCCCTACCAATCCCAACACCCCCTGACCATCACCCACACCTCACCCCCCGTAGACCAAACCTGACACACCCACCTCACTTCCCCCCCAACCAAACCTGACACCCCTACCTACCACCACAAACAAACCCGACACCCACACCTCACTTACCCCTTGACCTACCCCCCTGGTGTCCCTAGCCTCTGTCTGTCAGAGGGGGGTGATGGATGGCAGGAGAGAGATCGCTCGATCCATACCTGTTAGGTTCACTCACTCCGGGGCACCTGGCATTGGCCACTGTCGGTAGACAGGATGCTGGGCTAGATGGACCTTTGGTCTGACCCAGTATGGCCGTTCTTATGTTCTTATGTTCTTATGTTCTTATGACCAACCCCGACACCCCTCCTCAACCCCCAACCAAAACCCAACACCCCCACCTTACCCCCCCACCAAACCCAACACCATCTGACCAACCCCAACCCCCACACCTCACCCCTCACTCACCCCGACACCTTCCCACCCCCCCAGACCAAACCCAACACCCCCGGCTCACTTACCCCCTGACCAAACCTGACACCCCCACCTCACCCCTGGACCAAACCCGACACCCCCACCTCACCCCCCGACCAAACCCGACACCCCTACCTCACTTACCCTCCGACCAAACCCAACTCGGGTCCGTCGGAGGTGGGGAGGGGGCAGAGAGCTGAGCGAGTGTGGGGTCCGTTGGAGGGGGTATTATGACATCATAACTATGTCACAGAGAACAGCAGCTGCCCAGCTGATGTGATTGGCCTTTAAATAATTTCACCCCTGGGGGGCGTCAGAGGTGAGATTTGAAAAAAATTCGACTCTTACCCTGATTAGGACCCTAAGACCTATAACTGTACCAAATTTCAAGTCTCTAGCTCAAACGGTGTGGAAGGAGTAAGTGCACGTACATACACGCACGCACGCATGCATACACGCATACACCATTTGACTTTTAGATATATAGATTTTGATTTTTGTTTATTTTTAGAACAGGAAAAACTGTGGATTTTCCCATGAAATAGGAAATCCAGTTCCCATCGAGCTCTACTAGCAAAGGCAGACTGGACAAAAATACCAGTAAATATATAATGGAAAACGATCATCTGTTTGCACAGAAATAGACTGGGTGTGGTGGGGGTGTTCAGCTGTTCGGTTACATGTCTCCAGTAGATGTTTAGATGTGACTATTCCATGGTTTAAAGGGCACCCTTATTAGGTTGCACACAGTAATTAAAATGCTCTACTGACGGGCTCTCGGGCAAGACTCCCAGCAGATCAGATTCTGATCTACGTCACGTCAGTGTAAATGCACAGAAGCTCTACTGAAGTCAATGGAACTACACCGGCGTGGAACGGGTGTGAGATTAGATGGCGTCAGGGTTTCAACTGGTCAGCAAAGAAGGTGCAAAAGAGAAGAGATGTTTCCCAAGCACCAGTGTCAATTATAGAGATTCAGAATGGTATAGCTCTACCGCTTGGCACTCAATTTGCACAGGTGCAATTGATTACGCATGGTGCAGGACAAAGAAAAAATGCGGCTCTGGGTATGTGTGAGGGCATTAGTTTCTCCTTCCTTTTGCTGCAGGGCCAGATTCTGATGTGAGTTATGCTGATGTAAATCTGCCATGAAGTTACTCTGGTTGACACCCCTGAACATGAGATCAAAGAGAAAATGAGTGAGTACGGATCTGAGTGCTGTCTTGGTGATTACACCTAAGCCTGAACCCATGAAGGGAACTAACAAAAAAGAGAGAGCCAAATGTCCGCATAAGGGAGGAATAAAAATCCAGAGAGAAAATCAAATGCTGTATATTAACACCGGGAGAAAGTCAATGAGCAAAGTGCTGAGTGTACCACTGACTGGAATAAAAGAGATTAAAGGACAAATTCATCCCTGGAATTAGTCCAGTGGCTTTCACAGTGTTAAACCAGAGATGGATCTGGCCCTAAAAATTCACTGACATGAAAATAGCAAGAACTACAGGGTGGGATTTTTTTGCAACATTTGCAGTTGGGTTAAATCCCTCTCAGGCGGTTAGCTGCTGGCACTCACTTTCAATGGAGAGATGCCCATCACCATTACCGATTATTATTGTTATATATTAGTTAGGGAAGAGTTTTTCCAGTGAGATCAGCACCCAGCATGTGGCCAGTGTGCTCAGCCCCATGGGAAATCCGGCCCTGGTTGGGGGTGTGGAGCATTTTAAAAATTCTAGTCAGCTTGCCCTAAGTGCATATGTCTACCGATGGACTTCTGGGGCCAATTGCAATGGGGTTTATAGGCCCCACACTAAGACTGAGATGAGGAAGGGTGGGAGCAGTGAAGGATGGGAGCAGTACTGGACCAGGAAAGCTCCACCCTTCAGGCACAGCCAAGCATGCTCCTGGAGAAAAAAACCACTATAGAGAGCCCAAGCATCTCAGGCAAGGAGGGGAGAGAGAATCCATTCCCTGGAGGAGCGCTGCTCTATAGCAAGGGGGGAAGAAGCCCCACTGAAGAGGTCTGGCTGTGAACCTTTGCCCCACTTTTGACCTTAAGGTTGTGTGAGAGAGAACTGCACACGGGGTCACCTACGTCCACCCACAGACTTTGGGGTTTTGAAGCAAAGGATTTTAACTCAATGGCAGCCAAGCCCCAAACAGATGCATGAGGTGTTGTAGGAAGGATCCCAGGGGAAGGTGAGCAGAAGATGAGCCAAATCCAGGCAATCCCAGGCTGTTACAGTTTTAGGCCCTGGGCTGTGGCCCAATGGAGTGGGAAGATCCGGGTCCCCCAACCCATCCTAAATTACCCTACTCCTAGGCCTGGGTTTGGCAGGACAAGGGGTTACTGGTAAGGAAGCAGATCCAGCTAGGATCCCATCCAGGAGGCCCAGGATACACTGAACTGAAAGAGAGTCTAGAGTTGGAGGCCCAGACAACTAGGCCTGCTGACCACATGAACAACTCTACTGCACCCCTTTCTCAGTGAGAGAGCTGCAACAAGAGGCAAAATCCAGACTCCTTTCAAGTCAATGGAAAAAAAACTCCCCTTGACTTGAGTGGAGCCCTGATTTCATTCAAGTTCTTACCCCAAACAATTTACAGTCAATGAGCTGATTCTGCAAACGCTTGCTGCTGGGGCTAGGGTCAGGATATCTTCCTATTGACTTCATTGGGCTTTGGATCAGGCCATAATATGTCCTCTTGCTAGTACCCGCAGTGACTTCATGAAGAAAGCACTATGTGAAAGATTGGGTTTTGCATTAGCATGAAGCAGACAACAGCTGAGGAAGAGGTTACAGCAAAACAAGATGCTGAACACGGGGTAGTCTGTGCTTCCAGTTTGTTTCTCAACTCACTTTTTCCACTAGTAGTTGGGAGTGGAAGATGGGATGGGGCTGAATAAACCACATGTCGCGCTCAGGAGGTACTGGGGTATTATTAATCCCCAGTTCATAACTGTGAATGAATTGCCTGTTCTGGGTTTGCCCCCGGATAATGAGAAGTGCTTCTGAGATTAGGAGATTACTGTATTTTTCGGCGTATAAGACGCCTTTTTAACCCCCAAAAATACTTTCAATATTAGGGGGGGCGTCTTATACGCCGAATATCAGCCGGACCAAAAAAAAAAAAAAAAAAAAAAAGCGCCGCTTTTTTCGCGCCGCTCTCCCAGCAGCCCGCCCGCGGGGACGGGAGAGCGGCGCGAAAAAAGCGGTGCTTTTTTTTTTTTGGTCCGAAAACGCGGGGGCGTCTTATACGCCGGAGCGTCCTATGGGACGAAAAATACGGTAAATGCTGATTTTTATGTTGAACCCAAAGGATCCCAAAACATTAGGGAAACTGAGATACAAGTGTGGGTCCCAATCCTGCACCAAGATACAACCGTATAGATGTACATGTAGAGTCATATTCATGAGGTGCTCCATTCATTGCCGTAGTCTGTGCTGGCAGATCTCAATGTACATAGCCCCACAATGAAACTCCAGCCATCAGGCAAAGTTAAGGTTGCAAAGAGAAAGATGAAAATGTCAGGAGATTCTCTGAAGAGAAGCTAGACAAATCTAAACTCCCCTCCACCCCTCCTTGTTGCCATGGCAACGTTACGACCACATCCCAGCATAAGGACTGGACACCATCTTGCCTCCCTGGGGATCGTGAGGTTTTTGGATACTTCCATCTCCTCCTCTTTGTCCTGCTTGAAAATGTCTCCTTGTCACCCTGGTCAGAATTTCCCTTCAATTAACTCAATACAAACAATAAATTCAGTCTCTTGATATTTTAGAAAACAAATAGACATATGTTTGGCTGGGAGAAGGGGAGATGTGTGTGTGTGGGGGGGGGGAGTTTACAATCCTGAAAATTAGTTCAGCCAAACACGGCACTAATATTTTGGGAAAGAAATGCAGTCCTAATAATTAATAAAGAAAATATTGTACTGTGTAGTACAACTGTGGTGCAGGCTGGTGAGGTCATACGGTGACAGCTGTTGTAAATCAGTGTAGCTCCATAGCCGTAAGGTGTTCAGATGCCATGGTGATGGGCACAGTATAATAACACAGATAGATATGATTTGATACAAGGCTGTAGCATACTTTGAATTGCACGTTTCCTCACCTCTTGCTTCACCGACATCTCTGCCGATCTGTATCTGTTGGGCTGCTGATAAAGTAAAGATCTGACGGGCTCATTGCTCACACCTGAGCTCTGATGTGGTTAAGTTGGGAGGGCTCTAGAGACCAGTCTATTTAGACAACCCACTTGGCAGTGGGGAAAGAGAGCGAGGTCTTCCTCTGGAGAATGTCAAAACTAGGTCAGGCTGTCTGACTGAGTTAAAGGGATCATATGTTACCATGGGTTCTTTCTTCCAGCTCTTTTCTCCTACTCAAACCCACTACACACCCACACACACTCCACCAACAACAATAATTTCAACTTCTGGAGCATCATTCATCGGAAGAGTTTAGTGCAATTTCCAAGCAGTAAGTAAACTTCTCAGCATGCCTGTTCTTTACAGATGTTAGCTCCAAGGGGAGCTGTATATAGGGGCTGCATTTTACCCACTGCGGCCCCCTATATGTAGTTCCAGTGATGTATAAATTCTGTACTGGAGCAGCAATGGCTTCAGGGAGAATTCCTTAGTACTTGCCTAGTGGCCCCATGCTATTCCCCTTCCAAGTCTTGAGTTAGGAGGACCATGGGGTGGGGTGGGTGGAGTGGGGATGGGTGGAGTAGAAGGGGGGGAACAGGAGTGGAAAGGCTTGTAGCACATGATACCATGGGTAATCAAGATGAAGTAAAGTCCATAGAATCTGCCATATTTAGACATTTAGACAGAAAAAAATATGAATTAAAAGGGGAGTTCTTAAAAGAGTTTATTAGAAGGCCAAAAAGCCATAATTTCACAATCAAGAAAGACGACAACTTTGGCTTTAAATGCATTATCGTTCACTGGCAAAGGCAATAATAAAAAGAAAGTTGATAAGGGAAGCTAAAGGCATCACAGAAAACTCTATGGTTAGCAGGGCTACATTTACGTTTATTAGTAGAAAAATAAATTATATCAATGGTATAGGCCCATTACTAGGTGAAATGGTAAAACTGTGAATAATAGTGCAGAAAAGGCAGAAACAATTAATACATATTTGGAAGAAGTAGGAGCTTAATAAATTTATTTTTCCAGCCCATTATAATGGAGAACAGTGTTAGCATCTATTAGGGATAAAAAAAATTAAATCAGAAGGCCCAGATAACTTGTATCCAATAGTCCTAAAAGAGTTGGCTACAGAGAACTCTGGCCCACTAATATTAATTTGTAATAAATCTTGAATAGCAGCACAATTCTAGAAGAATAGAAGAGCATGAAATGTGCTAATATTTTAAAAGGGCAACCAAGATGACCTAGATAAAACTATTTGCCAATTAGCCTGACATCATTCCTTGACAAAATAATGGAATAGCGTTTATGGGATTCAACCGATAAAGAATTAAGGGATAGGAATATAATTAATGCCAATCAATAATGGTTTTATGGAAAATAGGAAAATCTGATTTCAATCTCTGATAAAATTAAAAATTTGGCTGATAAATGAAACTGCATAGAAGTAACATACCTAGATTTTTGTGAGGCATTTGACTTAACACCACACAGTATTCTGATTTAAAAAAAATAGCACTGTACAATATCAATAGAGCATATATGAAATGGATTAAGAGCCGGCTAACTGACAGATCTCAAAAAGGAGATGTCAATGGGGAATCATCTTTGAATGGGGATGTTTCTGGTGGGGATTGTTACTAGGCCAGTGCTATTCAACATTTCCATCAGTGGTCTGGAAGTAAACATAAAATCACTGCAGTAAAATTTGTCCATGACACCATGATTGGCAGAGTTGTAAATAATGATGAGGACAGGGTAGTTATATTGAATGACTGGATCCCTTTGTAGCCAGGGTCCAACTGAAACAAAATACATGTTACTACAGCCAAAACTAAATTAATATTTCGGAACAAAGAATGTAGGTCAGACCTACCTGTGGTAGCACATCCTGGGAGACTGTATCCTGGAAAGCCGTGCTCTGAAAAAGATTTAGAGATTATAATGGACAAACAACTCGACATGAGCTCCCAGTGTGATGCTGTGGCAAAAAGGGCCAATGGATTGAATGTTGAAGTAGGGAAGTAGAACATAAAAGTATGGAGATGATTTTTACCTCTGTATACTGCATGGGCGAGACAGAAATTGGATTACTGCATACAGTTCCGATGTCCACATTTTAAAAAAGATGTTGAAAAATTGGAGCAGGTGCAGAAAACACCCACCAAAATGATTCAAGGGCTAGAGAAAGTGCCTTCCACCGAGAGACATAAAGAGTTCTATCTGTTTAGCTTATCAGAAAGAAGGCTGAGGGATGACTTGATTACAGTGCACGTGTCCTTCACAAGGAGAAAATGCTGTGTAAAAAAGACTGTAATGTAACAGAGAAAGGCATAACGAGAACCAATGGCAGGAAGATGAAGCCAGACCAATTCAAATGAGATATTAGGGACCGTTTTTCTTCAACTGTGAGGACAATTGAGTTCTTTAAGTTTGGAACAAAGTACGAAGGGACATGTGGATTCTCCATCTCTCTATGCTTTCAAATCAAGACGCGAGGCCTTTCTATATGATTTGCTCAGTCAAACACAAGACACTGTGCTCAACATAGCATCACTGGGTGGGATTCTCTGACCTGGGATGTAGTGGCTTATCTAATGATCACTTCTGGATTTAAACTCTGTGATTCAATAAAGTTAGAACAACCAGGGACTACTCTAACTTATGCAGGATACTGTTTCAATCCTTAGAGCAGTCCAGAATCTAAAAGTATTGTAATACCAGTTCTGCCCCTCTCCCTCCTTCCCTCCGCCTGCTGCTTCTGAGCTGAACTTTTCGGAGGTGCAGATCCAAATCAGGCCCGATATTTTCAAGAGTGAGTGTCTACAGTTAGGCTCCCAAGACCTGATTCATCATTGCCTGCACCTTGTGCAAACATTGACCCAGTGCCAAATGGTTGTAAAATGCTACCATTCCGATCAGGCAGCCGTGTACCCCAATTTTACACTATTTTGCACTGGGATAAATGATTTACAAAAGGCACAGGGGAACTGAGAATCTTGCACTTAGGGTGAAGAATCCCAGACACAGCTACAGACTAGGGACTGAGTGGCTAGGTAGCAGTTCTGCAGAAAAGGAAGGTTACAGTGGATGAGAAGCTGGACATGAGTCAACAGTGTGTTCTTGTTGCCAAGAAGGCTAACAGCATTTTGGGTTATATAAGTAGGGGCATTGTCAGAAGATCAATCAATCAAAGTAGGGGCTAAGGTGGGAGGGAGCATTTTCTGTTCTCCATCTCAGAGAAGAAATGCTGGAACTCAAGTCAGCTGGATTCAGGACAGTGCCCTTTGTATTCCTGATGGTGTTGCCTCTTTGCCCCCAAGCGGTTAAGCTGTATTTGAGAGCCTTTCAGGGTTCTTTTTGTTAGGGTGAGAAATCCGTGAGAAGAGACATTTCTATAATTAGTGTAATCCTGTTTGTCTACAGCAAATGTACACACAATCCTCTTTCGCTGAACACAGTAGGCAAAAACATCGGCAGAACATTCCCTTGTTCAGAAATCCCCAAGTCTGCCACTCCAGTGAACTCTGTGCTCAAGGCCATGTCTACACCAGCACTTTGGTCAGTATAAGTTATGCCGCTCAGGGGTGTGAAAAAGCACACACACACACACACCGAGTGACGTAAGTTACACTGACAGTAGTGCCAGTGTGGACAGTGCTATGTTGGCAGGAGAGCTTCTCCGGCTGACATAGAATCATAGACTATTGTTGTCAGTAGCTACCGGTGTGCTGCTCTGCTCTTGTTCGATGATGATATCAGTCGGCTGCATGCATGTTCCCTCTGTGTGCTGCCCCGACTCTGTGCAGATCGCTGACCCAGTGGACCCCCAAGAAAACCCCCAAAGACCACAGACTGTAATAAGGTACGAAGGCACCTGGGCCAGGTTTATTGTCAAACGAAGCACAGTGATAGTTTCTCATAGACCCATGAAGATTCTCTACAAGACATATTACGAATTTGTGCTCCCTGACGGTGGGCCAGCTCAATCAGTGGTGGACTTCCCATTGCCCCCTTCTGCTGGACAAAGACACCACCCCAGGACTGTATTCTTATACATAGGTACAAACAAGTTACACATCACTCCTGACGGATTGAGGTGCATCCCCTCTACATAGTAAGGTGCCTCCTCTCACCTTGTACATGTTGGTTCAAGCAAAACAACTCTATCCATCATATTACCCTTTTGCCCCTGTCTTTAGGATGGGTCAGCCTGTTCCTTGTTATCTGTATGGGTTGTACAAGTGTTCTGGTACCTCGTAGGTTTGTATACTTTTGCAATGTCAGCCTTTTCCTTGCCAGCTTTTGTGAGCAGGGCCTGCCTCTGTCTCACAGTTTAACTTTGCTTTATGTTAGCAAAGTCTTGACCATTACTTTAGGCCTTATGCTGGGCCTCTAACAGCAGGGTTCATGTTTCAGGGCCTCATCCTACTAAAACTATTAGGACTGGAAGAGGCCTCAGGAGGTCATCTAGTTCAATCCCCTGCTCAAAGCAGGACCAACACCAACTAAACCATCCCAGCCAGAGCTTTGTCAAGTTGGGTCTTAAAAACCTCTTAGGATGGAGATTCCACCACCTCCCTGGGGAACCCATTCCAGTGCTTCAGCACCCACCTCCCATAGCTACTGCTGCTCATTAGGGGTGGTCTAATTATGTTGATGGGAGAGCTCTCTCCCGTCGGCATAGAGCCGCTACACGGGAGATCTTACGGCGAAGCACCTGCATCGGTACAGCTGTGCTGCAACAAGCTCAAGAAGTGTAGACATGGCTCAAGAAGCCCCTTTTCTCTCTCTGCTTCTTATAAGGGTGATGCTCCCACTTCCTGCTTCAGGCTTTTTGCTCCAACATATACAGGTGGTAATGCAGCCTCATAGCCCCTACCTCTGCAATCAGGGAAACCTCTTAGACCACACGACTTTCTTCTGGGCTGCCCTGTGGTCTAATGTCTGGGTAGTAGCCCCAGAGCCCCAAGTGATTTTTTTACTACACGTAGGGGCACAATTGCTCCTTCTGTTGCTTCCAAAGAGGGGGCTTGGCACAGAAATGTTTTAACAAGATCTATGATGGTCGATGGATCTAAGAGTCACTTGCTGAAGGCAGGGGGACTGCTTGGTCCTGGCAGACCTTCAAGACTAATTTTTGTCCATTAGACTCTAGCCCTATTTGGCAACTGAAGAACTGCGACCACCCAGGTGAATATTTGGGGGGAAATTGTGCCTTAGGTTAGTGCATTACCTGCACAAAAGAGCGTGCATGCGACGTCCGATGTCTTCGTGATGGACCTCCGGAGCAAGAAACATGAGTCTATCTATACAGTATGAGTTAAAGAGCAAGCTCTGTAGATGGGGCAATAAAGACTCAAATCCTCTGTGGAAGGGGAACATGTGGCGAACACTCGCCAATGGGTCACATACACACGCTTTCACCAGGCCTACAGTGTGTGCTCCTCTCTGCAGCCAACCAGTTCTCGTGCCCAGTGTGGGGAGCTGCGCTGAGTCATGTCACCCACTTCTCACTGTCTCGGTCCCTGTGAGGAAGGGAGGGAAAAGGACTGCAAATATCCCTGGCTCCTGGAAGCTCCCCCTCCTGCACTTTACCTGGACTCCCATGCAAAAAGCAGGCATCAATTTGTCCCTAAAGATCCACTGGCACTTTATGGAAGATCTGGAGTTTGCCAAGTAGCCCGTGGCCACCATATCCTCACCGGCCACACGTTCCGTGCAATTTCTGTCTGCCCGATTCCTACCCTTGCACCCCAGACATGGCTCCATTTCAATGGCAGGGATGAATTCAGTTTTTTGCATCTGTACAGTTTGTAAAGCTCTTTGGGATCATTCCCGGAGAAAGGCTCCATAGAACTATATTAGCTTGCAAAGCAAACATGGAGAAATAGCCTGCCGGTCATAAACAAGCTGTCTGCAATTTGTCCTGTGCATTATATGCACTGGATCTTATTCAGAAAACAAGATACGCTTTTTGTTTTTATACTGATGGGCATTGCTCCCAGGGATTCAGCCCTAATATAAATATTGGTAATAGACATTGTATGTCACTCTTTTCAGTAATAGAGTTTGAAAGGCATATAGTGGCAGTATAAATACACATGGTATATCTGAGTACTCTATTAGTTACAGGCAGACTGGTCTTGGCTGCTGCTCCTTCTGTATCCTCAGACACCATCTGGTGCACAGGGCATCCACCAGTCTTCACCTTTTGTTTTGGTCTTGTGCTGGTCTGTTCAGGCTTCTGAGTGTCATATTGATGAGTTTGGCATCTTTCTCTATTGGTCAGTGTCATGTTTCTCTAGGTCTTCCTCTTCATTTTTTTCCATATGCTGTTTTCCATACTATCACTTGCCATGGACATTGTGTTGGTGACATACTTAAAGCATGCCCTCTTCTTCTTCTTCTTCTTCTTCTTCTTCTTCTTCTTCTTCTTCTTCTTCTTCTTCCCATATTTGATGCTTTAGATTGGTTTGCTCTATTTAGAATTTCTGAGGCAAGAAATTCTTTCCAATTGAGCTCTGAAGATCTTCTACGGGCATTTCCTTTGAATGAATTGATTTTCGGAACAATTTCTGATGAGATATAGATATAGATTCTGATGAGATATAGATTTCCATGACTCTGCTCTACAAAGGAGGACCGACACAATGACTAAAAATTCATATATTTTTGTCAGTGCCAATTATGCTACTTTTCCAAATCTTTTCACATTATGTAAGCTGTTGGCAGCCTTTGTTATTTGTTGGTTGACATCTGGCATGGTGTCACTATCCTTGCTCAACTGATGGAATATATCAGGGTTTGAAGGAACCTCAGGAGGCCATCCAGTCCAATCCCGCTGCTCAAAGCAGGACCAACACCAACTAAATCCCCAACTCACTCCCTCGATAATTTGTTTGTCCACTCTTGTGGTGACTTTGGGAACACTGGTGACCATATAATTTGTCTTCCTCGTTAAATGAAGAAACCCACTTGTTTTGAAGTATCTGCAAAATGCAGGTCTTTTCTGTGTTGAACTAAGCTGGAAAGTGTCATCAGTAAAAATGAGGCAATCCAAATATGCTTTATCATTTGCCCATAAAATTCACCAGTTGCCCTCTGTAGTTACTTTCCTCATGACACAGTCAATGACCAGGGCAAACAATAGTGGGTTATAATACACTCTCGCCTTACTACAATTGTCATTGAAAACCATTGACTGATGTTGTCAGCATCTCTGACTGCACATTTTGGCTATTTAGCATGATATATATCCAGTGTACGGTCTGTGTTCTCACCAAGTCGCAGGGTGCATCTATACCACAAATTAAGGTGTAAATCACAGGTAGGTATACCTTCAGCTTTTAATGTAGCTAATGTTAGTAACAAGAGTAGTGAGGGGCATGGCAGCAGGGACTTCAGCACAGGGTAGTCACCCCAAAAAAGCTGTTGTACACCCTACGTAAGTACTTGAGTGGCTAGTCTGAGCTGAAATCCATGCCACCACATCTTCACTGTCATTATTACTCATCCTAACTAGGTAGCTAATACAGCTAGTATGCCATTCCCTGCTACCATCACACCTCAGTTTGTGGTGTAGACATACTCTACACTGAAGCCCAAAGAATTAAGGTGATCCTTGGATGTATACACAGAGAGATCTTGAGAAGGGGTAGTGAAGTTACATTACCTCTGGATTTGGAACTAGTGCAACCATCACTAGCATCCTGTGTCCAGTTCCACAATTTCAAGAAAGGTGTTGATGATAAATTGGTAGAATGTTGGCATTTTGGAAGAACTGTGTAAACGCTGAGATTGCTAATACTTCTCTGGTTCTGTTTAAGTTGTGATACTCTGATCGGAAAGCCTTCTGGAATTTAGTAGGCTCCAAACCAATAGGGATCTAATCTTTCTTTCTACAGTATTTATATGGATATTATTAGCAGAGTATCTGAACATCTCAGTCCTTAATATATTTATCATAACAAAACCCCCATGAGGGAGGGAAGTGAATTAGTCCCATTGTATAGATAAGGAACCGAGGCACAGAGAGATGAAGTGACTTGCCTAGGGTCACACAGGAATCCCTGAATAGTACTTTAAGCACTATAGATATTCTATAGATATTTCATAGGGGGTCTATAAAAATACTCTAAACATACTTCCAAAGGGAGCTGAGAATGGGCTCCTACTCTAGCTATAACGAACCACCCCTCAGAATTCTTCCAGGGTTCTAATATTCTATTGAATGGCTCATCAGCTATCCCATTCTATACAACTTTCCCATAAAGGTAATGGAAGCTCATGTAGAGGGTTAAGAGCTACCAGTGCAGTGGACTGAAATTAAAGCTGCTGCAGGTATATAATTTAATGGGACATTAATTGGGTCATGGGGGAGCATAAAGAGCATCACGGAGTGTGTGTGCTGGAATGTTTTGTTAAAGGAGGAACATTGCATAAGCTAACCTCAGCAACCTGAAATAAAAAACTGCCGAGACTCATTCCTCTGGGCAGCCGTTCCTGTCAAATGAGTTGTCGAAAAGGACGAGTCTCGGCTGATGTCGATTAGCACAGCTTCACTGAAGTTATGCATGGTCAGTGTCGCTACATCACTTTTCGCCAGCTGAGAATCTAGCCAGACGTCACCTTTAGTGGATGACCCGCACGGTATGTCTGCACTGCACATTTAATCCATCCCTCCCCGCTGCCCTCCATATAGAGAAACCTCTAGCGTGACCCAATTTTATGGGGACAATCCCGCTATTTGGGGCTGTCTTATATTGGCAGCATTTACACCCCTACCCCCTGTCCCGATTTTTCACACCTGCTGTCTGGTCACCTTAGAAACTTCTGACATGGGTTTGGAGATGCTTTAAACCCAGGGTAGCCCACTGGGGTTATGGCATAAGCTTTGGGACTGGTTTAACTTGGGGATGGAACCCATCCACTTTGTAATGAGGATGACCACAAAATCACTCTGGTGCTGATGGTCCTCCTATGTCCATCCTGCAATTCCCCATAAAGAGCAAACAAGGTCTCTCGCAATTGTCACAATTGACAAAGAAAGAATCCTAGAGAAAAAACCTAGGTCATCTGCATCCATGGTTCAACTGTGCTGTAAAGACATACCCAGAGGAACTCAGCTATGGCTGTGTGAAATCCTTGGACATTTAACATCAGATCATTCACCTTAGACCCTTTGAAACTCCCTTCCTACAAAACAGACCAAGGATGCTGAGCTTTGGGAGCCGAAAGCTCCTCCTTTGCCCATGAGGAGACGGGGAATAGGTAGCAGAGGGTGTGGCTGATTTTCCCATCCCAGTTGCACATATCTATTTTCTAGCTGGGGTCTTTGGATCTTGGGATGGATGCTGTGTCTGTTAATGTGTTGGTGCATTTTGTAAAAGCCTAATGGCTAGAGCTCTGGGCGAGGACTCTCAAGACAAGCGCTCTCTTCCACTGACCTGCTACATGAACGTGGGCCAGTCACTTCACCTAGAGATGCTGCGGTTTCCCCTGACAAGCAAGCCAGCCTGACGAAGGCTGGAAGTTCTTTGGGGCAGAAACGGTTCCTGGCTGGGCCTTCCTCAACAGAAGCATGCTGTCTTCTGGGGCCGCTGGTGGGAGGAATCTTGGGCCTCAAACGCAAGACTGGGTGTGCCCAAGAACTGCTCAGACTGGCAGCTCACCCAAATCGGTGGAGAAGGGGGCAAAATAGCTCTAACTCACAAAGGGCCCTGCCCAGACTCCTTCTATGTGGGAAAGTTTCCCCCTCACCCTATGGCTTTGGCGCATGACTTGACACAGAAACTTGTCTGAACAGCTACATGAATGCTTGTCTGACTGCTACTATGATTCCTGCTTACTTGCCTAACTCAAGTCCAGCCTCCCACCCTGTTTTCTATCCTCCTCACCCCAGACCCCCACCGGTTCCGGGTTCTGCTTTCCTGCCTTGCTCCAGGTTCTTGTTCCTATGCCCTCCCTCTGATCCTGACTCCAGCTTTGACACCTCACTCTGTTTCCAGCTCTGATCTTTGGCTGGGTTTCTGACTGTAACTCCAACTCTGGTGCCAGGTTATTGGCTCTAACCATTGGGCATGACTGCCCACACCCTGATCCTTACATCTAGGGCTTGTCTTCACTACTCGCCGGATCGGTGGGTAGCGATCGATCTTTTGGCGATCGATTTCTCGCATTTTGTGAAGACGTGAGAAATCGATCACCCGCGGCGCCCCCGTGAGGATGGCAGGTAAGTCGGCTGGAGATACGAAACTTCAGCTACGTGATTCATGTAGCTGAAGTTGAGTATCTGCAGTCGATCACCCCCCCCCCCACGGAGTGAAGACCAGACCCTAGATACTATCATAATCCAAATAATAAACTTTTGGAGGATATTCTTATATTGCAGAGTAGTAAAAATTATACTAAGATATAAGAACATTTCTACACTATTTATATTTTCTGGAATCAGTCTCAAATAATTTTGACTTATTCATCTGATTATGGCTAATGTTTCATGATGCACCATTGAATTGTATAAGGTCAACTTCTTCCATGGCCTGTACACAAAAAGGGCTAGATGGGATAAATATCAGAACAGAACTTGGCCCTATTTGTATATGAGAATAAAGACACACACACACACACACACACACACGTTTTGACTTCCCTCACCCTCTTCACAGTACAGGTCTGTTCTACTTTTTTTTTTCCTCCGTGCCGGGTATCACAGGCTGTGACTTGCTGAAAGAAAGCTGTGGAGTATGTTAATTTCTATGGGATTTAGGCGGAATCATAACTCTTGGAGATTAATAAGAATCCAAGAAGTATCTATCTTCTGGTGATGCTTTCATTTGCGCAGTAATAAAGCTCGCCGTTCTTGTTTAATAAAAACAATGAGGAAACAAATGGGTGTGCAGGTACTGGAACTTTTGAGGAATTAATTCAAAAGCACGGAGGGATGTTTTTTATCATGCTGTAAGCACCCGAAAGGTGAAAGTCACTCTTCTCTGGAGCTGTTACCCCATATCTTACCCAAACTTAAGGCACAATCCTGCGAGGTGCTGGGCAGCTACTGAGAAGTACAGAATGAGTGTTCTCCTGTGAGCACTCAGCATTCCTGGGAGATGCTGAGTCAGAAAAATAGTTGCTATGGCTAGGAAGGACGGCATCACCAGGGCCAGCACTGCTCCTGTCTCCTACACCTGCTCTTGTATCCAGATAGAGAACCTGACCATGGATGCCTCTACCCAGATCCTGGTGTGGATTTGCAGAGACTGTGACCTGCGTTTCCCACTCACATAAAGTCAGGCTGGGGAAACCATCCAGTGTGAAAGGTACCTGCTGGTGGAATCTCTCAGGAGAGCTACAGGAGGAGGTGGTTGGGCTTAGAAGCGTCTGTGCCCAAGAGGAATTCCTCGAGAGTATTCACATGGAGACGTCCAAGGCTGAGGAAGCTGTCCGGCTAGAAAGGACTGCTCTCATGCCACCAGGGCAGGAGGATATGGATCTGCCACAAAGAGATCACTGGCTGTTGGTTATGTCTGACACCAGGCAGTCTCCACCCCTCCTCCCAATCCACCCACCATAGTGATGAAGAACCATTATCCCGCCCTGGCAATGAGGGACCCCAAGAGGAGGAGGACAAGCTCAGTACTCCCAAACCTGGGGGGATCTCAGCCTCAACTCCCAGGAGGAAATGTAGGGTAGACGTGGTTGGTCACTTTCTTCTGAGGGGGCCAGAGGCGCCCATCTGTCCACCTGACATGGCATACCAGGAGGTATGTTGCTGTTATAAGTGTGAAGGGTGCCTTTCCTGGGTGGGACTATGTTATCTAACACAGTGTGCCTTGCCTGGGTGGGGCTTGTTGTCTGAGACAGGTAACGTAGGAGTTTCCCTGCCATGGGGGAGGGAGGAGCCTCCAGCCCAGGAAGAAGGGAGGAGCAAAACAGTCAGTTCCATCTTGGCTGGCTTCCAGGGAGGAGGCAAAAGCCAGGGAGTTCCATCTTGGCTGGTCTCCAGGGAGGAGGCCAGGGCCAGGGGAGATCCATCTTGGTTGTCCACGAGGCAGGGAGCTTGCCAGGCAACATGGGCAAGGGTCCAGGAGTGTGTTTTTAGCTATGGAGATAACTCAGCTTTTCTTCTCTTATACTTCTACTTAGCTAATGTGAGTATTACCATTTGATTCTTCTAATAAGCCGTGCCTTTTGGGGTGTTCTTTCCTTTTCAGAACAAAGTGGGGAACCCCAAATGTAAAGTGTCTGTATCTCTGCTTTAACCTTTTTCTTTATTACATTTTCTAGTTATAAAACCGTCTGGTTTATTTCCCTTACAGTTTTTCTCTGCTTCCAGTCTGGGAAGGGGGAAGGGAAGGGAATAGGAACCAGGGCAGCTAGGGGCCTAGCTGGAGTGTGAAGACTGTCTCTCCTTACCGTCAGGTTAGACGGGGGAGGGAGGAAGCAGTCTGCCTCTCAGGTACAGAGAGACAGGGGTGGGGGAAGTCTGCCTTCAGCCAGGGAGGGTGAAGGACAGAAAGCAGCCTCCAGGTATCTGACTTTGAATCCCAGGAAGGGGTACAAAGTTAGGGTCTGGCTCTCAGGTTGAGAGAGACAGGGTTAAGGGAAGTCTGCCTTCAGCTGGTCAGGGTGAAGGGAAGCAGTTTTCCGGTGTCTGACTTTAAAACCCAGGGAGGGGGTACAAAGTCAGGGTTAGGGAAAGATTGGGGGCCCCTCCAAGGTTTTGGAAGTATACCTGAATGGTGGCAGCAATTGGTGACCCCAAGAACTCCAACTAGCAAGGTGGGGGTGTAGGGGGAAAAGGACTTGTTGGTCTGGCATAGAAGAGGCCCAGCCTTTGTACTCAAGAGCATAGAGGCTGGGGGGTACCCCCTCTTACAGTTGCCTACTGGGGGCCCATAACTGAGATGTTATTGAGGAACTGTTAATGATCATCTGGCCTTCTGGCTACTACCCCATGCTACTCATCCATGTGGGCACTAATGACACTTCAAGGTCTGACCCCAAGCTGATCAGAAGTCACTACAGGGCTCTGGGAGTAAGGGTGAAGGAGTTGGGGGTGCAGGTAGTGTTCCCTACAATCCTTCTGGTCAAAGGAAAGGGCCACGGCAGAGATAGATGCATCCTGGAGGTGAATGCCTGGCTATGAGGATCATGTTGCCAGGAGGGCTTTGGCTTCCTTGACCACTGGATGCTGTTCCAGGAAGAAAGATTGCTAAATAGAGGTTGGATCTAACTATTCAGGAAGGGGAAGAGTATATTTGGATGCAGACTGGCTAACCTACTAGGAGGGCTTCAAACTAAGTTTGAAGGGGGCAGTGACAAAATACCACAAGTAAGCATAAAACCTGGAAACCTGGGAGAAGGGTGAGAGTCTCAGGGAGCATAGGCTATTGTAGCAGGGATAAGGGAGAGATGGTGAGGGGAATCAAATCAGTATCTTAGATGTCTGTAAGCGAGTGCGAGAAATAGGGAATAAACAGGAAGAATTCAAATGCTAGTAAATAAATACAACTATGATATAGTTGGCATTGTTGCACAAATCTGTTCTTACCTTGGAGGCCTCTCCCAATTACCTTCCAAGAACAGGCAAAAGACTCAAGGTAACCTGAACAAACAAAGGGTTTATTTGCTAGCAAATAGGGGATCAGGGGAATACAATTCCAAAGCCTGAAAGTCCACTGACACAGGGTGGGCAAAACATATATACAGAATACAAATATGTAAGCACCCAATCACATTACAGAGAGTCACAGCTACATACAGCCAATAATCATATGCCACATACATGCTTGTACACAGATTCAAACATTACCATGTTTACCAGCCCTTAGTTCCCGCTCTTTCTGTAACACAAGCATGACAGACATTGTTGCAAAGTAAGGCATGAGCTGCCAGGCCTATGTGCAAGATCAGCCCCTGATTATGGCTACATGCCCACCCAGCTGACAGACTCCATTTTAAAACAAAACTCCATTTTGCATTACATATTCTATAACTATTAACCCCACAGTTACCAGAAGCATACACCACATATTACACAATACCCAATAAACATTATTTAACATTTCTATTTATGCCACAGCATCACAGTTATAGATGACTGGAATATTGGTATAGAAGGGTACAGCTTTCTCAATAAGGACAGAAAGGGGAAAATGGCGGCGCTATTGCCTTCTGTATTAAAAATGCATACACTTGGACCAAGATCAACATGTAAATAGGAGACAGACTTGTTGAAAGTCTCCGGGTAAGGATAAAAGGTTTTTTAAAAAATTGATGTCATTGTAGGGGTCTTCTACAGACCACCTAACCAGGAAAAAGAGATGGATGAGGCTTTTTTTAAACAACTATCAAAATCATCGAAATCAGAGGACTTGATGTTGATGGGGGTCTTCAGCTATCCTGAAATCAGTTGGGAAAATAACGCAGCAGGGCACAGAATGTATTGAAGATGATTTTTTAGTTCACAAGGTGGAGAACGCTACTAGGGGAGAGGCTGTTCTATATTTGATTTTGACAGATAGGGAGGAACTGGTTGAGAATTTGAAAGTGGAAGGCAGCTTAGGTGAAAGTGGTCATGAAATGGTAGAGTTTATGATTCTAAGGCATGGTAAGAGGGAAAATAGCACAATAAAGACAATGGATTTCCAGATGGCAGAATTCAACAAAATCTGAAAGTTGGTAGGTAAGATCCCATGGGAAGCAAGTCTGAAGGGAAGACGAGTTCAAGAGAGTTGGCAGTTTTTCAAAGAGGCAGTATTAAGGGCACAAGACCAAACTATCCCACTGCATAGGAAAGATAGGAAATATGGCAAGGGACCACTCTGGTTTAACCAGGAGATCTTCAAAGTCCTGAAACTCACAAAAGAGCCCGGCAAAAAGTGGAAACTAGGTCAAATTGCAGAGGATAAATATAAATAATTAACACAAGCATGTAGGGACACAATTAGAAAGGCCAAGGAACAAAAAAATAGATTAAACTAACTAACATTCTACAGATATGTTAGAAACAAGAGAAAGACCAAGGACAGGGCAGGCCTATTACTCAATGATGGGGGGATGGGGGCGATACAATAACAGAAAATGTTGAAAACGCAGAAGTTTTAAAGGTTCGTACTGATTTGTCATCTAACATAGTGAATGGCAGTGAAAATGAGATAGGATCAGAGACTAAAATAGGGAGGGAACACATTTAAAAAAATATTTAGACAAGTTAGATGTCTTCAAGTCACCCGGGCCTGCTGAAATGCATCCTGGAATACTCAAAGAGCTGACTGAGAAGATATCTGAGCCATTAGTGATTATTTTCATGGAAGAGGGAAAAATAGAGTACCCATCTATAAAAAGGGAAATAAGGAAAACCAGGGATTTATAGGCCAGTCAGGTTAACTTCAGTACCCGGAAAGATAATGGAGCAATTTATTAAGCAATGAATTTGCAAATACCTACAAGTTAATAAGGTGATAAGTAACAGTTAACATGGATTTGTCAAGAACAAGTTGTATGTATACAGAGCAAGAGACAGTCCCTGTTCTGACAAGCTTACAGTCTAAATAGGCAAGACAGACAATACAGATTAGGAAACCACCTGTGATATATGTTAGTTGTGGTGTGGAATGTACTGCTGGAGGGCACTCAGATGCTCCCATGATAAGGGCAGCATAGGAACTTCCACAGCACAGAGTACTGGAATTAGAGGGAACAGAACCCGGGGTACATCTACACTACCCATGGGATCAGCGCATAGTGATCAGTCTATCGGGGATTGATGTATTGTGTCTAGTGTAGACACAATACATCAATCCCTGAGCGTGCTCCCCATCGACTTCTGTCCTTCACCACCACAAGAGACAGAAGCAGTCAACGGGAGTGGCCGCGGTCGACTCACCACTGTGTGGACGGCCAGGTAAGTTGACCTAAGATACGTCAACTTCAGCTACATTATTTGAGTAGTTGAAGTTGTGTATCTTAGGTCGACCTCCCCCCCCCCCATGCCTTGTGTTGCCTAGGCCCTGGTCTGCTTGCTCCCGATAAACACATATTCACCAGTTCCTTGTGCTTAGTTTCAGCCCCCCATGCCAATGTGCTATAGGGAAGCCTCAAGGCAAACTACTGCAGCTATACTCAGTGTCTGCAAGACAGAGGAATTCTTCACTGGCCAGCAAAAGGACCCTTTGTGGCTACCTTATGGTGCTACAGTGGCATAGAGATGCTTTAGTGGAGCCTAGAATCCCACCCTCCTTAAGGCTTCCACAAATGGACTTTTTCTTGCAATGACCCTGATTCAACAAACATCAATAGCTTAATTTCCCACTGTCATTTATTTTTGGGCTCGTATGCCACAAAATGAGGCACGACAGATTGCTAGACAGAGGTTGTTTAATTAAGCCTAGTACTGAATACCAGAATGGACATGTTTCCAATAAAGGGATGGATTGGGTTCCTAGGTTCTGTACTCGACTCTGCCTCCAACTCACAGGGTGATTAAGGGTAAGAGAGTGAACCTCAATACGGACCTCTCTGTAAAATGGGGCTCATAATACATCCCTATCTTGGAGTGGCTTGGCAAATAGTAAAGGGCTTTGCAAGCCATGGATAAAAGGTGTTCCATGCAAATGGCGTGACGCATAAAATCCATTGGTTGCTTTCATTTTTTGCATCTTTTTTTCCCCTCTATTCACAATGCTTACACATTGTTTCCATAATAGTGCCTTTAACGATGCTTCTGACGGGGGCACCCAAAGGAATTGTTCAGCTAGGTGGAGCAGAGTGCAATCAAGGTGGAAGTTCTATCCTCTTAAGGCTTTTGGAGCTGACACTACACATAGCTATGGGTTAGGATATCGTAGAAGTAACTGTATTACACTGGGTCTGCTTCTCCTCCTACCAATTTCCCTGCTCCTGACTCTAACCTTCACTTAATAAAAATGTGTTCTAGCCACAGGCTACGAGTACTTCAGAGTCCTTGTGACTAGTAAAGCCAAGGACCTTTGCTATACAATAAAAAGGGGAGGAAATATTGTGATAAATAGCACTGCCTATGATTTCCCTTCCCTCCCCTTCCCCAGCACAACTCGAATCTCTACTTTGAAAAAAGAGATGCCTTGTATTTTAAACCACTTGTTTCTTAAATCAAGGACCCTGTTAAATATTCTTAAATAAAATACTACTTAAAATGGGCAATTTTACACAAAGTGGGAGAGAGATAGCGCAGGCACATACAGTATATCAGACGGAATTAGTTTTTCATGCTACGAGATGTAAACAAATCTATTTAATTAGAACACCTTGTTGTTATTACATCCAGAGTCGTTTTTCATTAATTGCGGTGGGAGGGGGGAACTGTCTGCAGTGTTCCACAAAAGATCTAAAACTGGGTTATTTTTAAGTTGCCTTTAATTTCTGATTTCCATGTGTATTGCTATTGTGCCAGGAGGTCCCAAATGACAGAGGCAGAGCTAAGTAAAGTGATTTGCTCAAGGTTATATAGCAAGGCAGTGGCAGAACAAGAACCAAAACCCAAGTCTCCTGCCTCCCAGTCCAATCCCCTAGTCCCTATCACCTTCTTATCTGAGCATACCACAGACATTTAATTTCATGAAAATATTCTGTGCTAGGGATGTGTAGTGGGATGTATAAACCTCACACTGGCACATAAGAGGTTAAGGAGCCATTCTAGTCCCAGGTGGTTCCTTTCTTCCACTCTCGCAGAGCTTGCTTCAGCTAGAGGAGGAGCTTAAAAGAGAGCCAGACAGCTCAAAAGGAGAGCAGACAGGATAGGAGGAGATACCCGTTTTGTGAGCTCCTGAGCAAAGGTATAGTGGCAGTCTCGGTTGCAGAGGAAAGGTATGAAAGCGGTAGCTACCCCAGAATATAGGGGTATTTTCCTAGCCCTAAGGAACCCTTCATGCTAATGTTGGGTAGATCATTTGCAAGGTTTTGACCACGCCTTGAACTGGGAGTATAAGTGGTAGAAAATGACCCATGGAGACAGCCTCAAAGCTCTCTGGAGTATTTGCTACCACTGCCTCTCACAGAGCCATGGATTGGAGCCCAGTGGACTGAGCTCCCCTACCAACTACCAACTCCTGGAGGGGGCACAAAGCTCCTTCCCCTGGAGGTAAGAGTGGGGCAGGACAGAGACATTGTAAACCCTGATGCAAGGGTGTGCAACCATAAGGCCCAGAGGTGGGCTGGAGAACCTTTCTTTTTGGCAGACAGTGGACTTTATATATTGCGTTGGACTTTTTTCCCCCAGAAGGGGGTGCACTTGATTGGTGATCTGGTTGGGGGCCCAAGTCGCTACCTACTGAAAGGCGCACCACTATAGCATCAGAGTGATGGTTGGGAAGTGTTGTCAGAGACGGGGGAGAGTTGGAACCCAGTGCTCAGTCACTAGCTTCACCACCAGTAAGCCCAGCTTCATCACAGGAAATATTATTAGCCATGTTGAATAGGGCGGGGAAGTGAATTGCCGAGACTCACACAACAAGAGTATAGCCACACCAGGAATTCAATCCATGTCTCCATACTCCCTGGTCAACTGGGTCTTGACCATAATCCTCTCCTTCCTCCATCTCCTTTAGTGGCTATGAATGGTGTTCAATTAGCAGTCCTGGCATGGCTTGTTAGCCACAACATGAGGAGCAGCACAAACTTCCCGACCAATGTGCGTCAACTTGAGCTAGAAAAGCAATGCCTAGTCAATGAAAGGGTGGGATAATTCTTGATGGCCTATGTAGTCCTTGACTTCTCTCTTCCATGGTTCTAAATCCTCAGCTTGGGTTCTGCTTCTCTTTCTTGACAGCACAAGCCCAGTAATTGTACAGGCCAGGTGATCTTGCTTGCTGATGCTTCCAAGTATTCCAATCAAATTAATTTCAAACCAAAGGATGATTCAGCTGGCTAGATGGCATTGATACTGGGCAAAACTAGTTCTGGTTCACCCATCTCTAGGAGACATCCTGCCCTTTCCCATGAGAATCCTTGCATGCAGTTTATATCTACAGCTGTTAATAGATCAGAGCTAAAGAGCTTAGAAGCCTTAGTATGGTGAAATGGGGGGGGGGGGCATGTCCCACACAGGAAGAGCTACACTTTCCCTAAAAACTAGATAGTATCTAACAGATGCTATGCTATCATGCCTAGGTTCTAATACCATGTTCATTATTGTAGTACCTGAGTGCCTTCCAGTAGTGCAATAAGCAACATCCCTAGCATATGCCGTGTGTGTGTGTGTGTGTGTGTATAAAAAGAGATCTGCCCTCTTATAGGAACTTTTTTCCCAGCATGCTTTTCTGTTAGCTGGCCTTTTAAATCTCACAGAGACACACAGTTGAAACCCTAAAGTGCCCTTTTGCACCAAATTGCTGATCTCCTTTTCTAGCTGCCGTGAATATACTTACCTCCTGCTGTGTTTTCTTTTCTTCTTCCTTTGCCACAGTGTACTTCCATAGGTGCCTTTAGCGCTGGGATCTTGGTGACGATCCATCTGTGGTTGATATTCGTCAATAGCAAGAATACGGACTGCAAAGTCATTCTGAGCCAAATAACAGCAAAGCACCCTCGGTAAAATTGGCAGCCTCCAGAGTATGATTCCTCTCCTGTAAGACTTCACATGAAGCCTGTGTCATAAGGCCATTTGTTTAACAGAATTACTTTGATCGCAAATAGTTTTCCTAGCTGCTGTATCTATCTCTATTTATTTATTTATTTTTAAATGTAGGTTGAAATGAATGAATGAAGACAAGATTTGATAGCTGGCAATAGGGAATCTTTCCAGCATCCTATTGTTTAAGGGGAAAGAATGTCCGTGCCATTCAAAAATATTTTTATTTATAATTTTTTATCTGATCGTAATGAAACTATCGACTAGTCCTAGAACCAGGACTAACCGCCGCAGCTCCCCATGAGATATGACCCTTCCATTCTGAGAGTGACTCCTTGAGAGCTACTCTTTGAATATGGTTTCACAACAAGCTGTGCACCCACCCACTTTATAGTAATTTCATCTAGACCACAATTCCCTCATTTGAGTATGTGGGACTCTGTCAAAATCTTTACTAAAATCAGCATCTATCACATCTACAGCTTCTGCCCTATTCACTAGGCCAGTAACCCTGTCAAAGAAGGAAACAAGGTTGCTTTGGCATGATATGTTTTAAAATGACGCATATTGGTTATTACTTATTATCTTCCAGGTACTTACACATTGATTGTTTAATAATTTGTTCCAGTGTCTCTCCAGATATTAACATTAGGCTGACTGGGATTTAATTCCCTGGACTCTCATTGTTACCCTTTTTGAAGATAAGTACTATGTTAGCCCTTCTCCTGTCCTCAGGGAACTTACCCATCCCAAATGAATTCTGAAAGATAATCAAAGAGGATTCTTGCATTGGTGTCACTTTGCTTACTTACCTGATGCTCCTGCCGAATATCAGAGGTTCTTTGGACGAGGATTGATCTGGAAGTCTAACGAGAATAACATTTCTTTGCATTATATTCTGCCTTTATTATATTCAGGAGTGATGCAAGGAACCTATGGGCCTGTATCCTGTAAGGCATTAGCTTCAACGAGCGAGCATAAAGTTGGAGGCCTGTGAATTTTGACACAGATAAATGGCCCAGCAAAAACCCCAAGCATTTGGGAGCTGAGAATAGAGTGTTTAAGGGGAATTTTTGACCACAGGAATATGAATTCAACCACCAGAGGGCCATGGCAAGAAATTGACGTATGTGATAGTAAGTTGAGATCATTGATATACTAACTTACAGGACAATCCAACATTAGTAAGGAGGAAATAGTAAGGAAATGCAAATAAAGAAGAGGGGAGAAACCCCACCTGGCTATGCATCAGACATAGCAGCATCAGCGCAACATATGATCAAAGTGGCATCCCAACCTGTGGGCAGGAGGCGAGAGAGATGTAGCCCTGGGGAGGTGCCAGAATGTTGGCCACTGGCAAGGAGGGGGAAGGCGATGGTGATGAGGAAGATGATGGCTAACATTTCAGGTTGTACTGCAAGAGATGGCGTGAATATATGGGTGTTCAAGTACCTAAAAGGTTGTTACAAGGAGGAGGGAGAAAAATTGTTCTTCTTAACCTCTGAGGAGAGGACAAGAAACAATGGGCTTAAATTGCAGCAAGGGCAGTTTAGGTTGGACATTAGGAAAAACTCCCTAATGGTTAGAGTGGTTAAGCATTGGAATAAATTGCCTAGGGAGGTTGTAGAATCTCCATCATTGGGGATTTTTAAAAGCAGGTTGGGCCAACACCTGTCAGGGATGGTCTAGATAATACTGAGTCCTGCCTTAAATGCAGGGGATTGGACTAGATGAACTCTCGAGGTCCCTTCCAGTTCTATGATTCTATAATTCTATGTTCAGATGTACATTCTATAGTATCTCTATTTACCTTACTGATTTGGAGTGTTTGTGACTGTGCTCAATGTATTAATAAGCTATTTGTAAATATAGAAGGGTTCCTATAGTGTGCTTCTTGCAGCTCTGTACATTGGGGTTCCCAAATCTATAATAATTTGAATAATACAGGGCCCAAACTTGGGACAGGGACCGGTCAACCCTCAAAGTGATAACTGGGAATTCTTGAGTAATCAATATAATTAATACATAATCTATAGATCAGGCTACAATATACAATCTGCACCCTGGGCTACACTGATGTGCTTCTGACTCACTAGGCTAGATTTTCCACTCGTGTGAATTGACAAAGCTCCACTAAAGTCCATGGAGCTGTGCCGGTTGATGTCAACTGGGAATCTGAGTATATTATTCAGGAACAAATGATAAACATTTTTCAACAAGTGCAATTAACGGAAGCCTATTTTCCCAGAGGGTTTGCTTATTTCCTTAGCTATGGCCCTGAATATTTTTTTTGTTCAAGTGGAAAAACAAAGGCATAGATTCCAGTCCCTCACCCTTCTTTCTTTCAATTCACACCCCTCTACTATATTGGGTTTGTCCAAGGAATCCCCTTTGTGTGGTGCCTTTTTATTTAAAATATTGACAGTCCATCATTAAAATCAGTCTTTTTATCCAGATTTCGGTGAAAGCCTTGGGTTGATTCTTACCGCAAGTAAGTTGATTCTCTTTCTACAATGCTTGAAACAAGGTATTTGTGTTTTCCCCACTTTTCTCAGTAGTCTAAGGATAGAACATGACTACAACCAGGTAAAAAAAAGTTTAAGAATAAGAAATTAAAATAGGGTGTCTCTAGAGGCAATGAGAATTAATAGGAAGAAGTTGCTAAAAAGTAAACATTTCTCCTCTATTTGAAATTCATGTACTACATGTTCTGCACAGAGATTTTTTTTAAATTGTTGTTTGTATGTATTTGCACTCAAAAATTAGTACAGGATTATCTATAGCCATCTGGAAACACTATTCTCTGTTTGTCTCAAGAGTAAGGGCAGAAACCAGGTTTTCAGAAAATAAGAATCGTACCTCTCTGGAATGGAATGTGAATCAAACACTGTAAGGTTCTGAAATGTTAATAAACTCACAGATGCATAGATTTTGAGGCCCGAAGGCACCACTAGATAATCTAGCCTGACCTCCTGTATAACACAGGCCAGATAATTTCAACCAGTTACCTCTAGATTGAGCACAATACTTTGTTTGAATAAAGCATGTAGATATATGTTTTCTACTTCTGTGTTACAGATAGAACTGCAAACACAAATGCCGGCATCCCCAGAGAACAGTTGATCTCCATAAGTTTCAAGAGCAAGTTTTGAGATTTCAGAGGCTTGGGGAAAAGGAAGGATAATCTTGTAGTTTAGTTTAGTTTAGTTTAGTAGTAAGTCTCAGGAGATCTGGATTCTCTTCCTACCTCTACCATATGCACACCAATGTAGACATAATCTATTCTGGTACTTATCCATGTATATACACATTTGTGTACCCCATAGTCATTCCGTGCTGAATATGAATACAAGTTATATGTATGCGTACAAGTGCAGTCACACTGCCACTTTTGGTACATGTGTTTGGTGTTAGCCTTTGAGGGGTAGTAGGTATGCAAGGGTACTGTGCATTACAGAAGACTCTTTTAGAGCCACCTTGCTGTTAGTACTGTCTGCTACCTTCACAAATTTATCAATATCAATTTTGCTCACCCTTCTCTCCCACCCAATTTATGGAGGAAATGGACCGGATGACTGACATTGTGTCTGTGTGTTTCAGTATGCAACCGGTGAGAACCTTGGGTGAATAGATTTGGACTTTTTTCACAAGCTGAAGAGTAATGACTGGGATGGTGACTATTCCACTCCATTCCCATGACCCAGAAATGCAAAATCTGCATTGACTGCCAATGTTGTGACTGTATGCCCATGGGTGGATTTCTGCTTCTGGACAGTTCAACCTGTACAAGGAGGTGGGATTACATCGTCTTGGAAGCCTGGAATGATGACCAGTGGCTGTAGAACGTCAGAGTGAGGAAGCAGACATTTATGGAGCTTTGTAAGGAGCCATACAGTGGCAGAACACTCATTTCCATAGACCCATGCCACTGCAGAAATGGGTGGCTATTGCCCTCTGGAAGCTGGCAACTCTGGACAGCATCCGGTCAGGGTGTGGAAGTTCATGGTTGGGTTCATGATGGTGCCAGTGTGGGATGCTGTCAACAATCTCATCTACCCAAAGGGGGTCGTCATCACCAAAGTTACATAAATTCTTGCTGGGTTCTATACAATGGGGTTTACAAAATGTGGGGGGTCAATCAGTGGCACCCACAGCCCCATACTTAGACTATCAAAGGAGCGAGTGAGTACATCCATTAAAAAGGTTCCTATTCATCCCTTCTTTGAGCCTTTGTGGATCACAAAGACTGACTCAGGACCACGAACATCAGACACCCAAGAAAGGTTCTTGACATCAAAGTGCTGAGAAACTTGGGACTATACTTGAAGGGGGAGGAAATGACTTTATTCCCTTGAAATGAAGTGGTTTTGTACTGTGTCTTTGTGCTCAGAGTTATTCTGGGGCACACCGCATACCTGCTCCAACACTGGCTAATGAAACCCTATCCTGACATCAATGACCTGGCAAAAAGAGAATAGAGCTTCAAACTAGGTAGCTGCTGGATGGCAGTGGAATATCCCTTTGTGCGGCTGAAGGCTCGTTGGTCATGCCTACATACCCAGTTGGATGCAAATGTGGCTAACGCCATCAGCTTTATTGTGGAGTGCTGTGTGCTTCATATCATTTGTGACATTAAAGGTGAGAACTTTAGGACAGAATAGGAACAGGATTGGCTTTCAAAACCTAGACACAGACAACCCGATCCAATGATCGTTTACATTGGCGCTGGTTCACAGTGGGCCAGGGACATTGGGATGGATTTTCTGTCTACATCATGGTTGGAATAGTGAGCAGCCAGCGGGTGACCTCAGCCTGGTCCCAAACAAAGCACACTGCACACAGCTGCACACACTGCACACTGCACACACTGCACACTGCACACAGCTGCTGTAAAAACACAACGGGGAACATTCCCACTCGCTTGTGTTTCCAACACACAGTTTAGTTCCCCTCCTACCAGTGGTCATTACCCGATTGGTTAGATTGTGACCCACTATGGTAATTGGGGGAGATTGCCTCTGTTGGTATAATACCTTTTAGTTTGGTTTGGGTCTGCCCAGTTAAATTTCACATATTGTTCTTTTGTTTTGTGTTCACATTCACAACTGTTCACCGGACCACAGTTTAGGGGGGGATACACAGTATTTGTAGGACCTTGAGAACAGTTGAGATTTTTCACCTTGTGACTATGGAGAATGTAAGAACCTTGAGCTGTGGGGAACCTGTTCTGTTATAATCACAGATAAAAAAAAAGCACTGGGTTTTGAACTTGCCACCAGTGCTGTGGGAGATCTGCAGTAAGAAATTCAGGGTGAGGTAATTTTGTCCTTTGACAGTGTCTGACCAAATCTCAACTGTAAATTCAACATTTTATTGAATTATCACAAGACACTATAAAACTTTCGACAGAAACTACGGAAGAGATTTTTAGCGAACTATCATATTTCCCTTGAGTCTGCGTTTGATGGCCAACCGGCTGACAGCAAGGGCAGGAGTGGAAAGGTCTGTTTTGGGGACAAGACATTTGTATTAAATTAATGCCTCTCCAAAGTTACAGTTCTTTGCTGCGCCTTTCAGGAACACAAACTTTGAGTTCAGTGCGTCCACTGGTCCACCTTTATAAACGGGAGCTGTGTGGAAGGTATGGGAAGGAGTAGTATCAGGGCTGGTTACGTACAGGAAGGAGAAGGGCCTCTGATTCTCAAAGGAATGCAGCAGTGGTCCCGTTTTCAAGCATTCCTGGCCGCAGGTGTCTGGGATCTCCCCACTCGGAGACATGTTGCAAAAGCCAGGAGAAAAGGGAGTGGCTGAGGGATCAGCTCTGGAAGCTACACAAATCAAATCAGGTGGGCTTTTTAGTGAGGATTCAAGTGTTTTGGGGTCTTGATCTGAAAGTTAATGGAACAAAGTACAATTGCTTTGTGGCGCTCTCCCCCTGTTCCTTTCTTTGCCCTTCATTGGATGAAGGGGCCAGAACTTACCTGATTTTTGCAGGTGCTGGTTTGGGGATTGGTGGCCATTTATGATGGTTTTCTTCTCCCTCTTTGCCACTGACCTGCTGTCTCACATTGGCCAACTCACTTCCTCTTTGTTTCCCCTCCAACCCTTTATTTCTTTTTCCTACTTGGCTTGTAAACTTGATGGAGCAAGGACTGTCTGTCTCTCTGTGTGTTTGTACAAACCCTAGCACTGATAATAATAATATCTTACTGTTCTGCAGCATTCGTATAGAATCCGTAGTGCCAATAATAATCTTGTAGTACAGTGTGAAATCATCGTGGTTTTTTTTTTCAAATATTGCATAAATAGAGTCAAAGAGAATAGAATAAAATATAAAGTAAAAATAAATGGCTCAGTCAACTCATCTTTAATGCTTTGCATCGTGACATCTATTTTGTCTAATGGCATGTGACTTTCATACACCAACTGGAAATTTAAACTTGGCCACAAGTTATGATGTCCATTACAATACACTTTTATTATGTTACAGTATATTGTTGTTGTTTCTTTAATCTATTGCTAAGACCCTAACAGGATGTCTGCATCGATGAAACCCATCTGTCAAAAGCACAGTGGGGACATTATTATGTAAATGTTTCTAGGTCCTCCTTTTGGGGGGAGGAATTTAATATACTGTCCTAATATTCCAGCCAGAGGGGGAAATGTTTATGAAAAAAAAACGTTGTTTTTCTTGTAGGAAAAAGAGAAAGTCAAGTTGAATTTGTTGGTGCTTTTTTTTTTTTTTAAATCAGCTCTCTCTTCCCACCCTCTGCAATAATACCTTTTAATGCTAACGATTCTTTCTAATATATTTTTTTCACAAACCAGAAGCTAGGAAGCGGAGCTCTCTCTTTTATATTATACTCATATTTCAACAACCTAACTATTTTTTAGCAGGTGCCATGTTGTATTATTTCTCTATTAGATAATGTTGTAAAATATGCAGAAAGGTATGTAGATTTTTGGGAGGATGGAAAGGGGAAATATTTATGGCAGGCTTTAAACCACAGCCAAAATCCACACATCTAAATTGTCTTGCCTCGGAGGTAAGTTGTCATTAGTTAAAAGAATGAAGTGATTTATCTGGGTACAAACAAGTGGCTAAAATAAAAACAGACACTATTTAAAGGAGGTTCCTGGACAATTCTCCATCAAGCAAAAGTCTTGTCCAAAAGAACACTGTACTACAAGATTATTATTGGCATCTACAGATTCTATATGAATGCTGCAGAACAGCAAGATATTATTATTATCAGTGTCAGGCACTGTACAAACACACCAAGATTGAAAGGTGGGCAGCTACTACTCTCTCTGCCCGTCACCCCCCAGCCAGGGTATGGGCCACCAACTGGTGTTGGTGTTTCAGTAGCAATTAGTTCCCTTACGGGGTGGAGTTGCTAGCCCCATGCCCATGTTAAGCCTACAGCACCTGGTATTCCCAGGAGGTCTCCCATCCAAGTACTAGCCAGGCCCAACCCTGCTTAGTTTCTGAGATCAGATGGGATCGGGCGTGTGCAGGGTGGTTTAGCCATATCCAGGCAGCTACTACAGTTCTTTGTAATTATCAACACTGAATTTCATCTGCCATTTTGACACCTAGTCCCCCAGTTTTGTGAGAGCCCGTTGTGACTCTTTGCCCTTTATTCCAGATCATTTGCGAATATGTTGAACAGCACAGGTGCCAGTTAAGAACCAGGGAACCCTGCGGTTTACCTCTCTCCACTTTGAAAACTAACCATTTATTTCTACTCTTTGTTTCCTTTTTTTTAAATGATTTATTGATCCATGAGAGGACCTTCCTTTGTATCCCATGACAGCTTACTTTGCTTCAGACCCTGTGGTGAGGGACCTTGTCACGGGTTTTCTAAAATTTAAGTGTGGACTATATCCACTGGATCACCCTGGAACACATGTTTGTTGACCTCCCTCAAGGAATTCTACTAGACTGGTGAGGCAAAATTTCCCTTTACAAAAGCCATGTTGACTGTTTCCCAACATATTATGTTTATCTATGATAATTCTGTTCTCTACTATAATTGCAAATATATTTTCCTAGTACTGAGGTTGGGCTTATCAGCCTGTAATTGTCAGGATCACTTCTAGAGCTTTTTAAAAAAACTTGGTGTTATATTAGCAATCCTCCAGTCATTTGGTACAGAGGCTGATTTGAGTGGCAGGTTAAATGCCACATTTAGTAGTTCTGCAATTTCATGTAAGAGTTCCTTCAGAACTCTTGGGTGAATGCCATCTGATCCCGCTGACCTATGACTGTTTAAATTTATCATTTTTTTCCACAACCTTCTCTACTGACACCTCAATTTGGAACAGTTCCTCAGATTTCTCACCTGAAAAGAATTCTTCAGGTGAGGGATTCTCCCTCATATCCTCTGTAGTGAATTCATCTGACTTCTTCACAGCAAGGTTGTCTTCCCTGAGTGCTCCTTTAGCAGCTTGATCATCCAGTGGCCCCACTGATTGTTTGGGAGGCTTCTTGCTACTGATGTAATGAAAAAAATGCTGTTAGTTTTTGTGTCTTTTTTGAGTTGCTCTTCATATTATTTTTGGCCTGCCTAATTATACTTTGATCCACTTCCTGTTTACTGTTTATTATTTATTTATTTATTATTTAGTGTATACATTTATTTTGAGCCTCTATTATTATTTTTTTAAGTTTCCATGCAGCTTGGAGGCATTTCACTCTTGTTACTGTTACTTTTAATTTCTGTTTAACTAGTGTCCTCCGTTTTGTGTAGTTTTCTTTTACAAGTTAAAATGATACCGTACTAGGTTTCTTTAGTATTTCGCCTCCCACAAGGATGTTAAATTTAATTACATTATTGTTGCTATTACTAGTGGTTTAACTATATTAACTTCTTGGACCAGATGCTGTACACCACTTAGGATTAAATCAAGAATTGCCTCTCCCCTTGTGATTTCCAAGAAGTAGTCACCTATGGTGCCTATACATTTTTTGTCTTCATCCCATCCTGAGAAGACATATAACCAGTCAATATGGGGATAGAATCAGAGAGGTAGCCGTGTTAGTCTGCAATAGCAGAGGTAACAAAGAGTCCTATGGCACCTTAAATACTAACTAAAGTATTGAAGCATAAGCTTTCATGGGCTGATACCCACTTCGTCAGATGCAAGCAATGGAAGTGTCCAGGGGCAGGTATAGATGAGTAGGCAAGAACCAGGTAGGAGGTAACAAGGTTAGTCCAATCAGCCTGAACCAGCTTGTTATCTCAAATCAGGGAGGGTGAGGTATTCCTCTAACAGCTGAATTGGAGGTGTGAACTCGGAGAGAGGAGAAGCTGTTTTTGTAATTAGCAAGCCATTCAAGATCTTTGTTCAATCCCAGATTGATTGTGTCAAATTTGCAAATGAATTGCAGCTATGCAGTTTCTCTTTTCAGTCTGGTCTTGAAGTTTTTTTGCTTCAATAGGGTGACTTTTAAATCTATAATTGTGTGTCCAGGCAGATTGAAGTGTTCTCCTACAGGTTTTTGTATATTGCCATTCCTCATATCTGATTTGTGTCCATTTATCCTTTTTCATAGGGACTGTCCAGTTTGGCCGATGTACATAGCAGAGGGACATATAATGGCATATATGACATTGGTAGATGTGCAGGTGAATGAACCAGTGATGGTGTGGCTGATCTGGTTAGGTCCTGTGATGGTGTTGCTGGTGTAGATATGTGGGCAGAGTTGGCATCGAGGTTTGTTGCATGGACTAACCTTGTTACCTCCTACCTGGTTCTTGCCTACTTATCTATACCTGCCCCTGGACACTTCCACTGCTTGCATCCGACAAAGTGGGTATTAGCCCACGAAAGCTTATGCTTAATACTTTAGTTAGTCTTTAAGGTGCCACAGGACTCTTTGTTACCTCCAATATGAGTATAGTTGAAATTCCCCCCTTATTGTAGAGTTTTCCATTTTTGTAGCGTCTCTTATCTTCCTGGGGCATTTTACAATCACTGTCGCCATCCTGGTCAGGTTTTTCACACAATGCACAGTCAACCACTGGAACACCTTCCCAGAGGATGTTGAAAAGGAGAAGACTATAACAGGATCCAAAAAGGAACTAGATAAGTTCATGGAAGATAGGTCCATCAATGGCTATTATCCAGGACAGTAAGAGATGTTCTCCCAATCCTCTGTTTGCCAGAAGCTGGGAATGGGTGACAGGGGATGGATCACTTGATGATGATAACCTGTTCTGTTCATTTCCTCTGGAGCACCAGACATTGGTCTCTATTGAAAGACAGGATACTAGGCTAGATGGACATTTGGTTTGACCCTGCATGGTCATTCTTATGGTCAGTAGTATATTCCTACTCTTCAGTGTTATTATTCAAGCATGGAATTTCCATCCATAGATATTCTATGTTACAGTTTGATTCATTTAATTACTATATTTGACTCTATGCTTTTTTCATACTAGTTCACTCTTCCACCAGCACAACCTACTCTTTCATTCTTATATATTTTGTGCTCCAGTCTTGCCATGTCCCATTGATTATCTTCATTGCACCAAGTTTCTGTGATGCCTATTATAGCAATATTCTCATTTAATAGCAAGCACTCAAATTCAACTACCTTAGCACTTAGACTCCTAGCATTTGTATTACAAGCATTTATAAATGTTTTCAATATATAGTTGTCTGCCTTAGATTATGGTGACACCTTCTGTCCCAGTCCATTGTGTGAGGAGCTGTACATGCACAAAGCAAGAGTGATCCCCAACCCCAAAGAGCTTACAGTCTAAATGGACAAGATGGATACTCAGGAAAGAAAGGAAGAGTGAGGCACAGAGAGATGAATGGCTTGTCCAGAGTCACACAGGAAATCTTTGGGGTTAAGAGACAGTGCAAAGAGCAGCCAGACAAAGCCATTTGCAGAGCATAGCAAGTCTGATTGGTCCAACAAAAGCCAGGAACTACGTTACATAGTCTTGAGCGCCATCTACTGGTACCTTTTCTATTAACAAAATATTTACATATGTAAGTAAAAGCACTGCTGTATCTGAGCCTGGAATATTCTATCTCTTCTACACCTTAGTCCAGGAATTTAGCCACAAAACCAGTCTTCCTCTCATTTAACGCATCACCCTGAAACAGCCTTCAGATGGACTTTCGGCTTGCACCTGGTTTTCCCCATATTATCAGCACTTCACCCATGCCTTGCCAGTGTGGTACCTATATCTATATGACAGAGTGCATTAGGGCTCTACTTTGGATTAATGAGATACCAAGACAGAATCAGCCAATCCCTTCTCCTAGATGCTTTTCCTAGGCCCAATCAATAGCTTGAAGCATTGCATCATCAGAACAATTTTTTATTGGCTGGTTGTATCGTGAGCCCCTGACACTATTTCTAGAAGCTTCTGCTGTTTTCAAACTGGCCTTTTTGTGAGATCTGTTGACTGTATACGGTGCCTGTAATCCTGGCAAGGTGCTGGGCTGCTGGGAGCCCTTAGCTCCCCTTGAATTTAGATTGAATCAGGGAAAGCTAAATTCTTTCTGGATCTGGCCCTATAACTGTTCCATGCACCTATCCTCTCTTTTCCCCTACCCTCAGTCACCTGCTCCTTGAGGAATTTATTAGTCTTGGTAGGGAATGATCAATCATTCCTTTCATCGCCAAAGCCATATGTGAAATGAAGGCCTCTGGATGGATGTGGGGATTGAACTTAGGACCTCTGGCTAGGAACAAATACAGTGCTTTACTTCCTGAGTTGAACTATACCACTGCTGTTAGAATAAATGTTATAACTGACTCATAAACTGCCATAAGGCCTATCCTCCAGCAGAGGACAGAGCCACCCCATAAGCAGGTAAAGTAGGATTGGCAGCCCCTTTCTATGCCACTTTTGCTTAGCTTCAGAGGAGAAATGCATATGTCAGAGAAGAGAAAGGGTGTGAGTTCTTTAGTGAAGCCTTTCTATTGCAACCCAAGACCCTGTTAAACCTCCCATGTAACCAGGTTGGACCTATTCAGGACTTGGGTGGGAGCTTTCCAAAGATAAAAACAAAGCAGTGTTCATGAATGAAAAGGGGGAGATGGCGTTCCCTCCGAGCCATACTAAAGCACGTCAGAAAATGTATATATTTTCCTGAGAGTTTTGATGTTTCAATGAACACTCAAATATTGAAAATTCCAACCCCCATCAGAAACCTATTGATTCACAAATCCTGCCTTGGTGCCTCCTAGGGACTGTTGTCCAGGTGCCTCATGATCCCATTCTCCTGTCAGTGGGGCTCTCTGGTCGGGCTACATCTCCCAGGATGCAGCACGGTCTCCCCTTTTGGAGAGGGGAGACAATGCATCATGCGACTCTCTGACCATGGTTCATCAAGGGAAATGTAGCCTCTGGAGAAATGAGAACCTTCTGATTTATTTTATGGCAAACATGACTCGGTTCCATCTCTCACAGGTAAGGTTACCTGTTGGGTATGAAGATCTAACTGAGTCACCTAGCATGGATGAACTACAAGGAACTAATGTCACTGAGGGCAATGAATCCAAATCCCTACATAGGTAAATATGTCTGGAGAAATATCACGTCCTAGGAGGAATTACATTGACAGATTTTGACCATGTTCAGAGACCCAGAAAACAAAAAAACTGAGAGCTATATGAAGTGATCGGCCTGGCACAGAGGCCACTGGATCCAAGAACTGCTAAGAGACCAAGACCAAGAGGGACAGACCCTGCAGAGAGATGTTGGAGGACTTTGAGACCTACCAGAATCTCCCTGTGGAAAATGATAAGGCAGGGAAGCATACAAGCTGGTTATTGGTTTCAACCTATGTATTCTCTGTAATGTTTTTGTTCTGGATAAATACTGCACTTTATGAAGCTGTCAGATCACTGGTTAACACTGTTGTTCTCCTGAGAGAACAGGACTGCAGGTGCTGAAAGAGACTCAAATTTGCTAAGGTGATGAAAGAGGCAGAGGGAGCCCACGTCTTCAAACTGAAGGGAGAGGAATTCTGGTTGCCACACTGAAAAAGGTGACTGCTTGAAACCTGAGCAGGATACCAGTAAAGAGACCAGAGAGGCAGTTGTCTCTGGAAATGGGACATACTACAAGCAGGGAGTCTCCACACATAGAGGAGAATGGGGCAACCAGACTACAAATCCCACAAGGCATTGCAGCCCACGTCCCAATTACACTATTTCCAGTTTCGGAGAAACTATTTCATTTTTCAGGCATTTTATTTTATTTTTTGAGAAAAAAAAGCCAACTTTCCACAGCAAATACTTTTTGTGACAAATTTCATGTAGATGAAAACCCAATTTCCAATGGAAAATTCTGGACCAGTCCTAGTCAATACCTTACCCGATGTCCCAGCATCATCTCCCGAGACACCGAGATGCCTCCTTTCAGATGAGATGTAAAACCAAGGCAATATTAGCGCTTCCCTACCACACAGAAGTGCTGTGAGGCAAAATACATGAGAGATTGTGAGGCTTTCAGATACTGTAGTGATGGGAGCTATGTAAGTACCTCAGACAGAACAAACCTGTGGTGACAATGTCCTTTGGTCTTCTCAGGATTCTGCTGTGTAGGGGGATAACCAGACACCCCTGGACTCCCTGTAAACCCTCTGTCATAGCAGAACTGGATGGTGAATGCTGCCTCCTATGCATTCTTTTAGACCCCTTTGCTGTGTGTAAGCTATTAAAGATGCTTCAGGACAACACACACCAGGGGGGTCAGCTTTTAGTAAGGTCAGCTGTACTCTGTGATTGGCAGGGCAGCATTTGCTGATCAATAGCTGCAAGAGATTATTGATCCACCCACCAATCTGAACTCTTAATTACTGACATTTAAATGTCAGAAAATTTAAGATAGTTTAAGTCACCTGACTTTAATTTCTTATTCCAGAAGCTTGCACTGGCAAGTTCTTATCTGGGAGGATCAAAACCTCATGCCGCTCGACTCTGATCTCTGCTTTGCCAATAAAAATCTGGAGTAACTTTATCAACTTCAGGGCGTTTTCTTTGGATTTCCACTCGTGAAATCAAGATTACAATCTGGTGCGTTGTGTCCTTATACTGTGTGTCACTTAAAACTCTGGACAAATCAAAAAGAAGAAGTTTTTTTCCCCTCCCCTTCACACATTCCCTATTCATCATAAATAAAGTCTCCAGGTTTGTCTACACCATGCGGCAATGTCCAATAGAGGGGTGTGACTTCTAAAGCATCCCGACATGTTACACATACCTGCCAAATGCAGACCCTGCAGGCATGCACTAAAAGTTCCCTGTGCACATTAGTATAGTACTGCTGGGCTTTAGGAATCTGAGTAAATCACTTTTGAAAATGATATTTAGGCTTTTACATGAGGTGTCGCAACACTGAACGCAGCAGCCCCTAAATACTTCTGAAAATCTGGGCCTAAATGACTTGCCCAAGGTCACATGGGAAGCCTGTGACAGAACTGGGAACAGAGCCTTAACCACGTCTATCTTTCTTTCCTGTGGGTGTAAGTTGGTGGAGTGCTTCAACATGGCCCCACAGCAAGAGAAGAAGAGCTGTTTCCAGGCTACACGAGAAAGAAACCACCACAAATGTGTTTATGAAGCTACGCGGCAGCTCAATACTCTCATCCTGGAGTGTACTCCTCTTAAACATATCCTAGAACGACCAGAGACTCTGCTCTGAAGAGCTGAAGGCAATTAATGGGTGGGATGGGGAGGGCAGGCATACTCATTTTAATTTAAAAAGAAAGAATGTCAGTTCACAAAATCAAATATATTTCTGGTATTTTAAATGTTCAAGTGGGAGACAGAACCCCCAACGTGTGTGGTGACTTAGACAGATGTGGCACCAGTAAAGATATTCCTGGAAATACAATTTTTCCCCTTGTATATATGTACCTGATGCTATCTGGAGCATCCAAAAACCTGTTTGTGTATGAAGTTACCATAATAGGATTTTGTGAATTGTTCTTATCTAGGCATAATATATGCATCCAGTGGGAAAACTTTACTTTAACCAGGTACTTTATCAGAAAATAACAATCTGGGACATACACATCCCAAGTGTTCACCTTTTTAATATGTTGAACAGTTCAAACAAAACACATTTTTTCTCATTATTTGATGTTTGATTATAATATTTTCATTATGATGTTCAGCTGCCAGTGCTGGATTTGAACCTGGGCTATGTCTGTTATGTGAGGGCATTCCTCTACTCCAGCAAACATGTTCTGATCAGAGGGCCCAATGGTGGAAGAAAGAAAGGGGGTAAGTCAGTGACAGTGGTTCTTGGAAAGGACTGTCTCTGTTATTTACACCTCTCAGGTGAGCCCTCTGTTGCTGCTCTCTGGGGACAGCGCGGCCCAGTGGGGCTGCATGAACAGCATCTTGTGGCACACAGTGTTGAGAACTGAGGTGATAAAAGAACAGCGAAGCTTCCACCAGTATCAATTCCTTCTGCTAAGCCCCGTGGTCCTGTGAAAGTAGAATTCCAAGGAGGAGGAGAAAGGGACACGAGTTGTGTGAATGTACTGAGGCAACACTCTCCAGGAGCTGCAGGTTCTGGTACTGATAAGTAACCTTTTTTCCCCCTCCTCTGAGGTGGCCTCCATTAACACCCTGTTGGGGTGAGCAGCAAGATGGGCTGACTAAACAATGTTTGCAGAACTGCTCTCCAAAATCAAGCACTGGAGCGGGAAGCCAAGGTGAGAGATAGCAGTGCTGTGCCCATGCTATAGAGAGAGAGGGACACTGTATTCCTTGCCCATTTGGCCCTGGATAAAGGCTAGACAGACAGGAGAGCTCAACTGATGAATGTTTACAGGGAGCATGGAGTTCTCAGATTACAGAAACTGGGACCCCCTCACCACAGACTGGATACATCTATGTTAGCTACAGTCGAAAGAGATCAAGGGATTTGAAGTATGACAGAAGTAGAGGGGAACATGGGACCCATCTGGCCCGGAAAATCTTGCTGTTCTGAGGGAGTTCAGCTCAGCAAATGTCCACAAACCCATGAGAAGGAAAGTGTTGGCTTGTACAGAGATCAGAATCGCCTTGATGACGGATATCTTCTGGTTGAGTGTCAGGAGGGATTCTCTATAGTTTATCTTTAGACCGAGGGACAGAAACAGGGTGCATATTCCCTCTAACCCTGACTCTAAACCCTCACACAGCCACGTCCAAACCAGCCAGTCTCCAGATTTGAGTATACGTGGGTACACTAATGACTTTGAGATACAACCACTATGTCCAAGGACTCGTTAAACACTCTGAGGCTTGGATTTCATGGTGGTTAGATGCAGTATAAGATGCTGAATAGAATAAAACTCTCAGTGCTGTAGGAAGACTTTTGTCTTTTACCAGCAGAAACATGGAAGAGCCCAGATTCCCATCCACTTTGCATGAAGTGGCAGGTGGAGATTCTGTGGTATTGCCTCAGTCAGTATGTTAATGGCATCTCATAGCATGTTACTGGTCTCTCTGGCATATTGCACCCAGGAGCACTTATGTAAATTAACACAGATTGCCTCAGAATCACAAAGGCATCTATAGAGTATCTGTTGGAAAGTTTGAATGAGCAGAATGCCATTGGGCTCAGAGATTCTCTGTTTTGAATGATCGGTTTTTCTGTCTACAAATATTTTTCACACGTAAGTGGCAATAAGTAAGTAAGTAAGTAAGTGGCAATGGTTTGTGTGCCCAGTTGCAATGTAATACTTAATGGGGAATAACATGTGTCAACTCCATCAGCTGTCACACAACAGGGCTTTACAATGGCCTGATTTTCAGAGGTACCCGCACCTGTAGCTTCCATTCAAGTTGACTGCAGTTGTGGGCATTGAACAGCTATGAAAATCCCCCCCTAAGTACAATCACATCTAACAAAGGCCTATCGTTAGTGTATTGATGTGCCTCATTTACTGCCTTTTTGTTCCATTTTGTTGTGTGCTTCTGTGTGGTCTGAAAACCACAATTAATGCATCAGAATCAACCATTCCATTTCTCAGCTCTCTGTACAGTGTGCGTCCCCGCAGGCCTTTCTTGGAGTCCAACTGGCATATTTGTGCATTCAAGCTTCAATTCAGTTCTCATTCCAGGGCGTGACTACTGGACAAAGGAAGGTAAGAAAGTAGGACACCACATGTAAAGCTCCTAGTCTTCTGCACTGTCGTATTTGGGATGCACCATGAAGCCGGTTCATACAGACAGCTGAGCAGTACGTACCCTCTCCACACAATAACACAGACCACTGTGCAAGCTTGGTGGTAGCTGAAACCTAGTTCTTCAAACCCCCGTGATCATCTAGTCCTGAGGCAAAGGAAAATGAAGGTCATGTATTTCTTCTTGTTGCTTTCTTTTCCTTAAGGGGAACTCTTATTCTCACACACCAATTTCAGGCACCTATCACCTTTGCCTGCCCGAAATAAGAGTTAACTTATCATGTGGTGCTGCACGGAGGTCCAACAGCTAATGAGATGGACTGCAATCTACAGGATGGTGATACACGGTATGTATCTCTAACCAGGAGAGTAAAACCACCTTGAGGATTTCCATTGAATGGTAATGAGTCAGTAAAGCACTTCTGCTACCACAAGACTAGATTCTGCCATCCTTACATCTGGTAGGGTAGCATTTACTCACTCATCTCATTGATTTCAACAGGGCTACTTGCCTGCCTACGTGATACTCAGCATGAGTGAGGGTTGTAGAATCTGATCAGTAGACTTTGGAGCTACAGCATTAGGTGGCACTGGAACACTTTTTCTAGTGGGGGTGTTGCACCCCCCTTTATCCCTGTCCTTACCCCCTACCATCTCCTAGAACTGGGGAATGGCCAAGGCTCGGGCCACAACTGGCATGGGGCTGGTATCCGGGACCCTGTGTGTCGGGGATAGAGTGGAACCTTGGGTGCAGGGCCAGGAGCCGGGACCCCACATGCGGGGTCAGGAGCAGAGACCTGGGCACAGGGCTGGCAGTCGGGACCCCACAAGCAAGGTCGGGAACAGAGCCCCAGTCTTGGAGTTGGCAGCTGATAAAATTCCATGGCGGGGAGGAGGAAGAAAAAAACATAACAAAAATCCCTACTTATTCCTGACAAAATAATTTAAATAAAAATGATTCCACCAACTAATAATACATTCTTCTTATATAGCGCTTTTCAACTATAGATCTCAAGCGCTTCACGGTCTTTAATATATTTTTCCTTACAACACCCTGTGAAGTAACACATATTTGAGTTGGAGTAGCATGGCAAAGAATCAGTCATCTGGTTAAGGGTGGGATTTCAGTTTCCTTACGTGCTTTTGGAAGTCCCATTCTAAATGACCTTCTCAATGAAGAGACTAATTTTTTTTCAGTGCAAAAAATAAACATATTGTTTATAAAATACTGCCCTGAATAAAATAAAATAAAATAAAAATGAGTTTTACTACATTTCTTCCTTTGCTTGACTTTTCTTTTCTTCCACTTAATCTTTGACAACTTCTTTATTAAAAATCCAGAGCTCAGAATTTTAGCCTGGCTAATCACCACTTAATCACTTGGCATCTGCAAAATGTATATCCCTGCTACACAGATTCCGCCTCAGACCCCCGGCCAGAATACTGTTCTGATTAAGCTGCAGGCGTTACCATTCCTTAGCATTGGCAACATTGATTTTCTGAGAGATGTCACAGAAAGCCATCCAACCTGACTGACGTTTATATCACTTAAGTGAAGTACATTGTACAACATAGCCTTCTTTTAAAAAAAAACCTATTTGGGGTGGGAGGGGATGATTTCTGTCCAACAGACCCACTAAGGAAGTAACACTGTTTTAATTCTGTCATGAACAATGACACTTTGCACTTCCACACACAGGGGCAGATTCTCACATGGTATAATTTAGCATACTCCACCGAAAACGTGCCATTTTGCTAATCTGCTGTGCTAGCCCTGGTTCTAGCAGCCATGGAATTGCTCGTGTTGACAGCATTTGGACCTTCATAAACTTGCTAAAAGCAATTCTGGATGCCATGTGCTAAAAATCATAGAATTATAGAAATGGAAGGGACCTCAAGAGGTCATCTAGTCCACTCCCCTGTACTGAGTATTAACTAGACCATCCCTGACAGGTGTTTGTCTAACCTGCTCTTAAAAATATCCAATGAAGACAGCAGCTGGACAACATTATTAGTCTCATAGGCATTAACACTTTTTCTATACTGAGGATTTTGTCCAAATCACTCACCAGTGCTATTTGGGATTTGTTTACGGCAGAGACTAGAACTCAGCCCCCCCTCCCCTCTCCTCCCCTCCCCGAGATTTAACTATTGTGCCTTCTTAATGAGTCATTTCCTTCCTCTGTGAGTTGCAGAATCAAGTACAATACAGACTGTAGTGCAGATTTTTCATGGCCATGCTGAGATGCAGGAATGCTGCAAACAAAGATGGATGCTTGGCATTCTGATTTGCATGGCCACACCCAGAATGCTCTTCCCTCTGACAAGTGTGGTCATTGCCTGAGCTCGGGGAGCAAACTGAAAGTTTAGGGCATTCCTTGTGAATGCACTTAGTTATTTTCCATCTGTTTTGCAACCCCTTCCTGAAGAAGGCTTTTCACGCTTTTAGCCTTCAGACTTTTATTGAGTGTGGAAGCACAGTTTATAAATAGGCTATGTTGTTGGGTTTTTTTAAATGCCACTTAGATCTGGCTTTACGGAGTTTATAAACATGCTATGTTCAATTTTTATCTCTCTCTTTTTATTGGCTCAAGAAGACAGTTTGTCTGTCAGCTACTCCTGTTTACCCAGATTGTTTTATGGTAGACTGTGCTCAGAGTTCCACTGTAGAGTAAAATAGCCATTCTATTATCAATAGTGTTTTAAGCCAAATATACGTTGCCTCAAATTTGCTTATTTCACATAGGGTGAAGTTTACACTTGGGGAGAGGTCCGTCATGAGATCTGTGCACCTTTTAAAAGCCACCTACTTCCTATTTTAAGGGTGTAGGTTGGACTTCCCTGTCCATAGCTACAGTGCAGAAGTCTCATATTTGTGAATTTCAGCCATACCAAGTTAAGTGATTTCTTTCTTCAAAGAGCAGGAGACATCTGACTTGACTGTTAGCAAATAACAAAAACAGGCCACAAAACTGTCCTAAGGAATCATGTGTTATTTGATGGAGGCAGGTGTCAGATTCACAGAGCTGAATACCTAAATCTTTTCTTCACCAACAGGAAAAACCGAATTGGAGCGATGTCACATAGTAAACATACTGGCATTATAAACACTAATGTGTTTTAGCTCAGACATGGAAACACCAGCTTCAGAGATCAGAGGAAAGTCTATCTCCCAGGCTATCCTCTGCTTCAGAGACTGGCGGTTGTTTCCTAATGTGGATATTTGCACTCTAAAACCTGGCCTGAGATGGTGTAACAGGGTCTGCTGCTCACCACTCAGCTGCGTCTCCTCATGGCTCCTCTGGGGAATTAGCTATCCACTGTCCACACCCTGTCCCTGTGGTCCCTCAGTTCCTCACTCTGTGACCCACTAGACAGGAGAGGCAGTGCCTCTCCTTCACGGCTTAGCCCTCCAGCCAAGTCATAATCCTCTTCCATTTCAGGGGTCTCATCAGAGTCTCCTCCCAAAAAGTCCCAGGCAATCTCAATATCTGCGCTGACTACACCACTCCCACAGTGACTGGTCGGGGAACCCGGGCCTGTCCTCTACTCCAGGTTCCAGTCAGGGACCCTCGAACCAGCAGACTTTGCTGCTCCTCTCGGGGCTGCTTCCTACACGGCATTCTTCAGGTTCCTACTCTCCCCCTTGTATCAGAGAGTGTGACTGCAGGCTCACCTCGCTGAACTCCCCACCCCCCATCTTCAGCTCCTGGGCTTCATAGAAGCCCCACCCCATTCCTGACCAGTTGAGTTTTGTTCTCAATCAGTATCATTGCCCTCACCTATTGCTGCCTTAACCCCTTCGGCTCTGGTGTGGGATGAACACCGCATTGCAGATACTATTTATTTCATTTAGACCACCCCGCAGCAATGACAATTTGGGCACGACGGGTCTGGCTTCCACGTTTTTGACTCCTACTTTAGCGAGGTCACTGGTTCCTTCACCAGAGCTTCGCCAATTCATATACACTATGGCCAGTGCTTGAGCACAGGTTTAAATCCATCCCTCTTCAGGACAGTTGCCAAGCACCTCTGCTTGAGCGCTGTTGTCTCATGTGCATGGTTAGGCACTTGTTTAAATTCTGCCCTAAGGAGGGAAAGGGTCCTGAATTGAGTTCTACGGGAGTGGATGGAATCCAGGCCCCCTTGGAAACAAGGGCAAAACTCCCACTGACTTCATGGGGCCAGGAGTTTGTTCGGACGTAGGATTATTTGAGAAACAAAATGAGTGTGGAAAGGCCCGCCAGGCTCAGTCTTCTAACACCTTAGAAATAATGTGTCTATATTTACCCCATCTGTGGGCTTGCTCCAGGGACGTATTTGGCCCAGAGTTCTAATGATTAATATCTATATAGTGGAGAACGGGGGGAGGGGGGGAAAGCCATTTTCTTTCATAAGATGAACATACAATATTAAGGAAACTGAAAACTACATTTCTAAAATTGTTTCCATTTCAGCTTCCTCCTGACTACGGAGAATCAATACGCCAGAAGAGCATAGCCTTAAACGTTAATATTGCAGAATAAAATTCCTTTTTGATGGATTGATGGGCACATTTTCTTAAGGCCAAGCCATAATGAATATAAACTTTTTCTGATACTCTCTCGCCTTTTCCCTCTCCCCCACAGAGAACTTAGTGAATAATAGGACAGCACTAGCCAGTGCACAGAACCATTTATTATTAAGTATCAAGAGGTTTTGCCAAGACTCATACCCTCACCCCCTGTATATTCACTCATAATCACAAGGGGGAATCAGAATAAGAGAAAGTGCTGTTATTTGCGTTGCAGTCCTGGCTCCCTAGTCAATCAAGAGAGGCTTGGCTGATGTGATGCTGGTTAATAATTCCCTGGGGAATTTCGCTGCCCTGACTCCATGGTCCCTAAATACGTGGTGCTTAAAAGCAAATCCATGTACACCCTAATTTCAACATGAAGTTTTACATCATGTCACACTTGCTTTGCTTTCCGAATCAGCAATACCCAGCTAGTGCTTCACGAGTAATTCTGTTCAGACACACGGGCTGGGTTTGAAAAATAATAATTCACTCCGCCACCACCCTGCAGCGGCCCCGGCCTTTGATGCATATATTCGCAAGAGTGGGGCATGATCCCCAGGTTCTTGTGTGCCCAAAAGGCTCATTGACTCTAACCAGAGTTATGGACGTGAAAAGCCTTCAGGATCTTCCCAGTGTCCCTGGGACGGCTCTGACTTGCTTGCATTTGGGTTCTTTTTTCCTCTCGTTTATAGTGAGGGAGGCCCAAATCCTGATTCCACTGATGCTGGTGGCAAAACTCCCACTGAGAGCAGGATCTAGGATACTAAGTTCATGAGGGATGGCAGCTGATTGGTCAGCAAGATGGACTACAATGCTATTGAAAAGGGTTGAAAACCCACCACAGATTCTTCTGTTTCGTCTTTATTCTCTTTTCCCTGTCTTTTTTAATTTTTCCATCTTATCAATTATACATACGACACCAGAAACCAAATCCAACTGGTGTGTGCACTCCACCCGACCAATCAGATTCTGACCAGGGAGTGAGAGGAGAGAATGATTATTCATTATTATTAGTTTTGTTCTATGAAGCATATCAACCTTGGTTGTGTGTGTCCGCTAGCACCCTGCCAGGGCCCTGGAGATATTGCTGCACTGAAGGGGGAAAACAGAATCATGTGCTTAAAGGCATTGTAGGAGTCTTATTGTAGATGCTTTAAGAAGGCACAATCCTGTGAGGGCTGAACAACCTCAACTCCCACTGGAAACTATTGGGAGGGCACTTAGCCCCTTGAAGGCTCAAGCCCTGCACAGAATATTGTAAACATTTATTGATAATGTCTTGGTAACTGCCTGACTGATTGGACCTGTATGGGGGACCATAGGAGAAATCCTGGCCGTGTTGAAGTCAACAGGAGTTTTGACACCCATGGCTGTAATCATTTATTTGTATTGTCATGTCTGGGAGACCTAGTCATGGAGCATTGTGCTAGGGACTGTACAAACCCAAAACCAAAAGAAAGAAAAAACTGCTCCAGAGAGTTTCCAATCTTTTCTAGGGAGTTTGCAATCTAAATATTAATGCCACTATATGGTGCTTTGCAATTGCACAGATATTCGCACATTGTAATGTGGGCTAAGATAACATTCTTGTTTTTTTCTACCATTCAGTGATCAACATTTCAAGCAAGACTTCACAGTTCCCCATGCATTTTATGCGGTCTTTGTACCTCTGTTGAGTTTGTTCATTCCTATTTATTCATCAGGGCTGGCAGCACCCAAAATGTGCCAGCTGATTTTCAAATGATACTAAGTGAAGGGCTTTGAGATCCGCACAAGAGCACACAAGGAGTATAAATGTTTTATTTAAAAAGCAAGATATGTATTGGGCCAGATCCTTCAGCTAGGATAGAGTGGCATAATCCCATGGACTTCACTGGAGCCACATCAGTTTACACCAAGGATTGCACGTTTCCAGCTGTGTTCAGTTGCACGTAGTGGGAGTTGAGGTCTTTGTAGCTCGCAGATCATTTGATAAGTCTTTGGCTCCAGGTCTGCAGACAATTTCTGCTCTCGTGTACACTGATGTAGATACACAATGACTCCATTGATTTGGGTGGAGTTACACCTGATTTAGATTAGACCCAAATTTGGCCCTCCAGTCTGCTCTTGCAGGGCTGTGGACTCTTTGTAGGACTTTTCAGTCTCTATTTTCACCCTAAAGAAAGCAAGGAGTACTTGTAGCACCTTAGAGACTAACCAGTTTATTTCAGCGTAAGTTTTCGTGGGCTATAGCCCACTTCATCATATTTTCACCCTGACGCTCTCAAGGTCCAGAGGTGTCTCTTGCTTATCAGAAGCTCTATCCTTGGGAGACTTGTTCCCACCTCTGCTGGCTTAAGAAGCTGCTTTTGTTCATGCAGGAATCATGTCCCTTTTCAAGCTGTGTCAGGCTGCATCGCATATCCCTTTATTTTGTTGTTGCTCATTTTCTGTCACACTCACCATCCATTTTCTGTACCATTCAATGCTGAAATGCAGGTAATTGTTGCTTTGGAGTTTCCTGTGACCTGGACAAATTAGCTGGCAAGAACATCTTGTTCTAGATTATTATTTTTCTCGGAGATCCGTTGATGTCTCATGGAAACTGTTGAAAGTAACACTTTGTTCATTCGCAGGGCAACTCAGTTGACTTGGATGCACTTACAGCACATGTGAATTTGGCCCTTCTGGTTTGGAAACACTTTTGCTTCTATCTCACACCTCTAATTACTTTCATTCTTTTTAATGAAAGAAAAAAAAATATTGCCACAAAAATTAGTTTCTCGTGAAAGGGAAGGCTGATCTTGTCTTTAAAGCCTAGGACATTTGGTCTTGATTCTATCACCAAGATGTCTTGTGGGACTTTTGATAAATCACCTCTTGATGCCTCAGTTTCCCCTTCTGTGCGATTTAGAGGAATAATGGCATTCCTAACACTACTGTACTTCACAGCAGTGCAGAGAAGCTTCCTGACCAATTTTATGTAGGAGGGGTCGTACGAGCAGTCCTACTTATTTTAACAAAATACTTACATAACAAAGAGTTTGGCATTCATTATTAATATTTGTAAACCATTTTGAGTGAAAATTGTGTTTATTTCAGAGGATCTCAGATTTTGCTCCTAAATTTCCCCTGAAATCATGAAACTCTCTTTGTGACATAGATCATAGGACTGTATAGTTCTGGCCCCAGGTAATGTGTTTTTCTTTCTTTACTTTTTTTTTTTTTTTCGTTTGTCCGCATGGAGATGACTTCTCGAAGCTGTTATATACCTGAGATTCTTGGATTCAGGCAAGGATCCAAGTTGACTGATGCTCTAATCTAACAAGCCCTGTATCTCTGCGGACAATAAACATTTCTCCAAGAACTGGCTCATACACATATAGATAAATGGAATTTATAACACTCTGTAATAGTGACTTGCAATAATGTGACAAGGATCACAGTATATTGATCTGAATCTACCTTCTGAAATGATATCATAATCATCTCTACACAGCCAGTTGTGATGTTCTAGACAGAGAATTAGAAGTGTGCACCAGGCCAAATTTTTTTTTAAAAAAAGCCAAGTAAGTAGGTAACACCACCACTGCTGTGAGTGAAGTAAGGATACATGTTTATTCACCTATGTTGCACTCACTTTTGCCCATTCGCCATGGTTTCCACAATACAGGGAGGAATCAGGCTATAAATTTGACCAGCTTTTTTTTTTTTGACAAACTTATGCTGCTTATCATTCTGATGTTGTAGAACATGTTCCCTGGTTTGTTTTATTCTTCATATTTGTTCCACTGTTTGATTAGGTTTGTAAGTTACACATAAGAAGTGAAGAATCAGAGAGGTAGCTGTGTTAGTCTGGAATAGCAGAGGTAACAGAGTCCTGTGGCACCTTAAAGACTAACTAAAGTATTGAAGCATAAGCTTTCATGGGCTAATACCCACTTCATCGGATGCAAGCAATGCATAAGAAGTGATAATTGTCCAGATCATTCTTTTCTTCTTTTTCAAAGACCATCAATACTACACTTGCTTTTTTCCAGGTTCTGTTTCTTTCCTAGATTTTCAATTACATTTTCAAAAATATTTCTCTTTCGTAAAACTTGACTGATTGTCACTTCTCCAGACACACAATGCTGCCTGCATATCCCATGGACTGGTTGAATTGTTGGCGTTCAGATTTTCTTTGAGCAGTCTTGCATGAACCAACAGTGGCTATTTGTTGTTTCTTTAATTCTTCTTCTTCAGAGGAATTGTAAAGCTTAATTATGGTGTCTTAACTAGAGGTGAGCAGGAAATTTTTGATGGAGATTTTTGGTTGTTAGAGGAAGCCTATTTATCAAAACTGAAACTGTTTGCAGGAAAGGGCTGTTTGACAAATTTGCCAATTTGAAAAAAATATTGGAGGAAAATATTCAAAATTATTTCATTTTGAAATCAAATTTTATTCATACTTTAAAAGGGTCAAATTCAAAACAAAATGTTTCAAAATTATCTATACAAAACTCATTGATTGTCCCAAACTGATTTTTTTTAAGTTTGTTGATTTGCACCCAAAAAAAAAAAAGATTTTAACTTTTTATCCCAAATCAGGATGGGAAATTTTTTAAAATCTTGATGAGTCTCATGGGATGAGAAAATGATTTTTTCCCAGACCTAGTTTTAACATGTCTCAATTTTTTTCCACATTGGGGAGTTTTTAATACTTCTTCCAACCAGATTTACTTATTAGTACTGCTAGATTTCTTAATTCCTCAACATTTCCTTTCCTGGAAGCAAAGGCTCCATCTAGCAATTTGTGTTTAATTTTAAGCATGTGTAGTCCTTGAAGTCAATAGTGCCACATCACATGGTGAAAACTGAGCATGTGCTTAAGTGTTTTGCTAAATCTGGACTGAACACCGATGTCCTGCTGCATTATTTACCAGAATTCAAAAGGCAATTCTCCCCTAACAGTCTCAATTTTCTCACTTCTCCTTTACCTGGTATCTACATGTTTCCAGTCATAAAGGGATCTGGGTTTCACACAAGAAAGTTCTTTGTCGAGCCATATTTGTTTGTAGTCATTCCAAGGAATACATAGATCTCAGTAGCTAATGTTCTCCCCAGGAGAATGGTATCATGCAGTTTACCCCAGCATTGCTTTTTGTGTTTGTTTGCTTCAGACGCAGCAGCATTTTTTAACAAACCTCTTCAAGATGCAGGCAAAAGAAGAAAGGGAAAGGAAAAATAGGTCCAACCACATCTAAGCTTGTAAATCTGTCCTGCGTGTGGGAGGGGAAGGAGAGCATGATCCTCAAATAACATTACAAAATCCAGGAATCATATTGCCCTTAAGTAAAACCTCAAAGTTGAATCTCCCTTGACCTCATCATTTAATGGAATCTTGTCTGGTCAGTAAAGAATTCAACTGACTATCCTGAAGTCAGGCTCGATATTCTCCCTGGCATGAAGCTAATTAAAGGGCAAAGAATATTGTACGTTGCACAGTTCCAATTTGGCTAAGCATTATGCATGATGCTTCTCTGTCTCTTTCTCGCCAACAGATACAAATCCCTTCTTAAAGCCCACATCTTCTAGGAGGCTTCTAAACTACAGTCTGTTATGCATTTGAACATCAGTTAATTCAAATAATTACTTAACAAAAAATGTGTTCAAGTTGCATGCATTATCCATGCAAGTCAACATGGCCAAGTTCCTCAAAGGTATCTAGGTTCCTCCAAGGGAAATAGGCACCTAAATACCTTTGAGGATCTTGGCCCATGTAAACATATAGGACCAGATTCTCAACTGGTGTAAAGCAAAACAGTTCCATTGACTTCAGGGTTACTGCTCCTGTTTACACCAGTTGAGGAGTTGAACTACAGTCCTCTCTCTTTCCACTCTCCTCCTCCTCCTTCGCGGTGTTGTCCTCTCTCTATGTTTGGCAATAGGAGGAGTTGGCAGGAAGGGAATGGTTCTGTGATTCGAGCAGAAGGAAGGGGTCCAATGGGAAGTGGGGCTCTCTCCCACAGGTTGTGGAAGAAAAGCAGCTATGTGAGAAGGTGATGGGAGCAAGATGAGCTTGGACTACGAGCAGGAGGAACTCAGGAAAGGAGTAGTGGAATGGAGCTGGGTATGTGACTCAGTTTCAGAAGAATCTTAGAGAAGGCAGATCAGGCCCTGAAATGAGGACAAGGGGTGAGTTTCAGAGCCTGAGAATCAGCTCCGGTGGAAACGTCTACACTGCTAGTTTTAGCCCTGGGAGCCTGAGCCAGTTGACTCAGCACTGACGCTTTGGGTTTGTTTTGTCATTTTGTTTTTCAGTGTTTGCCACTCATGCTCACAGAGTCAGCTCCGGGAAGCTCAAGACACATTTTAGTAAAGACACAAATACCAAGATGGCTGAAGAGAAGGAACCAGCTGGCACACAGCACTCCAGGGATGTGGAATTCTGGCTAATGTAAACCAGGCTGAACCCCTCCTCTGGGATCCTTAATGTCCAGAGACGGCCACCAAGGCCCGGAGTTTTACAGCTTCTTCGGAAAAACTCAACTACAGGAAAATGCATGGGACATAGACAAACATGGAGGGCTGACGCCTGGAAAAGCTGAACCTGGGATTTCAGAGAGTCGACATCTCTCTTACTTAAAGCTTCAGTCATTAAGTCATGAAAACTCATTCCTAGTCCTTCAGAATTTTCAGAGGCTGGATTTTATTATATTTATAATTGTATTTAATTTTCTAATTCTGTTGTATACAGAGATCTGGGAGTGAGGGGGGAAGAGGATGGTGGCAAAGGGGGAGCGTGCTTTATAAACAAAATAATTAATGACTATTAGTCTCGCTTTATTTTTTTTTATGATTGATTTGCTTAATGCCTATAGATAGTAATTGCATGATGGATAAGGAGCAATGACTAGCAGTGATTGGCAGGCATAAAACAGTCCTCCTGCACAGGGAAAGCAAACATTTTATTTAAGGAAATGGCAGTGAAGCCCATCTTAATAAATAACTGAGCCAAGTTGACTTAAGCACTTATAATGCCAGTGTCTGTGATAAGCAATGGAAACATTAATATAAAATGCTTCACCATAAGCGAGTACAGTGGAGCTCAGGATGATGTATTGCAGCACAGCAGTCTCTAGCATGGCATGCTTTTAAAGTGATGTTTATGATCATTATTATTTTGGTAACAATGCGGGGGGGGGGGGGAGGGGGAGAACAGAGCAGCAAAAATTGTTATCTGCTAAAGAGGAACTGCAGTAGCAAGGTTTCCTGATAAGAACGTACATAAAGCTCTAGCCCCAGTGGGAGAACATCTGTGCTAAACTACAAATGCAGTAGCTACCACGGTGGTTGCTCCTAGTATATTTCTGATCCCATAGTGGACAGCCCCATGAGCAAATTCAGCTTGGAAATTAGAAGATTTCCAACCGTTGGAGGGGTGAGGTTCTTTCACAGCTGCCTAATAGGAGCTGTGGGAGCAAACAACATCATTAGTTTGAAGAGAGCTGGACAAATTTCTGAGTGCAATTGTAGGACGGTGTTGCTTGTGAAAGCTGGGGGCAGGACTCAACAGTTTATGGATTATGTTCCTAAAGCTCATGCTTCAGGATTTCAGCCGGCCACCAGGAGGGGTCAGGAAGGGATTTTTCTCCCAGAATCAGTGGTTTGTTGTTGGACTGACAAACTGGTCCTATATCTGTGGGGTTAATCCATTAAACATGTTTTGGATTATTATTGGGGGGGGAGGGGCAGAGGATTCTGGATTTTCTCTCAGAATTTTCTGGATTCTGATTTTCTCTCAGAATCGGTGGTTTGTTGTTGGACTGACAAACTGGTCCTATATCTGTGGGGTTAATCTATTAAACATGTTTTGGATTATTATTGGGGGGGAGGGGCAGAGGGAGTAACATGGGTTGTGGAAGATGTTCCCAGAATCCATTTTTATCAATGGTATTTATATGACCCATCTTACCATCTCATCTGAGAACTTCATAATCTCTAACTTTTATCCTTAAAACTTCCCTGTGAGGGAGGGCACTGCTATTATGTCCATTTTACAGATGGCAAATTGAGGCACAGAACGATTAGTTGACTTGTCAGTGGTCACTCAGGAAGTCTGAGGCAAAGCAGAGCTCTGAAGATAGGTCTCCCTTCCAAAGAGTACCCTAACATTCTGGGTGCTTGAACATGGTTACAGCACAACTTTAAACTGAGAGGCAGAAGGAGAAAGAATTGCGTTAGAACTTTTAAATGGAAGGATGATGTGCCTCAAAATAAAGTAAAAATCTGACAACACAGAGTGCATGTTATCTGACAGTCATTATGTGTATTCCCAGCCTGCAGTAAAATGTAATTATAAATTTGAACTGAGCAGATGTATTATATGGAAGTGCTTAAAAATTATTAGGAACAGCTTTTAAATTAGTGGTAATAAAGCGATACCTGCAGTCCCAGCTTGTTTTTCCCAAGTTCAATAACAAAAAAAACCCTCTGTTTATGTTGGTTTTATTATATATATGTCCATCTGTCTGTCTGTGTCATCTATCTCTAATTTATTTTCATGTATACCTATATATCCCTCGGTGAGTAGAAAAACCCCCTACAATTCAAGGTTCTTAAATTTGCATCCTAGATAGTCACAAAGGAGGAAATCACAGTGTTTTGGTGGCTGGCACAACTTTACATCTGTTTGTGCATCAAAAGCCAGTTTTTAATTACATGATCATATACCCCTTCTCAAATAACACAACGGAGTAATCACCAGCTGCTGAAAGTGAACTTGGGACCTCTCGAGGTAAGCATATGAGCCTTTAAAACTTGAGCTAAAGGACTAATTCCCTTCAATGGGAGATGCAATAGAAACCTAGCCTCTGTGAATCAGGCACCAAAAAGGGACATATGTATCACACACTGAAGTTGGAATCACAGTTAGAGCTGGTGAGTGAATGGAATCATATTCTATTGGACTATGCAATACTCTGGCATTCAACATGCTCCCTGATTTCATTTTGGAAGAAAACTAAAAAAAATATCCCTGCAACTGTCAAAATCGGACATTTTGATGTCTGTGGAATAAAAATTTTGAATTTTCATTTTGTAATGTCTTCATTTTGAAACCTTTGTATTTTGGATTATAAAGCACTTTAAAAAAAAAAAGAAAAGCCAGTCTAGGGCTGGTCTTCACTACGTGGAGGGATTGACTGCAGATACGCAACTTCAGCTACGTGAATCACGTAGCTGAAGTTTGCGTATCTCCAGCCGTCTTACCTGCCGTCCTCACAGCGGCGGCAGTCGGTGGCACGCTCCTCCGCCAACTCCAGCTTGTGCTTCCCGGCAAGCTGGAGTTACAGAGTCGATGGGGGCGCCGCGGGCGATCTATTTCTCGCGTCTTCACCAGACGTGAGAAATCGATAGCTACCCGCCAATCCAGCGGGTAGTGAAGACAAGCCCCTAGAAACAAGCATTGCAACTGACACACAACAAAACAAACAGTTGAAGTATTTCTTCATGGAGCATGTTGAAATTTTTCAGTTCCGCTCTGATTCAGAACAAAGCCAATTTTTAAAATCTTGAAATCTTTTTCTGAAATGAACCTCCACCCTGTGCGTTGTTCTTGTTACAACAGCATACATTTTTGTTTCACACTGATTTGTATAACACCTTATAACAGGGGTAGGCAACCTATGGCACGGGTGCCAAAGGCGGCACACAAGCTGATTTTCAGTGGCACTCACACTACCTGGGTCCTGGCTACTGATCCAGGGGGCTCTGCATTTTAATTTAATTTTAAGTGAATCTTCTTAAATATTTTTAAAAACCTTATTTACTTTACATAAAGCAATAGTTTAGTTCTATATTAAAGACTTATAGAAAGAGACCTTCTGAAAGCATTGAAATGTATTACTGTCACGCAAAACCTTAAATTAGAGTGAATAAATGAAGACTCAGCACACCACTTCTGAAAGGTTGCCGACCCCTGTCTATAATGACACTTGAATTGGAAATTTAAACTAATTTGTCATGCTTATTTATTCCTGCCAGTCATACATACATACTCATACATACATACTCTGTATGTATCGCTCATTATTATACTTCTTATTCCTGTTATGTGTAAAGTACAATCCATAAGAAAAATGTGGAGAAATATCTATTGTACTTAAGCGGCCCTCATTCTTGTAGTGTTTGAGTTCCTGACCGTCTTTAATCTTGCAACAATCTTTTGAGGCAGGGAAATGGTAGTATCCTAGTGTTACAGAGAGGGAACTGAGGCACAGAGAGGCTAAGTGACTTGCCCATGATCACTTAGGGAGTCTGCGGCAGAGAAGGGAAATTGGATCAAGTCTCCTTAGGCTACTGCTGTAACCACTGGACAGTTCTTCTCTAGAAGCAGAAGACCCACTGGACTGTGGGAAGAGAACAAACTGGTCAAGGCTAGGGTTCTTGTCTCAACAAATTGACCTAGGTCAGTATTTGGGTGAAATCCAGCTACAAAACCCCAGAATACTGCAATATGACAACAAGGGCTACTCTGACACACCCACAGCAGGGCCAAGTGTGGTGCTGCAATCACTCCCGGCCTTACTCCTCCAGCCGTGGCTGCCCCCTTGGAGCCCGGCGGCTGGTGCCGTAAGCCTGGTGACAATCACTATACTGTTGTCATATTGCAGGACTCTGGGGCTCTGTAGCTGGATTTCACCCAAGTACTGACCGAGGTCAATTTGTTGAGATAAGAACCCTAACTAAGGATAACACCTTAAACAAGCAAACAAAACCCAAAGACAAACAATTCGCTGCAGCTCTTGAGGGTAAGGCTCTCCACTACCACTGAGGTGCTCCATCTCCACCTCAGCCTCACCTCACATTGCAGAGAAGCAGGCAAGCCTTCTTAACTGGTCTGCTGGCCCCTGATTGGTCATTTTCTCCTCCTGGCCTTTTAGGGCTCTGGAGGACTAAAGGTGTTTTTTTTTTTCTCTTTTTTGGCTTGGGGGTTTTTGGTAGTCTGGTCTGGGTGGGATTTCCCTTGACCAGAGAGGTGTCAGGGCAGTAACAGCTCCAGTTAGGGGCAAGTGGCAGAGTAGGGCTGGTAGATCCTATCACATGCAGAAAGGGAAGATTGAAAAAATATCGTGTTTATTTAGTCTGGAGAAGAGAAGACTGAGAGGGGACATGAAAACAGTTTTCTAGTACATAAAAGGTTGCTAAAGGAACAAGTAGAAAAAATGTTCTTCTGAACCTCTGAGGATAGGACAATGCAATGGGCTTAAAGTGCAACCAAGGAAATTTAGGTTGGACATTAGAAAAAAAATCCTAACTTTCAGGGTGGTTAAGCACTGGCAGAAATTGCCTAGAGATGTTGTGGAATCTCCATCATTGGAGATTTTTAAGAGCAGGTTCCGAAAAAAACCTGTCAGGGATGGTGTAGGTAATACTTAGCCCTGCCATGAGTTCAGGGGACTGGACTAGATGACCTATTGAGGTCCCTTCCAGTCTTATGATTCTATGAAAGTAATGTTGGTGGAACCACTTCCAGGCAGAGTAAGCCAAATCCTAGGGAAGTCAATGGAAGTCTTTCAACTGACGTCGTTGGTCTATAGATTGCCCCCTTAGTAACTGAAGAGAATAAAAGTTTACTTCCCTTTCCGTAGCACTCTGGATATGTTGTCCCTGTAACAGAGAAAATAAAAGGTGCTTTTAAAGAGAGTCATTGTCAGAAATAAATAAGTGACAAGTATTGGCATATCTAAGGAATGGCATTCAGTGGAAAAATGAGGAGATATTTATCTGCTCTTTATTGCAAAGAGGGTTTATTTCCTGAGAGAATGCTTAGGAGTTAAGCATCCATGAAACAGCCGTGGAGTAAATAAAAAGACATATTAACTGCAGCCAGGAGAGCAAAGGCTGTGCGAGGCCTGGCTGAGTTAGGGGGCCGATTTCAACATAGGGTTTGGGTTTCGCTCTCTCTTAAATTGAACTTAGGGGGTGAATTTTCTGCTAATGATAGAGATGTATCAGAGCTAGGGGTCGGTATAAACCACAGTGCTTGTTTCCTAAGGGGCACCTCTCTTCTTTAATTATTTGTAGTGCAGGTGAAAAGTGTTCAATTGGAAGCATCAGCTTCCTAGCCCTTCTATTTATTCAAGGTGGAATTCACTCCACACACCCACAGCTTGAGTATCCAGGTGGAGCAGGCCAAGGCTTGAGTAGTCCTGTTGCCACCATCAAGCAGGAGAGAGTTCCAAGTCATGAGATGACACCGAACAGACTGGGCCTCTGTTCCTATTGTGAGGTTTATATGCCTGCCCTGGGAGTCACCTGACTAGTTCCTGCCTTGGGGATTGGCTAGAGCATAGTAGAGGAGTGATTCATCATTTTATGTCTAATACGTGTTCATTTGAGCAGGACTCTGCCCCACACACCTCTTGTTGCAAGAGTGGCTGGGTGAGGGGCTGGTGTTAGCCCTCTGAAAAGGGAGAGATTTTGACTCTAACCCAACAGAATATTTAAGCACATGATTTAATCCCCGTGTATCAATGGGGCGACTCACATCCTTCAAACTAGCTACATGCTTAGATATCTGGCTGTCAGGGACACAAAGGAAAAGTGCATGGCATCTTATAAATCTCCCTGTATCAGTAGCAACTTTTTAACTTGTGAAATAAAATGATTTAAAATTCCAGCACAAAAGCATCATGACCCTACCAGCGACCCCAACCTTCCATCTTTGTGGGGCTGCTGTGTTAACCAATAACGTCGCTTCTTTCCTTTGGAATTTACTGCAGACTAGCTGCGAGAGTTCCTGATCATAATCAGTTACACGAGAAGTGGTTTATTGCTTACAAAAAAAATCACTTAAACGAAGGGAATTATAAAATCATTTTTACAGTAGTCTTTGGATAATAAATTGCAGCATCTTAAATATGAGTAGATTCTTTTATCTGAGTTTATCTTGTCGAGATGGATCAGAATGCTATAATCAATCACTCAGCTTAGCCGTAAAACGGTCCCCTCATACATGTGTATTCTCTTAGAAATAAAGTTGTAACATTTGCAAATAACAACTTATTGGGTTTCAAGGTTACCCTGGCTCCACGTTCAATATTATCTGACATTTTATTGGCTACCGCACAAAGTTTTGCCTAATGCAGTCATTTTACTTAGAAAAATTAATTGAAGGGTTGACTGTAATAAAGTAAATTTAAGGGGGAAAATAGTAGGAGGACAGAGATAAAAATATGTTGAAGTGAAGAAATGGCTGAGGAAACAAGCTGTGGAAGGAGAGGGAGGAACAAGGAGACATTATTAATCTAAAGGAAAGTGTCAAAGGGTGAGCTGGTCTTTTAAAGTCTCAACTGTGCCCTGTTTGATCAACCTTCCCAGGTGAGGGGAATAAATCCTGGGGTCACATGGTAGACACTGGGAACTCAGAGCAAGGGCTACTGGGATGGAGAGGACAGCCTGAATCCAGAGAGTACGCTAGAGACAGGGCATGAGCAAAGGTGCTTCCTTTATACTCTAAGGCCTGGGCTACACTGGGTGGGGGGGATCAATTTAAGATATGCAACTTCACAAATAGCATAGCTGCAGTCGGGGTAGCTTAGGCGACTTACCTGGCCATCCACACAGCGGCGAGTTGACCGCTGCCGCTCCCCCGTCGACTCCACTTCTGCCTTATGCGGAGGTGGAGTTCTGGGGTCAACGGGGAGCATCCTCGGGGATCGATTTATTGCGTCTACAGTAGACGTGATAAATCGATTGCCAATAGATCGAACACTGCCCGCCGATCAGGCGGGTAATGAAGACGTACCCTAAGGCAGACAGCTGGCCTGGGGGGTCACAGGTGCTGAAACTAGGGGTGTTGTTGCACCCCCTGGCTTGAAGTGGTTTCCATGATAGACAGGGTTTACCATTTGGGTCAATGGCTCTCAGCACCTAGAATCTCCCGCCGCCCACGGTGCCCCCCCCCCTCCCGGCCGGTCTCCCCCCTCCCCCAGCACCCAGCAGCCTCCCCACGACCCCCTTTGCTTCTTCCGGCTGGGCCACTGGGCCAAAGCGCATGTGGGGGCCACGCGGCCAGAGCGCATGCGGGGGTTGGGGCCCACGGGCGGCGGGAGACCAGACGGGGGCGGAGGGTCCGTGGGCAGCGGGAGACCGGGGGGGGGGGGGCGCACGATCTGCGTATGGGGCCCCAAAATTCCTGTCGCCAGCCCTGCCAAGCAGAGCACCGAAAATAGGAGGCAACACAAATTGCTAGCTAACTGTGGAAATTGTAAGCCTATAGCATTGATTCAAACCTACTGACCCAACTTGGGAGCAATTAAGGCACATTTGCCAATAAAGGAGCCTAGGGGAAAGAATGAAGTACTGGGTGTTCTGAAAATTAATGAATGCGGCCAAAAAATTCAAAAAATGGGTGCCCAAAGTTAGGCTCCTGAGTCTGTATTTAGGCACTCAAGTTCCAGAGGTGCCAAGTATCCCACAGAGCTGGTCTGAAATCCGCCAGCAGAATGCTTTTCTGGTAGAGAATGCTGGTTTGTTTAAGTGTCTTACTGAGATGATTTGATTTTTGACAAAGTTGCCACAGCATCTTGCCTGGTTTTCTGCCAGCTTTCCCGGCTGCTCAGCAACCATCTGGCAAATTGGTAGGGAGTTGGGAAGCTCAGGTCTGCCATGATCCCAGTTCCTCTATAGCTTGTCTGGCTGAACCATCAGGCTCCATTAGCCTGCTGGGGGGGCTGCTGAGGAACTGGGTCCATGGGGGCCCTAGCTTCTGAGCTCAATCAACTAGGACTTGCAGCTCCTGGGTTCATGGCCATTTGAGGCGATAGGAACGGATCCTGCAAAGATATACATATATGCTTAACTTTATGCAATGGGAGTAGTTCCAATTGACTTTAGCAGGGCTACTCACATACGCATGCCTAAGTCGTTCCCAGATCAAAGACTAAGTGAACAGGCTGTATGTTAAAGCAACCTAGATTGTTTTGTTTGATCTAATCCAATAGATTCCCCCTCTCCCCCAAGCTAATCCATTTCTCATCCTGTCATGGCAAATATTTTTTTCTCTCTGATGCTTGACCAAAAGAACATGAAACTGATTCATTTCCATAACAATGACTTTCACAAAGTACAAATGGCGCTTTGTTGCAGAGAGTTCAAAGCAAATACGATATTCTTTTTAATGCCACCAACATTTACTCCCTCACCCTCAGAGAGACAAAAATAAGACAGCATGTCAATTAAAACCACAGATTTCTCCCTTGGAATCATACTTGTCCCTCTTATGCTATCAGCTATCTCCAGACTTCCATCCAAGGATCTTAAAGTCCCGATGAACATCAAGTGGTGAGGTGTGATTATGTACTGTTGATTGGCTAATAATTTTGTACATCCTGTGATTTTTATGACTCCATCTCCACCCCACCTCTTCCACCACTTCACTTGTTACACATTTGACACACATTGGAGCAGGGATGGTTACATATTGTATGTTTGTACAGGACCTCCTGCAATTGGACTCCAAATCTGTTGACTTCTGAGTGCCATTGCAACGTAAATGTTAAACCACACCATCCTGGTAAAGTAGGTAAGTGTTACACCCAGTTTAAATAGAGAGAAACTGGGGTATACAGTGGTTAGGCAAATGGCCCATGATCACCTCAGTTAGTGGCAACAATTAAATCTCCAATCTCCTGGTTCCCAGTTGTCTGCCCTTGGCATTAGACTACTCTTTAGGCAAAGGCCTCTATCAGAGACGGGATACTGGGCAACATGGATAATGGTTTGCCCCCCTTTGGTAGCTCTTCTGTTCATCTTCCAATCCTAAGGTTCATGCTCCTGGGGCAAGAGGAAAAGTGTGGATGTGATAGGATCACCAAAGTGTCCGCAGGGAACGGTTGTCCTTGTCCCAAAGAGCCAACAGAATTTCTGGAAATTTGTCAGTGTCTGCTCAAAAGTATTTCAGGGCTGAATTAGGAGGAGGATACTGCCAAAGATCAGGAGTGAGTCTTTGGGCTGGTCTTCACTACCCGCCGGATCGGCGGGTAGCGATCAATCTTTTGGCGATCGATTTCTCGCATCTTGTGAAGACACGAGAAATCGATCGCCCGCGGCACCCCCGTCAGCTCCGGAACTCCATATTGATGTAGGCCCTATACCGGACTAATAAAGGGTCATGAGGTTAAGGTGCCCTCAATCTGTCAGCAGCAATGCTTTTGGTAGTATAAAAACTGATGTATACAAATAATATTGCACCACGAACAGAGAAATTTCCCCAGATTTGAATTGGATGAAGAAAGTTGTCACAAATCTTAATAAAAAACTGTAAACTTGGATGAATTTCTGTCAGCTCTAGGAAGGAACGGTTTATATATAAAGAGACAAATAGTCCCTAACAAGCTTGCAATCTCCCTAGAACAAGACACAAGTAAGAGAAGACACAGGGCAACCATTCAGCAGAGGGAGAATGCAAGAGAACAGCACAGCAGTAATTGCTTGAAAAGATGATTTTTGAGGAGAAAAAAGGGGAGTGCTCCACAGGTCAGGACATGGACTATTCATAGTACAGTGAAACCTCCATTTAACGGACTAATTCGGGCGAAGGGGTGTCCGTTAAATGAAAAAGTCCGTTATTTAATAATAAAAAAACCTGAGCTGTCGGAGCAGCCGCCCGACCGCCACAGGGTCGGGGCGGCAGCACCGCTCCGCAGTCCGCCCGCTGCCGTGACCCGGGTGGCAGCCGGGAGCCGTCAGCCAGCCCGCCCAGGTCCCGGCTGCCAGGAGCCGTCAACCAGCCCGCCCGGGTCCCGGCTGCCGGGAGCCGTCAGCCAGCCCGCCCGGGTCCCGGCTGCCGGGAGCCGTCAGCCAGCCCGCCCGCGGCTGGGACCCCGGCGGCAACAGGGAGCCGGCAGCCAGCCCGCACGGGTCCCAGCTCCCGGGACCCGGCAGCCAACCCTCCCGCTGCCATGACCCCGGCGGCAGCTGGGAGCCAGCAGCCAACCCTCCCGCTGCCATGACCCCGGCGGCAGCCGGGAGCCGGCAGCCAGCCCGCCCGCTGCCTGGACCCGGGCGGCAGCCGGGAGCCGGCAGCCAGCTCGCCCGCTGCTGTGACCCGGGCGGCAGCCGGGAGCCGGCAGCCAGCCCACGAGAAATGGATTTGGGATGCATCAGACTTGCTCAGAAATGTTGTCCGTTGCATCCGAAGTCCGTTAAATCGAGGTCCGTTAAATCGAGGTTTTACTGTATAGCGGGGCAACATTTTGGGGTCAAAACTTTTTCTCAGAAAAACGCAGATTTGGTGAGACAACCATTTTATGAATTCATGTTATTTTCCTGACTTGTTTGTTCAGGAAAAAAAACTCTGAACTATTCAAAGCATTTTTGCTTTGACACTTTTGAAATGAAACTTTTGACTTTTCAGTTGAACCAAAGCTCTGTCTCTAATTTTCTTCCACTTTATTTTTTTTTAAGTCAAAAATGGTCAGAATGAACAAAAATGAAATGATTTTCCTAGAACAAAACATTTAGTTCAACTCAAACCAAACTTTGTTCGACTTTTCAACTTATCCAAAATGTTTTTCGGTCTTAACCAAAATGATTGTTTTTTGCTCTCAATTTTTGAAAATGCCAACACACCACACAACCTGTTATTCATCCAGCTCACGCTCCATATATCGGTGGTAACCTCATGGACATTACAGAGGCAAGAGGGAATAAAAGAAGGCATAAGGAACAGCAAGGCAGGGAAGTAAGAGTGGTATAAGGGGAAATAAAAACAGAGATGTAGGTAGTGGAAAGGTGTTTTGGGGATGAGGAGCTAAAGGAGGTCTAGGGCTCCACTTGAAGTGTGGGCTGGTGTGGGCTGGGAGTGAGAGGATAATTAAATAAAGTTTTTACTCCAAGCTACTTGCATTTTTAGCAACAAAAGTTTGACCCCAGCTGAAAACAAAAAAAAAGTTAAAAATCTGCAGTATTCTGAAAAATGTTACTTTAAAAAAATGCCAGTTTTTGATGTTTCATCCAACTTTGAGTGTGTGTGTGTGTGTGTGTGTGTGTGTGTGTGTGTGTGTGTGTGTGTGTGTGTGTTTCAAATAAAGCGCACACTTTTTGTCATTTGGGGGGAGTTTCCATCAAAACCCTTTTTTTTTTTCAACTAAAAAATTCACTGACATAGCTAAAGAGGGTAAAGTTTGACTGTGCTTAATTCTGAGCCCATTTTATGATTGCAGAGCAATAATGGGGAATCCTCATGTTCTGTAGGGTTTTCTAGATTTATTCTGAATATTTTGAACATGCTCAGTGATCCCATTCAAGACAAACAGACACACAAAAGCTATAGGCCTGGTTTCTCAGCTGGTATAAATCACTGTAGCTCTCCTGATGGTAATGAAGATGTGCTGATGGACGCAGCTGAAGATCTCATCTGAGCAAAACTAGAAGCCAACTCGTCTGTACTCCTTCCCTCCCTCCCCCCCAGTAGAATATAGAGCATAGCTCCTGTATTTTGCGGTTGAATACTATGGTGATTGTTGCAATATAGATTAGATTAAGGAGAATAATAGGAAAAAGGGAGAGAAAGGAGATGAGGACAGGCAGACAGATATGAAAACAGTCAGTCTCTCTCTACTATGAGGCTTAATTAATGTTCAAAAAGATTTTTGAGATCACTGGATAAAAGAGGCCATCTGTGGTCAGCACATTCTTCTACCTGTTTTATCATTATTATGTATTTGTATTATTGTAGCATCTAGGAACCCTAGTTTTGACAAGGACCGCATTGCATCAGGCACTGTACAGACATAGATGATCCCTGCCCCAGAGAGCTTACCATCCAGATAAACCAGGCAGACACAGGTTAGGTAGGATGAGCAATGTAACTGAGGCAAGAGTCTTGCGACTTCCATGATTTTTTTTGGTGAGGGTGAGGAGTGGTGGGAGGGGTCAGCTAAATGGGAAGGGAAGAGTCCAAAGGGGAGAGGGCAGTGGAGAAGAAGGTAAGAGGGCCAGACATAGAGTGAATCTGGGGTGTATTAACTGAACAGCAGTTTCCTAAACACTTAAAGGGGAAAAAAATGATTTTCATAATACTGGGGATTGTTCCCCCATCAAACACAATTTAAATATTAATGACGGAGCCTTTTTTTCCACCTGCAGTTTTTTTCCTCTTCCCGGCAACAAATATAAATGCCTCAGGGTGATAAGAGGATTGAACCCTGTGTGGTGTTTTGCCTCATTAGAATGTTCCCCAAAATGATGTCTATGGGTGACAGGAAAGTGTAAATGAATGTAGCAGTAAGTTGGCTCCTGTCGTGGGGCCCACAACAGAGCAGACAATCCTCTGCGTGTGGAGGATTACCGTTGTGTGCGTACCATCTGGCAAAACGATTCAGTCCCCTTTGGTCTCCATAGGGATACAGTGTGTTGGCTGATTTTTCAGGGGCCTGAATCCTACGTTTAGTACGGCGTCCTGAGATCAAGTGAAAATAAAGACCCTAGCTATCCCTGAATGCCATTAAGGAAATTGAAGGAGGAAGATGTTGGAGGTGGTATATGGAGGCTTGTAGGGCCAAACTCAACTAAAGGACAAGATTGTACCTTTACCCATAGCAGCCCTGAGCAAGCCCAACTGATTTTGAGGCACCGTTACTTCCTGCTTGCTCCAGTAGGAGGGGTATTAATTTGCTGCTGGCCTATGCCTGCTATGCTGGCCAGTGGGCGAAGATGTTGGAGCCAGGACTCTACCCATTCCCCATCCACCTGTTCCGAATTAGATGTAAAGGATCAGTCAATGCCTTCTTACTCCCGTGCACTAGTTGCAAGCTTTAGGTAGCCCAAGCATAGGATGTAAGAAGAACTCTTACTCACCCTTGAATGGGTGTAGGCTAAGTCACTATCTAGCCCTAAGTCAAGTAATTAGAAGTCATTTCCATACCCTACTTGTTAGGAGTTGAACCAGGGCAGCAACTGGACAAAAATCCCCCATCCAAAGTGGAGACCTAGCCCCTTGATGGGAGTCTTAGCAGAGGAAAAGCCCAGGGCCAAGAATGATAATCATTCTCATTTATTATTTGGATTACAAAGGCAAAATTATGTCTCGGGGCCACAGGGCACTTGATGCTGTATAGATAAGTCACAAAGAAGAGAGTCCTTGCCCGCAGAGAGCTCACAGGCTAGATATCAGACCGGTGGACAAAGCAGAGGGAGAGAAGAAACAATGCCTAGAGTTCAGCAGAAAAACAGTGGGCTTAGATAGCCGCTCACCCATCCAATGGGGCTGCAGATACTGACCCATCCTCACCTGCGGCCATTTGAGCTGATGGCCCGGCAGGGAAGAATCTTGTACTGTAGATAAATAGATAAGTAAAGTTACCAGGGCTGTCAATCTGGTGCATTTCATCAAGGCTAAATTTACCCAAAAGAAAAGAAAAAAGAGGGAAAACCCCCACAAAATATCTAGAGGGAGGGGTTGTTTTATGGGGGATGGAAATGCAAGCAGCCTGAATTGAAGCCTAAAAGCATAGGAGATCATTTCCAGCGTGAACAAACAGAAGATTTAGCGCTGAGGTGCCTTCTCAAAGTGACTTTACAAAAGCTTTCTCCCCCCCCCATCCTTCTGCCCCCCTCTCTACAGCCTCCTTGAGATCTCATGTATCATTGTTTTGTGCACACCACTTTCCCTGAGAGGAGTTTAATGGCATTATAAAAGTCACATTGTGCACAAATTGGGAACTTCAGCCCTCAGAACTGCTCTGATGCATACACACTTTCAAAGTTTTCAAAGCAGAAATGTAGAAGGCACTTCAAGGCACAAAAACAGCCTTGGCTAAATTACTTCCTATTAGTATGTCACATATTTCTTATATACGACTGTGGTTTCATGAAGTGACAGCCGTGCTTGACAATAAAACTTTGCACTCTTTTTTATTTATATTTTTCCTGATTTTTTTTATTCCTTCCTACATTATATAATGCCTGACACTAACCCACACATATTTCTGCTACCAGTGAGACCAGTGTGGCTTGCTTTGCTTACCAATAAGCTGTGCAGTTCTCTCGACTCAAGCTAAGAAATCAGATGCCTGAAATGCTAAGTAGCTATAATAGTTGACAGTTACCACAGAGAGCAGAAGGAAACAAGAACAATGTGACATGCATGGAGGGTTTAACTCTCATGACCCATTTAATGCTAAAGATGGAGACCCCTGAGAGAAAAAAAAATTAACTCAAACAACATTTGCTGGCCTTTGTAAATTACACCTTAGATCAGTGAGCCTCAATATTTTCCCTAATATGACCACTCCAATGCAACCATGAAAAAAATCACGTTTCTCCCATCTATATGGAAATAGAAGGCAATTTTGACCCCCTGAAACCTGTTTTCATTTTTCCCTACTCCCCCCTTTATCATGACTCCAAGCATAGAACCCACACTTTAGTTTATTGAAAGGAAGAATCCAATTTGCTTCTCACTATCATTTTACTTCCTGGGTGTTGGTTGGTCTTTGAAATTAGAAAGTATTTGAAAATACTTTGTGTTTACAGTCAGTTTCCACTCCCTGGTTCTGTTATACACAGTGTTCTGTGGTTGAGTTCAAGACATTCTACGGCGATATTTAAATTCTCAAACCCTGTGTGTTTTTCAGTGCTCTCTCTCTAGCTCTCTGTTTCATGGAATGCGGAAATTATTTACATTGTTAGAGAACATTTTTTATCATACTTATATTTTGAACCTAAATGAAGACTGAGGAGCCTATATCCTTATATGTTAGCATATAAAAAGCTAATGAGCCTATCACAAGGAAACAATGCATACACCATCACCCTTTAGAATGAGTTAAACCTAGAAATTAGCCAACCTGCAGTGGTCTAAAACTGTAAAAAATGTACTATATTTCCAGAAAAAAAAAGACACTTGTACAAATCCTGATCTTTATCATCCTCAGAAGCTTTATTTCTCCAGGGCTGTTTGACAGCATATGCAATAAAGAACACAATGTTTGTGATGAACATCAATTGCTCGAAGCGTCCTATTATAATATGGTCTTGTCAGCTAATACAAAGTTCACGGGGAAAAGGAATACATGCAATAAAGGACGTGGTGGAAAGTGTTGTTCCAAAATACCACAACTGTAAATCCTTGCTGATTTGTGTGGGTGTGTACAGCCTGCCATGCCTGATCCAAAGGATATAGGTCTGTTGATGCACCTCTTATATAGTCTGTCTCTTTAGCTTGAACAGTAACTCCTGATGCCTTTAGCTCTGGACATCCCCAGTTCAGGTCTGGTATCAACCAACTTGTTATGAAAGCTTTGTTTCTTTGATCCCTGAAGGCACAGATGAATCCAGCAGGACCACAATGTAGCTAAACCTGACCACAGTAAATGTTGTATTCCCAAGGAGAGCTCCATAACCCATTCATAGTCTTTGAAGTCAAATCAAATTTTTCATCCTGCAAACTACATATCACAGACCAGCGGCAGTTTTCCTCTGTGGTCCAGTGTTCAGTTCAATAAAGTGGCACTGGTACAAATAAGAGAAATTCATACCTCAAGGATTTACTTATTAAATCAAGAAAAACGGGAACATTCTCCCATGCTCTGGTTATTCTGTTCATCTTTTTAATTCAGCAAACATGTTGATGGTGAGCCCTCAACTTTCCCATCTGTAATATTCAAGTTTTCATGCCATCCTTGTGACATGGTATCTTAGCAACTTCCAATGGCAAGGTGACTTGCGAAAGTAGTGCGGTTCTTTCTCCTTTCTCCTCCTTCTTAGGTGAAAGTTGTATAGTGTATTTGTTTTTTTAATTTAAAGCACAATATGTTCATTGTGTACATGTCCATAAGAAAAAAGGGTGAAGAATTGTGCCTTTGGAGATGAAGGTAGTGAGGTTTGTGATGGTCTTTAGATCCTCCAGGAATTTGTTCCATGCTTCGGACTAGCTCCCAAGAAAGCTCTGTCTCCTCCACCAATGAACTTTACTCTCGTAGTGGACAATTTTGCTCTGCCTGAGGTGTGGAGCTGTTGACTGCAGTCCTCAACCTTGAGCTTTTGGTAATCCTTTAGGTACCTTTGGCTGAAACCTTTGAGTACCTTGAATAGAAGGATTAAGACCTTGAACTTCACTTCATATTGTATGAGAAACTAGAGTACAGAACAGAAGATGGGCTGGAAAGGGAATAGATGGTTTCATGGAAGTCTTTATGCAGAGGAAATAACTGATCAGAAAGGATCTGGATTTTTGCTCAAGGAGTAAGGGACTACTCAGTGTGAGTAGGGGCATCAAAATATAGGCCATAATATCCTAGCAAAACTGAATAGAAATAAAGCTATCCTTAACCCATAGCATGCCATATTTCAGCACAAACAGCTTCTGAATGTGGTCCAGCCCCATCCTTGGACCTAGGGGAATCCAGCCCTTTCCTTTTCTTACTGCTTGTAGGTTTACCCTTTTAACGACATTTCCCAGCATGCTTTTCAAGTAGCTGCTCCTTTAAATCTAGACAAGACAACTACGTTAAGCTCTATGATAACCATTTTTCATCACACAGTAATCGATGCCCTAGTGGTAAAGAGTTAAACTTATTATAAAAACCCAGATAAGTCACTCACTCCTTTCTAGTTAGCAAGTATTTTAATCTTATGGTTATCTTAGTTTTCCCTTTTTTCTTATTCCTGCAGAAGTAGTACATCCTAACACAGAGAACATTGCAGGTCGTGCAACCAACTCTTACCATTGCAAAAATTAGGCAAGGTAGCACAATCATAGTATGGAGTAAGGAGTGATTTGATCAGAAAAAGACTTATGTTGGTCACCTTAGTTATTATGGGAAAATATACCATAAACATAAAACAATAATATCAATCTTGTTTTTATGTTCACACACACACACACAAAGAAAAGGAAACAAGGTAAATTTGAGCTGAGTTTACGTAGATGGATAATAAGACTTTCAATTATTATTGTATTATTTGTAAGTACATGGATGAAAAATAGGGTGACAATATGCAAAATATATTTTCTGCATATTATAATATTTAGTAATGTCATTTGATTTTTTATATGTTTCATTAAATTGTTTTGTGGCTTTATTATCTACCCAGATGCACAGCTCAGAAATACAATTATTCAGATTTAGAAGCAATAAAATTTGGCATGCATTTACTTGTATTCAGAATTCCTGCATGTTAAAGAGAAATTACTGCATTCTCCCCACATAGCTCTATTCTCATGCCTTTGCTGAACCATTCATTAGATGGAGCACATTATAGAAAATACACCATTTATGTTAAGGAGCCCTCTGATAACAGATGTATTGTACAAAGCAAATATTTCAATATATCACAGCCTTTTGATCATGACTGTAATAGAGGCAAACCTATACACATTTTCTATAATGCATATCACTGTTATGTGGCTATTGAGAAAAAAATGAGTGCTATATATTATGTGTTGTAAGGAAAGGTACCTGCAGCCATAGTTGCGGCTGTTGACAATGCTCTGAAAACATTATTGAAAGCAATACAAATTGTTCTGCTTTATAATGAATGTCTCAAATCCGCTTTTAAAAGCGTTTCTCCCAGTAGAAGCGCCGGGAGTCCTCCAATGGCCATCTTCAGCATGTCCTTTCAGCTGGCTCCGTGAATCAAGTTCTCAAACATATACACACAAAGGGGCCAGTCCTGCCCCAATCCCTCTGTAGTAGTGTAGTTATGACTGGTCCAGTGAAAACAGGGACTAGTGTAGGGAATGTGTATGCCCAGGGACAGGGAAGAACGTGCAGTGCTTGAACAGAGATGTCTGTGGATCTGAGGATCCCCGTCCATCTTAATGTGGAGGACTGCCTCATAGGCAATGCGTCCACACCAGGGCCTGCAGTAATGGCCACAGGATGTGGTTTGTGGGAAAAGGATCACACCTGGTGTGGAGCATCTCTGCTCACAGACCACTTGGGCTTTGTAGCAGGGGTAGGATTTAGCCCTAAATATTGGCAAGCACTCACACACATCCTGCAAACACACAGAAGTTACCACATTTCACTTCTCTCCCTATTTGTAGGATCTGAATGCATCCCAATCACTAACACATTTATCCTTACAACACCCCTGTGACATGGGGTAGTGCTGCTATCCCCATTTTGCAGACCAGGTCCCGAGACACAGAGGAACTTGCCCCAGTCGATCTGGGAAGACAGGGGCAGAAGTTGAGGGATGAACTCCTGTGACTTGGGTACCAGTCAACCTCCTTAACCATAAGCCTATATTTCCAGAAGAGTTGACTGGGCCTAAATTCTACTCTGCTTTATACTAGTATCTCTCCATTGAATAACGCCCATTTAAGAAAGAGCAGAATTTGGTCTCTGAGCAACAGAATGAATTATTTAAACATACCCTGGCAAGTTCTTCAAAATGAATAATTCTTCTGCATCTGGTATAAGTCCATTGACTTCAACAGTGTTCCTTATTTACCCCAGTCTGAGGGCAGGATGTGTGGCCCTTAATATTTGAATCAACACATTATATGAAGTTTTGGGGTGTTCTTTTATTTTTAATCAAAAGAAAAGCTCTGAGCTCACATTCAGTACATTCAGACCAACTTCATGTTGCGGTGTGACATTTAAACAGATTGTACAGGAATAAGAGCTTCCAGATTTCCAGTGCAAGAACTTCTCCACTGATGTATTCTGTCTTTCTGGGACCTCAGCTGCCTTTTGATGTAAGTGTTCACCACGTACCATCCACCCTATTTTATTCTCCATCAGGAAAGAAATGTTAGTCATCACCTTGTCAGCTACATAAAAAATGGCTAAAATAAATACAGGGCCTAGTATATATCAGCTGTTGTTATTCTTGAAAGTCAAAAGAATACCATTTCCACCAAGTTTACTCCAACTTGAGCTGTAATATTGCTTGTGGGCTGAGCACTACAGCTGGGATTTTCAAAGAGTGAGAGGTACTTAAACAGGGAGTTATGCCCCATAATGTGGAATAGAATGGGGTCTAAGAGTGCATATGGCATTTTCAAGCCTACTCACTGGTTCTTGCCCTGTGCCATCTTTGTACTCCCCCTACCTTCGAAGGAGGGTGTGACGGTGGTAATTCAAATAAAGACTGGCTGCCTTTCCAAAAGGTATGCGTTAATTCAACCATGACTTTCTGGGACTAGGCTGGGTGCAATTCTTTGGCCTCTGTTGTTCAAGGGGTCAGCCTAGATGATCATTGTGGTCCTTTAAGCCTAAAAATGTTGGTCCAACCAGCATCATTTTCTACATTGGAAATGACTGCTCCCTCTTTCCACTAATTGCTTCTCCACCCAAAGCCCATGGAGCCATGGCCATCCAAGGAGCACTGTGGAGATTAGATACCACAGGAAGTCCCACCCAAAGGATCCAGAGTGACAGTACCCTGTGGCCTTCTGATTGGCCCAGGCTCACTATTTAAAATGCCAACAGGAAGTTGTCTGGGCAATCATGCAGACTTCTGGTTTGCTGTGATGCCAGACCTCCCCTGGCTTGTTCATCTCTATCTTCAGACCCTGACTCCAGCCTGATAACTACCTCTTGTGTTGACCTCTTGCCTATTGATTCTGGCTCTAGCAATTATTCTGATCCCTGCCTGTTGACTGCCACCCCATGACTGTCCTTGATTTAATGATACCAGGGCAGCTGTGACTTGTAGGCCAGACTGCCTACACCCCAATGCCTTACAGTTGGGGGTGCACACTAAAAAGTTCCTAGTTCACATTAACATGGACGCCTTCAAACAGGACAACATTAATGCAAACTAGGAACCTTTTAGTTTGTGCCCACATGGGGGAGTAACCACCTTTGGGCGCTCATTGCTATTCGCACCCTTGTCATCCAAACTGCAGGGCAGCAAAGTCATAGACTGTCACTCACGCACAGAGCATGGGATTGGACCCAATTTTTCCTCAGTTGCTGGCTAGCACCATAACCACTAGCACCTCTCCATCCACTAATCTAAAGGCACACTCATACTGACACACCCATGCAGAGCCCAAATGCAGTCAGTGGCGCTCCATGTGGCCACAACAGTCTGCTTGCCAGTTGGGCAATGTAAGACTGGGGCCCGAGGTTGCCATCTCTATCATGGGGAGGCACTGTAAATATAAGTATCTGCGGAGCTCGGTTTAGATCCCTGGACGTATAGCTCCAGAACACGAGCTTCTACTAGCTCAGGAATTAAAGCAAGGACCGTGAGCTGTCACCTAAGAAAAGACCATTGCAATAAATAATTACTAATAGTAAAGTATGTCTCTTCTAAGCTGCAACCAGCCAGTAGAGGGCAACTTATTCATGCACTAATAGGTATTGCTTCCTCTTGCTTCCATTGAAATCAATGGTAACATGGCTCCCACTGACTTGACTAAGTGCAGGATTGGGCTAGTAACTTCAGTTAGAATGAGAGGTGCTTGAAACATTTCAACCTCTGGGATTTCAACAAGCTTTCAGATTTCAAGATTATAATTTTTTACATTGACGAAACGTTCAACATTTCCCCCATGATTTTGACGTTCTGAAACTTTGAATTGTGAAATTAAGAAATAGAAAAGGGATTTTTGTCCCCAAAATGGTTAGCATAATGTTGTTTACTTGGTTTTGTTTCTAACTACCTCTAATTGAAATCAATGAGAACACGATTGGGCCCAAATTATCCACAACAAAAATCATTAATTACTTTGTTTAATTATAATCTGTGTTCCTCCAATGTAGTGCATGAGGTTTCTAGGAGACTTAGTTGTCTGATAAGTTTGAAGGGATAGTAACAAGATGGTTTTTAACCAGAAAAGAGACAAAGAAATGTTACACAAAAGTCAAAATTTCAAATCAGGGTCAATTTCTTTAATGATATGTTACTTTAAAAATGCATATTTTTCTTCTTATTTTTCTTCTAACTATTAAAAGTTCAGAATATTTTGACAATAAATATGGCCTATTTTAGACCAATTTTCAAGGCAAAATTATGCTGAAACAGGGCTTTAAATGATTTCAGTTAAACTTTGGTGAAACTATTGAAGATACAACTTTAGTAAGAAATTTTTACTCAATTTAACCAACATGTGGTAACTAACAAAAGGTAAACATCTAGTGAAGAAAAAGCAGCTGATAGTTTTAACTTGATATAATGGGGGGATATAATAGGTCAAGATAGAGACTATGGGTAGTCTGGACAGAATTTTATTTTATGGTTTTATCATTTTTATGTTTATTTTTAGGCATTTTTTCAATTTTTATCTATTTAAATTTTCACAGTTGCAGGAAATTGTGGAGGTCAGAAAATAGGGAGTCAGACAATTATTTAATGACCAGAGATGCTCAGTTGCAAAAAGTTGAAGCTTTTTAGCTCTTAAAACATAAATTGTCAACATCACATGTTAAAATATAGAGTAAACACCCTTCACTCAAACTCTAATAAGTTCTCCAGCAACATTTGTTCTTCCTTTGCCTATCTGAAATTTTGATTATTGTGAATGGAAATATTTATTATCAGCGTGTGTGCCCAGTGAAATCAATGTTTACGTGCATTCACAAATACAAATTGAGTCCTCTCACGTCTAACTAGAGGGGAATCTACAGTTTATGTAGATCTGCCTAGAGTTGACTAGGAATTTACCTTGTTTTAGTTCTTAGCTAATGTTGGTTCAGAACACACCTTTTCCTTCTAGTGAAGACAAGATCTAGCTCAATGCAGCCCCAGGGTTTGGGAATATTGAGGAAACCAGAAGAGATAGTTGCTCTGCAACAAATGTGAAGGACATTAGCTAGTTACATGATGAACCCTTTAGGGGGATGGTGGTTTGGAGCTATTATTCACCCAAGTATGGGCAGGGAAAGAAAATAAAACAGCCTGTTACAAATGATAAAATAGCGTGCTAAAGTGGAGGCCTAATTTGGAAAATATTCATAAGATTTCCTAGGCTGGGGTATTTTAGATAAAAATAGCACTTTTCTCATCAATGATGTATAAGGTTGCTTTAGAGAGACAAGACAGAACATCCACAGTGAGACAGTGAGCGAACACACTCTTAATTGTAGATGTTTTGCAGTGTGGGAAGTAGCAACACTCCTTGCACTGCTGACTTTTGTAGCAGCACTTCTGTGATCAGCACAGACCTGGCCTTTGGGGGCTGTTGAAGTAGATAGCCTCAGGTCATCCCTGAATGGTGAGAGCTAGAAATGCCAGGGTTAATCTCAGCTTCCATTTATAAGGTAGGTTTCCAGCCCTTCTTGCAAAAGTAACCTTGAAAATATACACTGAGCAATGGGGCTGACAATTTGGCATCCATTTCCCCTAAATCCTAAATGGTTAGGAATATCAAAAATGATTTGAGCCCCACAAGTCCCACTAAAAGTCAATGGAATTTGTGCTTTTAAGTTACCTAAACTCTTTTGAAAATCCTACCCAATGAGTTATTCTGAGTCTCTGCCCACCCCCACCCCACACCCCCAGAGAGAGGGAGCTGTTTGTAAATTATCTTTGCCATGGGACTTCCAGTTTTTGAGAAGACAACAGATCAGACCGTAAGTGGTAGAGGCAACACCCTCTAGGCTTTCATAGACATACTCAGCACCACAATCACCGCTCACCTGGCTGTTTGTAACTGAGTCAAGTCTTCTGCTCCGCGTCCAATATGACCTATAGCTAGAGAGACAGCTAGTGACAGAGACAGCGGTGTAGGGGTCTGACTGTGGTATTGGAAGCAAGTGATTTTGGAAAGCTGGGACACCGACATCTTGATTGGGCTTTGTCAAGCCATTAAACGATTGTGACTTCGGACCCATCCAGCCTCTAATGAAGTCAACAGGTATTTTTGTGAGTCCAGTTAGACCCAGAGTTCTCCCATCTCCACAAAGGCCACAAAGGCCTGCCTCTTTGACAGTGGAGCGCATGGCTGTGGTGATGACATTCACTTTTCATTAGCTGGAGGCCTGGCCGCTCTCAGAATCCTGCCTGATGTGATCAGCAGCCCCTTTCTTCTAGATACGAAATGAGTCAGCTGCATTCTGCTGTACCCAAGGGTCACCTTGCTATGTGGACAATGTGACCGGCTTCCGTGGTGCCCGTGGAGCGATCGGCTGGTTGGGGTCTGTAATAACCATACAGAAGGGTAGCCTAGAATTCCTCCTTACCTGCAAGGGGTTAAGAAGCTCAGATAACCTGGTTGGCATGTGACCAAAAGAACCAATGGGGACAAAAGATACTTTCAAATCTGGAGGGTGGGGGAGAGGCTTTGTTTGGGCTCTTTGTTTGTGTGTTCATTCACTTTTGGGACTGAGAGGGACCAGGCGGCAATCCATTTCCTCCAAATAATTCTAAACCAGTCTCTCATAGTACAGAAATTGCAAGTACAGCCAGGTAGGGTGTGTTACCTTATCTTTGTTTTCTCAACTTGTGAATTTTTCCTTTGCTAGAGGGAGGTTTATGAAGGCTAGGACTATAACAGGGTTTAAAAGAGAGCTGGATAAATTCATGGAGGCTAAGTCCATAAATGGCTATTAGCCGGGATGGGTAATGAATGGTGTCCCTAGCCTCTGTCTGTCAGAGGGGGGTGATGGATGGCAGGAGAGAGATCGCTCGATCATACCTGTTAGGTTCACTCACTCCGGGGCACCTGGCATTGGCCACTGTCGGTAGACAGGATGCTGGGCTAGATGGACCTTTGGTCTGACCCAGTATGGCCGTTCTTATGTTCTTATGTTCTTATCCCTGTAACTTTGAAACTAAAGCTACAGGGGGTTCCTCTGTATTTCTGCCTCTTCTGTTACTCTCTAAAGTTATCTACCATCCTGATTTTACAGAGGTGATTCTTTACCTTTTCTTTAAATAAAATCCTTCTTTTAAGAATCTGACTGATTTTTCCATCATTTTAGAGATCCAGGGGTTCGGATCTCGCTCACCTGTAACAATTGGTGAGGGTATTATTCTCAAGCCTCCCAGGAAAGGGGTGTAGGGCTTGGGGGGATATTTTGGGGGGAATAGGAGCTCCAAGTGGTCATTTCCCTGATTCTTTCCCTACATCACTTGGTGGTGGCAGCAACCATGCAAGGACAAAAGGATTTGTGCCTTGGGGAATTTTTTAACATAGCTGGTAAAAATAAGCTCAGGGGGTCTTTCATGCGGATCTCCACATCTGTACCCTAGAGTGGGGAGGGAACCCTGACAGGGTCTCTGACTCTCACCTCACTGGTCCCTCTATTGGGTCTGAGATAGGTAGAGGTAGCCAGGGAGAGCAGGTGGTGGCAACTTAGCAGCTGTAGGGAAAGATGAAGGAGATCAGGACTGGTCTGTTACAGGGTGGGTTGCCCCAGGGGTTGGAGAGGCTGGTGATGAGTCAACCTGGTTACAGAATGAAGCAGCACAGGCCAGACCACTGCTTCCTACAGCTCCCATTGGCCAGGAATGGTGACCATGGCCAGAGGGAGCTGCAAGCGGCTGAACCTATGGCCACTCGGGTAAACAAAACAGCTTGCGGCCAGCCAGGGACTTACCCTGGCCAAGCCATGGAACAAATTTGGGAACCCCAGCTATAGAAGAAAAGAATGACCAGAGACATAGATGAACATGGTGTGTTGGAGAAGAGTCAACACTGCTTTTGTAAAGGGAAATCACGCCTTACCAGTCTACTAGAATTTTGTGAGGAAAAGGTCAACAAATATATGGATAAGGATGATCTGGTGCATATAGTGTACATGGAATTTCTGAAAGCATTTGACAAGCTTCCTTATGAAAGGTTCTCAAAGTGGGGGTCGCAACCCCTCTGGGGGTCGCCACCCGGTTATGCGGGGGTCGCGAGCTCCTGCTGCTAGCAACTGGCCCTGACCCCTGACGCTGCCATGGGCTGCTGGAATCTGGCCGCGATCCTGGTCCCCGCTGCCGCAGTCAGCCTGTGCCCCTGCCCTGGCGGGCTGCTGGCGCCCCCGCAAGTCCAGCCCAGGCCCATGTTGCAGGCCCCCGCAAGCCTAAGCCCGGCCACATTGGGCTGCCCCCACACCGGGCCCTGGCTGCGGCAGGCTGCCAGCGCCACCCCCAGCCCACCCCGGCAGGCTGCCAGCGAGCCTGGCCCCTGCAGCAGAAGGCTGCCGGTGCCCCCCCCAGCCCAGCCCCGGCGGGCTGCTGCCGCTGCCACAAGCCTAGCCCCGGCCCCTGCTGCGGTGGGCTATTGGCGTCCCCGCAAGCCCGAGCCCAGACGTGGCAGGCTTCTGGCAAGCCCAGCCTGGCTGCCGGCGCCCCGTGAGCCCACCCCGGCCTCTGCCACAGCAGCAGTCTGCCGGCAAACCCGGCCCTGGCCCATGCTGCGGAGGGCTGCCGGCACCCCCCCAGCCAAGCTCCGGCTGCGGCGTGCTGCTGGAAAGCCTGGCCCTGGCCTATGCTGCGGCGGGCTACCGGCACCCCCCCAGCCAAGCTCCGGCTGCGGCGTGCTGCTGGAAAGCCTGTCCCCGGCCTATGCTGCGGCGGGCTACCGGCACCCCCCCAGCCAAGCTCCGGCTGTGGCGTGCTGCTGGAAAGCCTGTCCCCGGCCTATGCTGCGGCCTATGCTGCGAGCCCAAGACCGGCTGTAGCGGGCTGCCAGCGCCCCACCAGCCCAGCCCCGCCGTGGCGGGTTGCCGGCGCCCCGTGAGCCAGGCCCCAGTGGTCTCCCGGTGTCCCCGCGAGCCTGGCCCCTGCTGCAGCGGGCTCCCAGTGCCCCCACGAGCCCCCCCTCATGCTGGCCCCGGGGGGCCTGCTGAAATCCCCCCCTCATCCCAGCCCGGGGGGGGGGCTGCTATACCCCCCCCCCCCGCCCAGCCCGGCCCCTGATGGGGGGGTTGCGCTTAGAGGCCTGGTGTGGGGAAGGGGTCACCACTACAAAAAGTTTGAGAAACACTGCTCTTAGGCAAATTAAGCAGTCAGGGGATAGGAGGGAAGGTCCTCTTATGAATCAGTAACTGTTAAAAGACAAAAAAAACAAAGGGTAGGAATAAATGGTCAGTCTGCAGAATGGAGAGAGATAAATAGCATTGTCCCCTAGGAATCTGTAAGGGGACCATGTTGTTCAACATTTTCCAAAGTGAGCTGGAAAAGGGGATAAACTATGAGGTGGCAAAGCTTTTAGACAGTCCAGTCCAAAGCTGCAAAGAGATCTCACAAAACTAGGTGACTAGCAACAAAATGGCAGATGAAATTCAATGTTGATAAATGCAAAGGAATTCACATTGACAAACATAATCCCAACTATACATACTAAATGAGGGGGTCTTATCAGGATGTTACCACTCGAGAAAAAGATCTTGGAGTCGTCATGGATAGTTCTCTGAGAACATCAGCTCAGTGTGCAGTGACAGTCAAAAAAGTGAACAGAAGGTTAGGAACCTTTAGGAAAGGGATAGAGAATAAGACAGACGATATCATAATGCCACTATGATACATCCACACCTTGAGTGCTGCATGCAGTTCTGATCACCCCATCTGAAATAGAATTGGAAAAGGTAGAGAGAAGGGCAATAAAAATGATTAGGGGTGTCAAGGGTCTATTTCCCCACTCTGAACTCTAGGGTAAAGATGTGGGGACCCCGCATGAAAGAAGAGATAACCCCCCAAGATTATTTTACCAGTTTAGGTTAAAACCTTTCCCCCCAAATCCAAACTTCTCCAGTTGGGGCTTGGAAAACGCTGCCACTACCAATTTGAGCCCCCAAAACCATGGGGTAGGGTAAATTGGAACCCCAATAGTAACACCCCCCAAACCTCCCCCCCCTTTTCCTGGGAGAGATTCAAGAACAAATACCAGAAACCCTCACTTGCTGTGAGACGTGCCTGATCCAAACCAGGATCGATCCAATGGGAACAACAGTCACATTCTTAAAAGAAAGATTTTAATAAAAAGGAACAGAAGAAGTACAAATCCCTGGTACAGAAATCAATAGAGAAAAACCCTTAGCATCCCTCATCCCTCATTGGCCCCCTCCCTTGGAATTTCTCCACTGCTACAGGGAACAGCAAAGTAACCCGTGGACCAATTAACAAGTGATACAGACAAGCAACAAAACACTTACTGCTAGGCTTAATTTCGCTAGAAGATTATTGAAATGTAGAAACATAGATTTGATTCCTCCCATAGCCAGGGGAATGCAGACAGACAGACTCCGAGCAGCGGAGGAGAGAATGAAAAAAGCCAGGGAACAAAGTGAAAGTAAAACCCTTTTCTTTTGTTCCCCATTGATTACGTCATCTCCCTCTCTGTGTTGCTTCCGGTTAACCCTTCACAGGTAAAATAGTAATTCTAAGATACTTCATACTTATAACAAGGGGTATGGAACAGCTTCCATACGAGGCAAGATTAAATAGACCGGGAAAAAAGGCAGCTAAGAGGGGAGATGATAGAGGTCTATAAAATCATGAATGTAGTGCAGATAGCGAATAAGGAAATGTTATTTACCCCTTCACGTAACACAAGAACCAGGGGTCACCCAATGAAATTAATAAGCAGCAGGTTTAGAACAAACAAAAGGAAGTACTTCTTCACACAATGCACCATCAGCTATGGAGCTCCTTGCTAGGGGATGTTGTAAAGATGAATATTATAACTGAATTCAGAAAATAATTAGATAATTTCACTGAGGATAGGTCCATCAGTGGCTCTTTGACAAGATGATCAGGGATACAACTCCATGCTCTGGGTGACCCTAAGTATCTGACTGCTAGTGGCTGAGAGTGGATTACAGGAGATGGATCACTTGATGACTGCCCTGTTCTGTTCATTTCCTTTGACCCATTTGGCACTGGCCGCTGTCAGAAGACAGGATACTTGGCTAGATGGGCCATTGGTCTGACCGAGTATGGTCATTAAGCCGGAGTGTCCTCTTGCCTTACTTCCCATCTTTCCTATGCAGTGATATCTAATTAACATCTGTAGAGTGGTTTGAGATTCTTGCATAAATGTTCATATAAGTACCAAATCTTAGGAGGTTGAATTGTCTTTTGCCTGCTGTCGAATATAAGCAAGAAGTGGCACACGAGTGGGGGCTCGAAAGATAAGCTGGTAAGGAGACAAGATAACCAGATTAGGGCAAATAGGATATAGCTGATAATGAGAGTAATTGAGAGGCCTGAAAAGCAGACAGAGATAACAGGATTTATTGGGGAAGGTAAATGTTGGTTGACAAGGTTTGGGGATACTCAGTGGGAGAGAGGGAAAAAAAAGCAGTGAGCAAAATAATAATCCAAGGACCTGGGAGAAGAGAGAGGAATGATTGTAAGTGAATAGAAAAGACAAATTACCTAGAAGTGGACTGGGAACAGGAGCAATGGATGAAATGAGATAAGGTAAAATGACAGGAGCTGAGGTTTGTGAATGAAACCGTATATATTTTCTTAACCGGGGACCTGCAAAATAAAGTCTAGAGCTGTGGTTAATTCAACTCCTTTTTCTGTAAAATCTATTTGGTTGTTGTTCCTGCTTTTACTCCCTCTAATAAATGCCAGAAAAGCAACACATGCCGGCTTTACGTCTGAAGAACGCGTCCAATCTTTCAGCTCTTTGGCCCTGCCCCAGTGAATCCTGCTTGGATCAACCAGGTCCAATGGCTCTGAAAAGAGAATTTCAGGTACCGCACCAATGCCAACTTAATGCACCAAGTAACTTAGGAGCTGAAAGAAGATGGCAGATGCAGTGAAAGGGTGTGTGTGTGTGTTGTGTGTGTATGTGGGAGACAGAGAGAGAGAGATGGACAGTGGATGGGGAGGGGGAGTGCTGGCCCGACTACACAGAAGCTAGTGCAGAGTGCACTGAGAAGTGAAATACTGGGCAAATGCAAATGACCGCTGCCCTGATTAGCCAAGGAATTGATTCCGACTCTCTCCACAGCAGAGCGGGGGAGGCTGGGATAGTTGAGACAGGCAGTCAAGTTGTGTTGATCCCAAATTTAAACTGGGAGGCAGGGAGACTAAAAATGAGTAGAAATCTTTCCTGATTTTAAAAAAGTAGAAATTTCCATTTAAAGGATAGTTTGGGGTCTGATTCTCCTCTCAACTTTACACCAGCGTGCGTCTACATTAATTTCAGCAGACTCACTCCTCATTTACACAAAGCGAGAAGAGAACCTGGCCGGCAATCATGCCTCAGAAATGTTACAAACCTAGACCCCAAAGTATCCAGCACCAGGAAGTGAAATGTCTAAAAACAAAGGTGACATTGACCAGGCCATTTTAGAATAGAATTGCAGTAGATTAGGGTTGGAAGAGACATCAGGAAGTCAACTAGTCCAATCCCCTGCTCAAAGAAGGACCAACACCAACCAAATCATCCCAGCCAGGGCTTTGTCAAGTTTCATCATTTGGGCTCAGTGAAATTCAAGGTAAACTACTGGCACAACTCTACGTCATCAGAGTGAATCCAACACAATGGCTGCAGTTGGTCAGTGGCCTTCAGGACACAGGTCTGGTGGCCTCTGTCCAAATCCTCATGCACAAATGTCTGCACTAGCTCTCCCAGGACTAGTAGTAATTTCACTGCCAGTCTCTCCACTAAAGGTGGTCCCTGCAGGTCAATGTAAATTGATGGAGACAGTTTTGGGAGGCTTGAATGACCACTGCCCTGCAGTGGATGACGCTAATCTGTAGCTCTCACAGCGCTGAGGAAGGGAAGTCTCGTGATCCCCATTTTACAGAGCTTGAAACTGAGGCATAGACAAGTGACTTGCTGAAGGTCATAGCCAAGGAGAGAACCCAGATCCCTTAACACTGTGTGCCCTTTCCACTGGACCACGCTGCCTTTCAAAAAGGGAGGACTTCCGTCCGCAGGGCTGTTCGGGTGGTAGATTTCACCAGCACTACAGTCACAGGAAAAAAGGGTGACAAACAGCATCAAGGGCGGGAACATAAATCAGATTTTGGAGGTTTTGCTCAGTTTTAATAATCTAACGTATTTATGAAGAGCAGAGCGTGTGTGTGTGAGAGAGAGTCGGATCCTGACAATGTCTCTAATTATCTAGGGAGAAGGTGTTCATTACACATACGGTGGAGGGGAACCATTCAGCAGGACGGCAATAGAAAATTTCAAGAGACGAAAGACATGAATGGATTTTTTTTTATTCTTTCTTTCGTCTTCTATTATGAAGCATTTCTGAAGAATCCTTTTATGGCTAGATAATCACGTATGTACTTACTGGGTAACCCAGAAGGGAAGCGGGCATGGTATACACAGAAGAGAGGAACAAAATGAAAGCAGCGCTGACCTAACTCAGGGTGCAGCACCTGGGCATAGAGAAGAATTTGGTTTTATAAATTGAACTTCTTTTCATGCCCAATGGGTCCCCAAATGCTTTGCACACAGTACAATGAGCACAGGGCGGGCGGTGCAGAGGCTGTGTAGGCAAACACCGCAGTCATTGTCGGCTCAAAAATAGGTCGCATAGAGCATTATGTATTAGAATCAGCTTTAGAGAGAATGTGAGCCTCGAGATGGACATGAACCCTCCTTTCTGAAGGTGCCGGAGGATCCTGAACTCCCATGTGGGCTGTCACCGGAGAGGAACACAAAGGGAATGACTCCGTACAGCAGAAATCCTGCCTTTCACCCTCATTAGCAAGACACCGCTGTCATCTGACCCTGGCCTTCATCCTTCCCTCCTGCTGCCTAAATGACTCCCTGGCTTCCCTTCTGTCTGGACTGTTCCCGTGCTCAATTTCCATTCTTCTTGGCTTTGAGACAATCCTATGCCCATTGGAGTCAAGGGCTTTTTCGACACTGAAAGTTTTTTACCAGCAAACGTTCTGCGGGCAGAGAACCACTGAAATAACGATTCCAGCAGAGCATGCTCAGCTGGTTGGGCTGGGGCAGGGTGTCTGCACCTCACCATGCTGTGCCGGAAGAATTGTGATGCACTGTGTGTGTTATTTATTATTTGTAGGATTGTAGTGCTTGGGCCCCAGTCCTGACCCAAGAACCCATCACAGAATCATAGAATATCAGAGTTGGAAGGGACCTTAGGCGGTCACCTAGTCCAATCCCCTGCTCAAAGCAGGAGCAACACCAACCATCGTGCTAGGGTCATCCCCGCCTGCCCCCCAAAAACTTACAAGCTAAGCAGGGATCCCAGTGTCCTCTGCACCACGTTCAGGCACACTGCCTTGTGGGAAATTGTTGCTGTGTGTTGTGGTATGTCTGCATGCCTCTGGTAGAATTGCAAGGGGTTCTACAATGCTGTAACTCCACAATTGCTTATGTTCTAGCCTGAAATCAGCCACTCTTATGCACCATTCGTGAATTTACTGCTGGAGTCTTTCTACTGACTGCCCTAGATGTTGGATCAGCAACTGCTTCTGCTTGTCTGTACGACTTGCTTCTGTCTCTTCCTCCAGAGCCCATCTTCAACCACCACTTCTTCCATGGATCCTTCCTCGCTTGATCCCACCAATAATCTCTTCCTTACCTCGGCCTTGTTTGTTAATTCCATTTTAGGCTGTCATCCTTTTAGACAGAGAACTGAGCTTACCCCATGTCTGCAATGCCGCATGTTATACAGACTGGTATAATGGATTATGAATAGTTTATCCATTTCTCATTCTAAGCCTTTGTGCAGCATTGCCGTGTACTGTTAAACAGCTGCTCTGTGCCTCTTCAGAGGTGACTGCATTTCCATGATGGGGAAAGTGACTTTTGCATGGATACAATATCAGAATTTAAAGATGCTTGAGGCTGTGAAAACTACGGCATAATGTGACAAAAAACTGTAGGTGTGGTAGAGTTTTTAATTACACTTGGCGTTTCCAAGTTTAACTGGCAGGCATCCTTGTGCTGCAGGGTGCTGGGGGAGCAGAGTAAGAATTTATAACCCCATTTCCTTCCTGCATGGCTATGGTATTTAAAACAAGAAGAGTTGATGAAACATGGAGCGTCTGATGTTCTCATTCAAGTCAACAGCAGGTCTCCCATTGAGTTCAATGGGAACAGAATCACACCCTCCTTTAAAAAATCCACAGCCAGTGTCCAACCTAACTGGAACTTGGGTTGCCATCTGGGCTAGAATAGATTTCCTTACAATTTGTATCACAAGCGATGCCGGAAGGCAAAGGAATGGAATCGAGTCCATGTTCTCTACTCTTCCAATGGTTTTACAATGATGTAACTCCACTGGCTTCAGTGGGATCACTCCAACATTTCCCCTAGTGTGCGGGTGCTCAGAATTAGGACCATCATGTTTAAGAAGTGAATTCGAACTAGAGGGAATGACTCCCACGCACTGGTGAAAGCTCACTCACACAAGAATGGCTGCATGAGGAAGTGTTCATCGTGGGAGTAAAGGTTCTACAGCTGAACCTCAGGACACCTAGGGACAAATCCCGAAATGCCAAGGTGCTCAAAAACGTGCTTGTGAAATTTAAAGATTTTGAGCACGTGTGTAGCTGGATGGTTACCCGCTCCAACCCGGAAGGGGTTAAAACAGCTCTGCTGAGGGCTGTGGTGGGGGGGCAAGCAGCTCCCAGGCTGTTGGGGGAAGCAGGCATAGCTGGGGCCATGCCCCAAACAGACCACAGCTGGCTCTTATAAAAGGGCTGTGAGCCAGGCGTTCAGACAGTGTCTCTCCAGGCTGGGAGAGGGCAGGGCCTGGCTGCCTGCGTGACAGGGTACTGAGGGTGGAGCAGTGCTGGGAAGGGGCAGGCTGAGCTGGAGAGCTCAGGCCTGGCAACCTCCCAGGCTGCAGGCCGGATAACAGGGCCTAAAAACATACTAGGGGTTAGGCAGAGGCAGCTGGGCCGAACCCCCCTTGCCTACGATGAGTGGCTGTTACACTGCAGTCTGCCCCAGGGTGCAGGGGGTTGATGATGACTGGAAGTAGCCCAGACTGAGGCAAGGTGGGGATTGGAGGGTTGGGGGTACCCCAGAGAGGGGAGACCCCTAGAGACTGTGGGGGTATTACCAGGGGACAACACCCCAGGTAAAAGGGCACCAGGATCCAGGGAAGGAGACGGGGCCAGTGGACAGCAAGACACCCACCTGCAGAGGGCACTCCATGCTGGAAAGAGCTAATTCCTAGATGACCAGCAGGAGGTGCTGCAGGGGTGAGTTGTCCCGCTGCTACAACATGACAACCATTAGAGAAGGATGACCTTGCACATTAAGCACTGCTGTGGGATTCAGGAGATCTGAGTTAAATTCCCAGCTTTGCCACAGACTCTTTGTGTGGACTTGGGCATGTCACTTCATCACCTTCTACGGGTGCTGTTCTGGAAGTAACTGTAATGTTGCATGTTTGTCTAAATCTGTGATGTCACTTGAAGACTGCTTTCAAAACCATTACTTACCAAATAGTCATTTTATTATCTTGTTTCCCCCATGCCTTCCATCAGAGAACCTCAGCATATTTTACACATAACACTATATTAAGAGCTGGCTGGAAATTTTCAAAAGAAAAGGGGTTTTGTTTGCGGGTGGGCGGGGGAGATCTGAGTTGGTGGGAAAATGCTAACTAATCAGAGCTAATTTTTTTCACGATGGCCTGGTTCTGATTGCATTTATGTGGGAAAGGTTTTTCAGGCCAACAATAGACTATCTGGCTAAAAGCAGAGCAAAGCCGATCACAAAATAACCAAGCAACTAGGACTCTCAGATGAAATGTGGGAAGACCCAGGTTCAAGTCTTTAAACAGACTGTTGGCTCTTCTAGGGCTCGTTACCCAGGGCTTTTCAGAACCCAAAGCAGTGGAAACTTAAGTGTTTCTCTACAGGCAGTGTCAGGAATAAGTCAATGGGAACACAGCGCTTCTATCTGATAAATGATTGATACAAGCAAGCGTGCTCTTATCTAAAGCTACTATTTATGAGATATTAAGCACATACACATACCTGAAATAGGTTTGAACATCTCAGGTATAGTTACCCACACTCTGAGATGGTTTCAAGTGATCACCAGCCAGGCTTCCAGAGGCCCTCTTTCCATCCAGCTGATGGGGAGTTTAAATGTCAGTCCCTTGCCAGAAGAACTGCTCCCTCAGAATGCTCTGAGGTATTTACTTTTACCTAATATTTTATAGTGAACTCCAACAAAGGACTTAACCTATAGTGACACTACTGGGTCACTTGTAGTGCCCCACTCCATGAGAAAAAGAGCTAGAACAGGCCAGAGAGGCCGCACAGATCATCAGCCAATCAGGAATGGCCTGTGGAGAGCCAATAAGGGAAAAGGAAGAGGTAGCCAATCAGGGCCGGCTGAGCCCTATATAAAGGCTGCCTAGAAACAGCAAAGGAGTCCCTCCTGATTAGCAAGGGAGAAGAACTGTCCCCTGAGGTAAGGAGAGAAGCACCTTGGCCAGAGCAGTGGTGGGCGGGCTCGGGGAAGCAGAGGACAGCTCCAGCCCATTACCTGCCATGCTTCAGCCCCTGTCTAAGGAGGTCCAAGATGGTGCACAAGGCCAAAGGGGAAAAAGCCCAGGGAGGATAGTATGACGAGGGGAGAGAAGGAGGGCAGAGAGGCTGCTACTAGAGGGTCCCTGGGTCAGGACTCAGAGTAGCAGGTGGGCCTGGTTACCCCCCGTTCCTCCTTGTACTGCACCTGGCCACAGAGGAGTAACTGAAGCTGACTCCTACATGCTCTGAGGTGAGGGGCTAGACTTTGGGGTTGTGGTTAGACACTGAGGTAGGTGTAAGTCAAAGGACTGTTGTTATACCCCACTCCCTGGAAGGGGATGAGAATGAAGTAGGGGGTACTGCCAGAGGGAAGTGTCCTGAAGCAGATATCACCGAGCAGGCAGCAACGCAGGTCCCAAGTCAGCAGAGCAGATAGCAAGTGAGACGCCATGCGCAGAGGGTTTTCCATGGCTGGAAAGAGCAAATTCCTGTACTGACCAGCAGGAGGCGTGGCAGTGGTGAGTTTCGACCCCATTACAGTCACCAATTCTCCTAATTTAAACACGCTACTCATTACCTCAATACATTTCTAGTATTTCTAGCCATAACAACACTATGTCAGATGGCACCTAAAACAAAGGTCTCTATTCACTCACTCTCCTCCATAACTTTCTGTCCCATCCTCCCATTCTGATTAACAAACTGCAAGTATGCCATTGTCTGAGCTTGTCTCACAAAAGCCAGAGATTATTCCTAGCAATGTGATGTTCGGTTTTCAGCTGGCAGTAGCTGACTGCATACAAAATGGCTGACTGCAGTACTGTCAAGCTCTAGGGTACATGTAGGGATATCAAGCTGTGGGGTAACAGTCTCTTCAATTGCATCTGTTCCACACTGTATTAAATATTTAAATATTCATTGGGCCAGAGAGAGGGAGTGACTGTACGGTCCTGTGGTTAGGGTTATCCTGTGTTCTTTCTCCCTCTCTGTTTCTTATTTTCCCCACAAACATCAAAAGGCATCCGTTTGTTCGTGCTATGGAATAGGAAAAATAAATAAATCTCAAACATTTTTGTGAGATGGGAAGACTGTTTCCCGCCCAGCTCTATTACCAGTACTGCTGCCCTGAGTGCTATTCAGTCCCGTACACAGAGAGGGAAACTGAGGCACTGAATGCATAAGTGACCTGCCCATGGCTACCTGGTGAATCAGTGGCAGATTTGGGAATGGGACTCCAATTCTCCTGATTCACAGCCCTGTCTTTTTTTCACATGATCATCCTTCCCCTTTTTGACAAAATAACAAGTCCAGGTTCAGGAATGTTTTGGGTTGTTCAGACCAAAGTAAAAAATACCCAACCCAACCCAACTCACCTAGGTCCTGATCAGCAACAATTGAAGTCAATAGAAGGACACTCGATTCACTCCAGTGGGGTTTGGAGTGGGCCCGAATACAACTGTGTGAAATAAGCTTAGGGCCTAACTCTGGTTTTTTTACCCAGGAGTCAACCCACTGATCAGAGCAGCTACTCTCAGGTCAGAGTAAGACAAAATCTGTTCCTTCCAATCTAGGTTTAGAAAGGTGGAGAGTCAAAAGCAGCATGTGGCAAAAATATGTCCCAGGATATGATGGCCATTCCCTGGCTACTGGGAAATACGCGGAAACTGTTGATGAATTGATGAATTGGTTCATGCAGTGGCACGCTGCCCTCCCCAACCTCCCTTCCCTTATTGACTTCTGATTTTCAAAACTACAAAGTGCTATACTGCAAGAATAGCAAAATCAATGAGACACGATAGCTGGGGATAATGCGGTGTATAATCTACCATTGACCGAGTCAAGCTTTGAAAAGGGGTCGAGGGGAGCTGCACCAAGTGGTTAAAATCCTATTTTTAAAAAGAATAAAATAAAAAATGTCTTGGGGAGACTTTATTAAAAAAAAACTCCTTGGAAAACTTTCAACACCTATAAACATTTGAGGTGAACTTTGTGAATCAATCCCAAGATTTTGTGCGGTGAGATAAGCTCACTGAAGAGGACTGTGTATTTTGAGGTTTGGGCTGTGTGTTTTTCCCCCCTTGGTCCTCATAAAATTATACCCAGGGAAATGCCTGGTTCTGGGGTTTATTAAGTAGCAGCTGTGTGGAATTCAAGGGAAAATCCGCAGCTGCCATGAGTGAAGACAATTTACAGCAGCGGAGGTTTTGCCTTCTTAGTGTTAGCTGCAGAAGTTGTCTGCTACAAGGTTAGCTATAAGGAGCTGTTCTCTTCAGCTTTGTGTATTCCATAATCACATCTGGCCTCTCTTTCCTACTCAGGAGTCTCAAATGTATGGGGAACTGATCGCAGCTGGACAGAAGAAGATTTTCCTCCCAGAGAGAGAGAGAGAGAGATCACTTGATCCTTACCTGTTAGGTTCACTCACTTGGGGCACCTGGCATTGGCCACTGTGGGTAGACAGGATACTGGGTTGGATGGACCTTTGGTCTGAGCCAGTATGGCCATTGTTATGTTATGTAGGGGAAATAACTGAGCCCTGCATCTGCTCTTCCTACAGCTCAGCTTATTGAGGTGAGACTGGACAGAGAGAGGCATGACATAGTCTATGCTTTGTGCATGTAGAGTCTATTAAGGACCCTGGGTGCATGAGTTGAAGGCTCCCAGAAGCTGAGGCCTGCCTGAGAAAGGTAACTCTGTTTCACGCAGGGGTTTTCATATTGTGACATTTGATTTTAGTTTGGAAAAAAAATAGAGCTGCAGAGATGAGGCAGCCCAAATAATGAACTGCTCCTGGACTCTGGACCCTGGGGTACCCAACTCCGAGACAGTCTGCCCGGATGGCCGCCTCCGAGCTGGACGGGTGAGCTGCAGGAAGAGAGGAAGGTTTCAGAAAAGGCCTGGCAGACAGAATTCCTCGGGTCTCTTGGACCTCTGCTGGAATCCAAGTGAAGTCACAAAGCAGTCCGGTTTTGAAAAACTGGCTACAGGGATGAAAAAAAAGGATATTGACAGAAATGTTTTGTCCCACCTCAGTCAGTCCCGAGAGTTGATGTGGAACTGAGCCCCTGACAGTCATCCCAGCTGCACTGATCTCAGGCACCGGGGAGAAACAACCCCTTTGACTCCAAAATCAGACCCCGCTCTTGCTCCTACAGACCCAGGCCTGATTCTGCAACATTCGTGCTGAATTGTACTTACATGTGCCAGTTGTCCCACACGACTCAGGCCATTGCAGAGGCAGAATCTCAGCAGGTGCTTGTGGGTGGAGCATCAGACTGGGCTCCAGGAGCTCATTAGTTACGAGTCCGACCCTACAACTGACTCCATCTATGGACTTGGGGGAGATATTTGATTTCTCCATAGACTTGACCCTTTTTGCCATTGAAATCAACAGGAGTTTTTCCAGTGCTTTCAGTGGGAGGAGGCTTGAGGCCCCGAAATTAAAGTAGTACAGGTTACCTTCATATTGGCTTTTCCTAACTTCCGAGAGCTTGATTTTTACAACCTTAATAATATTCTCTTAACATAGTTTGTGTGTGTGTAATAAGTTTTTTTTTTAAAGTGAACTAAAAAAACCCACAATCAACTTCAACCATATGGCGTTGCCTGGTCACCCACATGGCTCCTGGAGCCCTTAGGACCACCCCACTGACCTCTGCCCCTTGAGCCAATGAAATAACTATAAAGATAGCGAGGAATACTTGTAGCACCTTGGAGACTAACTAGTTTATTTCAGCATAAGCTTTCATGGGCTATAGTTCACTAATACCCTTGGAAGATTTTTGTCATTCTCTATGGAGTTGAGTACTAGAGGGGGATGTACGGTGACCAGACAGCAAGTGTAAAAAAATTGGGATGGGTGTGGAGGGTAATAGGAGCCTATCTAAGAAAAAAGACCCCAAAATCAGGACTGTCCCTATAAAATGGGGACATCTGGTCACCGTAGGGGGATGCAGGGCTGGTGACAGGGGGGTACAACGGGTACAGCTGTACCGGGCCCCGGACTTAAGGGGGGGGCCTCTTAAATCCGGGGCTGGACTGGTACGCAGCTGTACCCCCTTGTCGCCAGGCCTTTGAGCAAGGCGCGGCTCCGGGCAGCGCTCATCAGCCCCCTCCCCCGGCACCCAGCAACCTCCCCCCGACCCCCTTTGCTTCTCCTGGCCGGGCCACGTGGCCAGAGCACATGTGGGGGCCACGTGGCCAGAGCACATGCAGGGGTTGGGCCCCGCGGGTGGTAGGAGACCGGCCAGGGGGGGCCCCATGGGCGGCGGGAGACCGGCCGGGGGGGGGCCCGCGGGTGGCGGGAGACCGGGGGGGCCCCGCACGATCTGCGTACGGGGTCCCAAAATTCCTGTCGCCAGCCCTGGGGGGATGTGACACTTTGCCAGTGGGTTTCATAGATATTTGCTGAGGAATGGTGAGACTTGGGAATCTTGGTTTCCCACACCAAACTCTGCAGAGGAACATGCTCTCATGGGCCCAGCCTCTTCTCAAGTAGTGACCACTTCCGCTCTATCCTTTCCAAACTGTCCCTGTCCTGCAACTTCCTGATTCCCTGGCACAGTGTCCTCATCTAGACATCCTGTGTTTTAATCAAGCAGCTCTCCCCTGGGCCCAGCATAGAGCTCACTGAGAACTCAGGAGAGACACTTGCCTGGCACACTTGATGGCAGCCCAGAATTGTCATTGCAGGGAAAGTCCGGCTCAGCTCCCGGTGGAGCACGACTGTGACAAAACGTAATTTACTTGCTAAAATCAAAGTCTCTACCGAGCATGTGTGAACCACAACGTTTCAATGGCTAATACATAGGCCCAATTTGAGCACATTTTCACAGAGGAGTCGCTAGGCACATTCCTGACAAAGGTCACCTCCCTTTCTCAGAAAGAGCTGGACCATTTTTGCTTTGAAAGTCTCCCACAGACTGAGCTAGACAATGTTTGCATTTGGAAAAGCTCTAAGCAACTGGAAAAGGGTCTTTTAATGGGAAATGTTGGGCAACCTTAATAATAGGTGGTGCTCCCAGCCCTTCCTGTAAGAGAGAGGTAGGCTAGCTGAGGATGGAAGGGTGAGGAGAAGAATAGACTGACTCTCTCTCTCTCGCTAAGCAGGGTTGGGCCTGGCTAGTACTTGGATGGGAGACTTCCTGGGAATACCAGGTGCTGTAGGCTTAAGATGGGTGTGGGGCTAGCAACTCCACCCTGTAAGGGAACTTACTGCTACACCAGTTGGTGGCCCATACCCTGACTGGGGGGTGAGAGAGATATAAACTGATGGTAAGTGGTGCCTAATTTAGTTCTGCACTGGGATGAAGTTTACCCTTAACTCCTTGGTGCAATGATCTGTTATATTTTCTGCATGTTTTACCTCTTCCACAGCCTTGCATTAGTTAATGGCACCCTATAATTAGAGATGATTGTTCCAGATGTAGAATTTGGGTATGGATATTGAGTGCCCCAATAGGGACACCTACATTCATAGTTTGGCTTTGATTTGTTGTAAGGAGGGAAGCCATTTCCAAATGTATTCTGACTTGTGATGTATAGGAGGTCAGACTAAATCATCTGCTGGTTCCTTCTGGCCTTAAAATTACGACCGTGGGGTCAGGGTTTGGATTTTAAACCTCTGAGGAGATGGAGACTGTTCAAGTCTAAGCATTTGGTTTGGTCAAATAATAATGATGAATCATCAAGAGTAATCATGCACAGTTGGTTGTCAGACTGGGGGGGGATTTATTTAGTGAAGTCCCACAGAGGTTTGGCCTAAAGTCAGTATTTTCGTCAATGGCTTGGATAATGGAGTGCACCGTGTGTTTATGTGGATGAAACCGAGCGGGGAGGGGTTGCCAGCACTTCCTGAGGGCAGGATTAGAATTTAAAATGAGATTGATGTATTGGAGAGTTGGCCTGAAATCAACAAAATGAAAGGCAATAAAGACAAGTTCAAAGTACTGCCCCTAGAAAGAAAAGTCAAATGCACCAATACACTCTGGAGAATAACTAGCTAGGCAGTACTATTGCCACAAAGGAGCTGGGGGTTACAGTGGGTCATAAATTTACTATGAGTCCACAATCTGATGCAGTTCCAGAAAAGATTAATCATTCTAGGATGCAATAGCAGTGTCCCATTTAAGACAAGGTGCACAAACACCAGTCACGAATGTGTGACGTTTCCCGGGTGTCATCTAGACTGGTGATCTGCTTAGGCCACTCCAATCCTCGGCTCTCTGAGGCAGCCTTACCCTGCTCCACTGTGAGATCCCCCATACGTGAGCCTTCCAAAGACACCCAACATGACAAACTTTGCATTGGATACCACAAAATCATCTTATAAGGATGAACACGGTGGTGCAGGGTGTTCCCCCGAAGTACAGAACACCACAGGATGTTCTAGGTATACTTGGACCTGCTTTGACTGTGGGGCGGGGGATGGACTAGATGATTTCCTGAGGTCCCTTCCAGACCTACATTTCTATGATTCAGTAAAAATGAATAAATACTAAAGAACTGAGATTTTTCTTATGCATTTTTCTTCACTCAATATTACCTGTTGCCAGCATCCGTTTCATAGGATTCCTGATATTTCCCTGACCATATGCTCGGGTGAGAATCCTCAATCGTCCATCACATTGTTCCTGTGGTCTTGACCATGTAATCCTTGTATTACACCTTTTCTTTGCTACTAGTCTGCATCTGCCTTCAAAAGACTCACCCAATGATCATTCACATTTCTTATGTTGGAGAGGAATGGACAGGATCCCTGGGGAGTAAGAAGTAAAGATATAAGGCTCGATCCAAAGTCCATGAACGTGAAAGGGAAAACCCTTATGAGGTTTAGGGAGCTTTGGATCTGGCCCATAAATATGAGGAGGGATTTCGGGATCAGAACTCATTTGTAATACTGGATAAACTAATGCAGTGGTCAGACAACATGGTGCTGAGTCTGATGATAAATAGATGCTCAGGGAAGCAATTTTTAAAAGGCAAATGGTTTAACTTTTATTTAACAATGCAACTAGATGTTAAAATGAAACTTAGTTTGTAGAAAACATTTTTGAAGTTTGGCTGTAGCCTCGCTTTTCATCTTTGTCTGCAGTATTTATATACCCAAATGGATATATACAAACACACTTTCAGCACTTAGTAATCTGCCATATCACTGCACTAGAATGAGGATTCATAAAGTCAATGGTGTTAATCTCTGTCTTTACTTGATATCACAATCCAAAAGCAGAAGAGTGAGAGAGAAACACGAATGGGTCTTGCAAGGTGAAGATTGCACTCATGCAAATATACCCGCTATTGAGGTTGTGCTCATGACATTGATTACGTAATGTCAGAGGCATATGCCTAGTAGATGAAGCATGGGACAGGATTCTGGGAAGTCCTGAGTATTGATAGTGGCTCTTCTGTTTCACTTGAGGCTTTGAGCCAACATTTTCAGAAGTGTCCATTGGTCATTGGAGTACACCTTCAGACATTTAAGGTTTGATTTTTTTAAAAGCTATTGAATAGCAATAGTGACCGTTGACATTATAACCTGATTAAAGTGGGCATCCAAAAATGGACTCATTCTCGAGAAGTGAAATTTGTCCCGTTGTAGTTCTGTGCCTCAGTTTCCCCACCTGTAAAATAAAGATTGTTACACACAAAAAACACCTTAAAAGACTATTATTAAGGTTTCAGAATCAAGCATTCAAAAGCTAGTAAATGTCAGAATGAAGGTTACCTGTGCAATTTCCATTCGGCCCCTTTGTAAGGTGCATTTGATTAGAGTTGACCAATTTATTAAATTGCAGGTTGAGCTAAACTAAAAAAAAATGAAGAACAATATGATCTGTTCAAAATGGAACTGATTTTTTTTCCCTCATCAAAACAAAAAAATACATTTGGGATCAAGCAAAAGGTTTTGCTGAACCCAAAATTATTTCCCCCCAATTTTCATTTTAGTTTGAGTGGTTTTAGGTTGTTTTTTCACCTTTAAGTGGCTAAATGTCTAAGCTAAATTCTGGCTTAACTTAACAAGCCAAAACAAACCATTTCAGAATGGCTGGAACAAACATTTAGACTTTTCAATTTTTTTTTCAGCCAAAACTATTTGCCAGAATTGATCCAAATTCATGAATAGTTTCAGCCACCCCCAGTTCAAGTTTCAGCCCCACTTACTATTTGCTGAAAAAAATTACCTAGTCCTAATTATAGTGCAGCCTTTAATTACATGATGACAGTTGTTTTTCACAGAACCCAGGCCTCATTCTGGCATGCAATGGATGACACTCACTTCATAATGTTTGCTGAGAGCAGAGGAATGATGCGGCTTGGAGATCTTGGGTTCCATTCCAGGCTCTGGAGAGAAATGTGCTCTAATGGACATAGACTCTTCTGCCCATTCCCCCTTGCATGACCCCTTTTGACATGTTCCTTCCTACCTGTCCCCGTCCTAATACTGCAAATTCCCCATACCTGACCCCTTGTCCCAGTCTCCTCATCTAGCCCGTCCCAGTCTTCAATCCTCAGGTTTCTCAACCGAGCCTTTGCCCAGCAAGGCCTAGTCCTACCACCCTGGACTTCTACTCATCCCAGTCTCAGACTCTCCCCCATTCATAGTCCCAGTGTCCTTTCCCAGCCAGTCCCGGTTTTCCCCTTTCTGGATTTAATGTCTGGGGCCAGACCTGGACTCTGATATGGCCTTCAGCACTCCTGACCTCTTATTGCTAGGATTGTTCTACTTATCCCCAGTGTGGAGCATGCTAGTGTGGATGGGATATTCAGGAATGGACTTACACAGGGAAACAAAAGGTACATCCCTGACACAAGGGTCACTGCCCTATCAAATGTCCGTTTCCAGCCCCAAAGCATAAAGGCACTAGAGCTCTTCAAAAACCAAGGTCACCACCATTTTTTTTTAACATGGGCTAAACAACACATTTTCCCATATCCTTATTCTCAAAACAGCTTGACAATTTTGCTGCAAATGAAAGAAAAAAAAGGGGGGGGGGAAATCTGAGGCATATACCCACCATGGAAGATTTCAAACCAAGCGGTTAAAGTATAACAAAATTATTATAAGTAACTGAAAACAGGTTCTTATAATGGGCAATTACATGCAACCTTAATAGCAGGCTCCTACTATATTAATTTTTTCCCTACCTCACTGGAGTACCGTGAGCATTAATTCGCTAAAGATTGCACACTGACTTGGTGATGAAAAGTGCAGTTGGAATCTGAAGTATCATTGTTCTTACAATGCAGCCTTGCCTGCTTTCATTACTGATTATGTACAGAGAAATTGTGGCAGAACATATGATGGAAAAGGGATGAGGAGATAATCTACTTGATATCCACTTTCAAAGGGCTAAAACAACATGTTTACAGTGGATGCCACATAGATAATGGCAATATCTGGGAGATGGTTATTTAATAGAATTCACTCTGTATGTGTGTGTCTGTGTGTATGTACAAATGCCTATGTACACACACACACACACTTTCTCTCTCTCCCAGTTTTCAACCACTAATAAGAGACTAACACCGTTTTATCACCTAAAAATCACCCTTCCTAGTTTAATAAGAAAAGGCCAAGCTAAGAAACGCTCCTTTTTTTGTGGTGAGAATTTTTGCTGCCTGCCCTTGGACTGCAGGACAGAGCCCAATCCAAAAACCGTTCAGCTGCAGATATTTCTCATTCCTCCCCTCGGCCACTCATTGCTATCCTTACAAATGCAGAAAAGCCCTGATTCACGAATTCATTCAGGGCTCAGCATTGCAAACGCTCATGTGAGTAATCCTTCCTCACGTGAATAATCCGTCTGATCTCAATGGACCAATTCCCAAGAATGCAGATTATTGTCATCAGTAAGGGGTTGCATGATTGGGCCCGTAACCAGGTGCACACGTTCTTGCCTGACTTAGAAAGAAACAATCTCTTCTCATTTTGTAGCACGTTCAAGGGCCAACATACAGCTACCACTGATTTATTTTAATGAGAATAGAGCTGGAAATTCCTTAGCGAGTGTAGTGAATGCTACTGTAGGTATCCCCATTTCGTTTGGTAGGCGCTGCAGGAGTGGGCCCTTCCATAATAACTGGGGGTATAACGGTTTGGTCTGAGATTTGGACTTGATTTTTTTAAAGTGATCTCATAGTTTGTTTGGAACTAGATCAGGAAAATAATCAGGTGAACAATCCGTGAATATGTGTCTTGAATTATCAGCCCAGATCTCTGAGTGGGTGAAGGCTTTTTTTCAAAAACATATGTGTATTTGTCAAATGATTTATCTGACATTGTTAAATTTTTCAAATAAATTATTTGACAAATACCAGTTCTATTTATAAATTCTCCCTCCATTAACCCTTAAGTCCTTTAGTTCTTCTCCACAGGCTAGTGTGAGCTTTTATACTGGATGTAGGGGACTTGGATTTTACTTTTTCTTTGTCAGATGTTGTTCTATGACATGTTCACTTCAAGGGCCTGATATAGTCATGTTCCTTTGCCCCCTCCCCCAAAAATCAATGGAAAGGTTCCCACTGACTTCATGAATATTAGGTTTATCCTTGGTTCCCCCCCACACAGCATGTAGTTTAATGCTGCAAAAATACTTATTCATGTAAGTACCTTTACTTCTGTGAGTAATGTTGTTACCATCAATGGGTCTTCTCACTTGAATAAAGTTACCCACAGGCCCAAGAGTTTGCTGAATTCGGCCCCTTGAAAGGAAAATGAAGTAGCATTCCCAAACAGAGGCTTGATCCTGCAAACCTTTGCACACATGAGCAGTGCTCACCCGTGTAAGTGGTCCCATTGATTTTGTTCATCCGCTGACTTCAGTGGCATTGCATTATGGGTCATATTCTGCCACCCTGTGGTTGAGCAGAGCCTTATTCTGTGAGGACCCGTAATGAAACGAATGGGTCTACTCACAGGGTAAGATGCTGCTGGCCACAGAGGACTATTTGAAAGTAGACCATAGAAACTTTAATAATCATTAATAATACTTGGATCTAGTTTCTATTCCATTCATTTCTATGTTCTGAGCAGCCATTGCTTTCCCCTCCCTATAAACAATTGTAGCTTGTTATTGAAGACTGGAGTCAGGCTAAACTCTCATAGACTGCAGAGGCAGTTTTGTCTGGTTAAGGGCTGGAAAAGCTGGCTTACTGCAACACCTGGGAACAGTTCTCACCTAGGAACTGTGGAGTAAGCTCTGTCTCTACCTAGTTTTTGCCCATCTTTAATTATAATGATTTTAAAGCAATGTAGTTATAGTAGTAGAACTCTTTCTACTGGTAAAAAGGAGTTTATGTGGAGCTCCATTATTTCCATACATTTAATGTGCTATGTTGCTATAAGCACCTTTTAATTGGTATATCGGTGGCAACAGCATTTTAGGCATCTATACTGCCACCCATCACCATGGTATCTGAACTCTAGGGGGGGGGGTTGTCACTTTATATCTGCTTCTAAGCCACTACAAGTATAGACATACAAAAGCTATCTATGAACCAGCCCTAGGTAAAAAACTGCCAAAGGGACACCCTAGCTAAGCAGTAAAATTGTTCTTTCCACTAACCTGTTTTTGTTGGTTGTTTGTTTTAATTGACATGCATTTGGAATAGCAGTTGTCTGCACAGGGGCTTGCCCCATGTAAAATGTGTTAACAGATCTGTCCCCTGAACAGGTCAGTTTTGGAATCTGTTTCACCTTTGACTTCAGTGGATGTTTATTCTTTTATCGGGGTTTGACAAGTATTAATTCAAAAGGCCTCCCTGGCTCCTTGGCATATATTTGATTTAAATCACAGTCTTTCCCCGGATCTCTTCCTTCAGGTCATCTTTACAGCAAGCGCTTCTGTGTGGTTATATGTAGCCTCGGATATGGGCGGCAGGCAGCATTAGGTGGCAAGCTGGGCTTAATTTGTAACAAGAGAGGTGGGAGGGCTCAAGCAATTTATTTTTACATTCATAACTGATGCAGCAAGCCGGGGGCTATGAACTGTCCGAGCCCAGAGGGGCCGGGGCTATGAAGTGCCCAGCCCAGAGGTGTGGGAGCTCAGCCCCGGCATGGCCTGGCCCAAATTAAGTCCTGAAGGTGAGTCATTCAAAGGAAATACAGATGGGGAAGGGAGAAATCTTAGCCTGGTCAGTTTCTCAAAGTGTTGGATGCAGCCCCTGTGTACCCACTGCATTGCCTGGGGAAATTCTCTAGGAAAAGAAGGCAAACTTTCACACACACACACACACACCACACACCACACCACACACACCAAAAATAGCACTACATCATTTAAGTGAGGTACTAAAATGGGATGCCATCCTTCAGATCTTGGGAGTGCGTTGAAGGGAAGTTCCTTCTCCTAACCAGTGGGGGATATTTCAAGAGCAATAGACGAGAAAGGCCTGGTACCTCCAGGGCTTTGTAATGCGTGTCCGAGTGACTCGGGAGAAGGATGATACAAGGGAAAAGCTGCCCACTGCTGCTCCCACCCTCTCCTGCACCTGCTACCCACTGTGAGGGGCTTGTGCGGACCATGCATTGGCATGCTGGTCTGGTGCAGAGCAGAGTGTGGGAGCAAGCAGGATCTCAGGGGATTTTAGGGAGAAAGGAACCGATCCACCCCCACCCCTGCTCCCAGAAGTGAATAAGAGCTGAGGCTGAGTCCTGCTTTACTACTGGCATGACTGGCCCTGAGTTTATTTTATTTGCTCCCCCACAAAAAACAAAACTGTCTGGATCCTGCAACCTTTTCCCCTCCATTCCAAATTAAGGGGATCTCCCAGGAAGGCAGGATCGGGCCCCTGTCTCACGCTGCGTGTTATGCAGCCTCAGCTAATTTAATGCATCCAACAAACCTCAGGACAGTTTCATGTAACGTTGTTTGTCTGTTTTAAAGGCAGGACACCAAAAAAAGTTTAACCCCCCCCCCCTCAAAAAAATCCCCTGCTACACTGGGAGAACAGCTCTGTCAACAGCCGTTTAGAAACGTTAAAATTTTAAAGGAATAGCCTCATTACTCCTCTCCCTTCCGTGTACAATAAAACGTGTCCCCCCACCCCCTCCCACACACACCCTGTCTCCAGACTAGAGGGGATGCACAATGCGGTTGCCTAACTGCTGTGGTTTTTTGTGCCCCTCACTATTGCTCCCTGAAATGATGGGGTGGAGGGGGGGGGGATAATGTAAAATCACGACAACTCCTTTCCCTGCTTCAAATTTGAGTCCAGGCAAGATGAAGACTCGTTGACTGATGAATCGATTTATGGCCCCGTTTTGAGAGGAAGGAATAATAGTTGTGTGTCTGTATCCAGAGAAAGAGGTAGAGAAACAGACAGAGACACACACAGAGAAACACACAGTGGAAAGAGGGAGAGAAAAAACACACAGAGAGAAAAATCACACAGAGAGACAGAGAGAGAGAACACAGAGACACATACAGAGAAACATACAGAGAAAGAGAGAGATAAACAGAGACAGAGACACACAGGGAGAGAAAACACAGAGAAAGAGGGAGAGAAACATAGAGAGAGAGAGAGAGAGAGAAACACATACACACAGAAAGAGGGGGAGAAACACACAGAAAGAGAGAGAGAGACAGTCAGACAGACACACACAGACAGAAATCAACCAAAAAGGTGCCTTTCTTTTTCGGGCCAGGTAACCTGAAGTCTGCAAAGCAGCTTTCCGCTCTCCTCCTGATGTTTCCCTTTCTGTGCTGGTAGCATCAGCCCCCTCCCCAGCGAGCCTCAACAGATTTCATTGGAGCCTAAAGGGGGGGGGGGCTTTGAACACGGGTAATACCCTTATTTTTAAAACCCTTGTGCGTAGGGGGGTTTGGGCTGGTCGCCCCCCCCCCCCCGAACGACAGGCAATGAGATCTTATTTCTTGAACAGAGAGCAACTGAATTGTCCAGCACGCGTGGTTCGGACGAGCCTCTCTCAGCCCGGGTGAGAACCCGATACTTGTCATGTTCCCATCCGAGAGCGAGCGAGCGACTAGGCTGCGGGTCGGGGACTCGAACACGGGAATCGGACCTAAGCCGCCTCTTCCCCGGCACACACACAGCCCCTTACGATGCGCTCCCGGCAGGGGTTGTATGGAAATAAGGATCCTCCTCCTCTAGCGTTCCCCTTCCTCTCCAAAGAGCTCCAGGGATCCAGCCCCCCACGCCTGGCTTGATGGCACCCTAGAGCAAGCGGGGTGATTGGTTTCAGCTGCACCCCGCTCAGAGAGAGAGACATTGCACGGCCCCTCCAGGAAGAGCCGCCTGTCTGAGGCTCCCGGGGCTGCTTTCCTGATCCATTTTATCCCCCTCCTCATCCTATTCCATCGCAGGCTCAACCCTGGGTCCCCCCCCAGCTCCCCCCAGCAAAGGGCAGCTTGCCGGGTACCGCCTGCAATTAAACCCCGGCAAGGGTCGCGGAGGGACAGGGAAGGGAAGGGAAGGGGGGTGGAAAACCATCATCATCGCTCCTCAAAACGCGCTCGCTCCCCTTGGCTCGCTTGGCACAATAGAAATGGACTCGCTCCGCAATAGCCATGCGCCTGGTGCTATTTATAGCCAGGGGCTGGGTTGGAAGGTACCATTGAGCTTCTCCCGGGCAGGAAGACGGGGGTGGGGGGGCTGGCTGGGAGGAGGGGGTTTAGCCAGGGTAGAGGCACCAGCAGAACCCCCCCTCCCCCCGCCCCCTCTCTCCCAGCCCCTCCCCGGCTCCTCCGCCCCCCCTAGTCTGGCTGGGAATTGGAACCGCTCCGGTCTGTTTAAAGGGAAAGGACACGGATCCTCACTGTCCAAAAAAAAAAAAAGAATCAAAAAAATAAAAAGAAACCCACCCACCCTTGCCCCAGGGAGCGAGGCGGAGAGGGAGGCGTGTGTGTGAGTGTGTGTGAGTGTGTGAGTGTGTGTGTGTGTGTGTGAACGCGGGAGAGAGCGAGAGAGAGAGAGAGGAGCGAGGGTGGGGGGAAAAGGCAAAGAAGATTTTCTCTATGTATATAAAGATGGCTACGCTGGGCAACGGACAAGCAGACAATACCAGCCCGAGTAGCAATCACACCACCCCCGGCACCAACGGGCACATGAACGGATTAACCCACAGTCCCGGCAACCCGGCCACCATCCCCATGAAAGATCACGATGCCATCAAACTCTTCATTGGGCAGATCCCCCGCAACTTGGACGAGAAGGACCTCAAGCCGCTCTTCGAGGAGTTCGGCAAGATCTACGAGCTGACGGTGCTGAAGGACAGGTTCACCGGCATGCACAAAGGTGAGCCCGGCTGTCCCGGGAGAGCCGGGGAGTTTTGGGGGGGGGCCCGCGGTCAGACCCTGCTGGGAAGAGACGCAGAGAGAGAAGGGAGGGTGTTGGGGGGGGGGGGGGCATCGCACGCGGTTTAGGATGATTATTGTTGGTTAATTCCTGCCCAAGCTTTTGCTTTTGCTTTCCCCGGCGGGGCGATCGCTTGAGCGCCGGAGAGCGCCGGAGGCAGCTGTCCACAGACCGGTGGTGCTGAAACCACGCAGAGGGCTTAGTTATTTATCTTGGGTAGCGGCACATTTATAGGGGGGGGGGGGTATTTTACAGCTCTTCCTTTGACACCCAAGATCTTAAAATAAAGGGATGGGGGAGGCTGAGGGTTTTTTTAAGGGTGGGAGGAAAAAAAGATAACAAGAAATCTCAGAGAGGGTCCTATACAATTGCAAAGAAGATGGGGGCTCATTACAATGGGGGGCACTAAAACGGGGGGGGGCATTCGACCCCCCCGAGCAAACATAGCATAACACAGAAAGAGACACTTTTTTGTTAGCGTGGATGGTAAATTCTCCGGGCAGGTTGGGAGCGATCCGTAACTTTTGGGGGCTTTATAGTCATGGTCTGGAGCAGCCTTGGTGTAGCGTTTCCTTCCGCCCTCCTCCCCCGCCCCGGGCTTAGTGGGGTCTGCGGAGCGGGGTCTGCAAAGGTTTCCCCCTGTTCTGTTCGGAGGTGTAGTTGAGATGAGCAGGAGTTTCCGGGTTTGCCACCAGACTGATCGCCTGGCATGAAAGTAGGATTCAACTGAGTCCAGTGGCGGTGATTTACGTAGAAGACCCGCTTCCAAAATGAGTTGGTAGCCCAAATGAACGACCTTCTTAACGCCTGATTTTATTCTTATTCATTATGATTGTTGCTTATTCATTCTTAGGTGAGGCTATTTTCGCCAGTATTGCTTTGAAAAGAGGGCGCAGCCTGGGTCAAACAGAGCCCACATCCCAATGTGTGGTCCCTGTCGCTCCAGGGCTGGGGGGAAGTCGGATGTATGGCATTGGGGTTTAAAGATCCACTTACTATTGATATCAGGGATCAGTAGCAACTTGTCCCGGAGAACCGTTCCATTGGGTGAATATCGCTTCAGCTTGCTGGATGAGTTGTAAATCTTAAAGTTAACGGCATGTTTAGCAGCCACCCTCCCCCTTCCTTCCCCCCACACCCGACCCTCCCCGGAAAAGAATGCAAATACAACCCTATAGCCAAGAAAACAACATACAGAGCAAAGAGACTGGGGAGGGGGCATATAAATTACAGGGCATTTTCTCTCCTCCCAGATGATCGCTGCTTTTTCACCTTCCAGTCGAGCTCCCTAGAAACCCCATCCAGGTTACCGCCTGATGTTTATCGTTGGACCAAGTCGTCGATAACAATAAACCTCCGGCAGGCTTGTTCCTAGGGGATCGCCCCTAGCCGGTGAGGGGTAGTTCCCGGGGGCGGTGTGTGGGGACGGAGCGCGTGTCTTTCTTAAGAAAGAGGAGGCGATCATAAAGCAAACTTTATGCCAAACGCCGGACATTTGGAGAGGGGCTCCGGCTTGAGGTTTCTCCTCCGATTTAGTCGGTAATTATTTCTCGCTCTGGGCAAACGGGAGCGTCTTCCTATTTCCTACCCGACCCATCTCGCCCCGTGGATCAGACATTGTCCGCGGAGATGGGGGGGGGGAGGGGGTTGTGGGCAGCCCCAGAGAGCGAGCGCTTATCTTGCCGGAATAATGTTGAGCAAATATTCCTGAAATCAGCAAGGCGCCCGGCTTCATTTCCCTCCAACTCGATTTAAAGCCGCCACCCCGGAGGGGGAACCGGCCCGGCCGGATCACACCGGGCAACCAAACCCATTTTCAGCCTCTTCGAACTTCTGGACTTCGGATCAGAGGCGGGGAGGGGGGGAAATCGCTGCTGGTTATTCTCATGGAGCGGGGCAAGGCACCCCGCTTTGGAGAGATCGGCTTTGGGGAGAAGTGTTTGGACTCCTTACGGGCGATGCTGCTGATTTATTAGCTAATCCTGATAAAAATGTACCTCCGGCTACCTGAGGGAAAAAAAGTACTTTCTTGCCACCGGCGATGAATTACTATTAAACATGAGGGGCTTTGAAACCTTAGGATCGGGTTTTGTTTCTAGTGTTTTTTATTTATTTCCCACTCCCTCGCCCCCTTTTCTTTCCCCCCCCCCCTCATCTAAGTCGTCAGCAGAAAGCAGAATATTAACTCAGATCCCCTCCCTCTTGTTTGGTTGGCATGGTTGAGGAATGGCATAAAGACCCTACAACTTAGACCCAAGAGCGTAGGGCGGAGGTATAAGAACCCCAGCTGCCTTCCACAGCTGCTGCATAAGGAGTGTACCTTAGCTCATCCCTTTCCCTTCGTAAATTTCAGGCTCAGACTTAGCCGGGAGGGTATCCCAGTGAAGGATGTCAAGGGTTAATGGGAGCTGTAATTTATTTAACTGTGTGGAAAGGGATCCGTGTAATAAATAACTTGAATTATATACACAAAAAACCAACAACTCATAGAGCAAAAAAACAAACAAACCCAACAACACAGAGATCTGTCAGATGTAAATCCACTAAAATGAATGAAGTGGATGTGTGCATCTCAGCAACGGTAAAAAGATCTCTATAGGGTGTTTCTCTGTGACAGGGGGAATAGATCCAAAGTCACAGATTGTCCCTCCAGAAAAAAAAATCCACCCCAAAAGCTGATGAGCTCTGTGACAGTCATTCAGCCTCTGACATCCAGCCCAGGTAGAAAGAAATACATTTGTTTTGCAGGCACATGTGTGAGTGTGTCAGGATCGCCTGATCCCTGCTCAGAAAGGCTTTCATGGCATGATCTTAACCCCCAAATCCCCCAAATCCCCTCCATCCCCCAATTATCCTCTCCCCAATGGGGCAGGGACACACGCTCAGATCCTCTGCTACTTTATGGTGTTGTTGGGAAAGGTTTGTGCGGATGTTTTGCCAGTAGAAATCTAGGCAGCTTTGACCCACCCACACTGACACACACACAAACACACACACACACACAAAGAGAGCGAGAGCGAGTCAACTAATCACAGTCGAATCCTTTGGCAAGCCATCCATTCATAACTTCCCCCCTCTTGTCTAGCGGCAGAGTATGCTTAAAGGCTGAGTTACTGGGAGACATAAAGGTTAGTGCTCTCTGGACAGCCATATTATAATGCATTATTTGAAGTCATTTAAGGCCCATTTTAGTGTAATATTTGTGAATTAATGTAATCAAAACAGAACTCTCCCAACAGACTTAAGCAGCCTTTCCTGCTGATGATAATGTGTACCCCAAGCCTGGAGTGGGTTTTAATTTGAAGCACACAGGCCTGCATAGTGTTCTATTTAGGAAGTGAGAATAAATCTGTGTATCCCGCTCTCAACTGCAAATCAGTGAAACACAGGCAGGTTAGTGCACTTAAAAGAGACATGTTGTGGGGGACTGGTAGGGACAGCGTTGTCCTGAAAGCGACAATGTCCTCTCAAATTGCCTCTGGAAAAAAAAAACTCAGAGAAAACCACCATGGCAGTCACATTGTTAGGATGATGTACTCAAATGACCCAAATCTCACTCAACAAATCATGAAAGGCAGCTAGCAAGATGCAGTACCAAAATATGAGTTCATTTCCCCTGTTTGCTATACTCTCTTCTCAAAAGCATGAGTAATTTTGGAATTCCAGACACCTGGGGTAAAGGTATGCAAGGCTTATTTATATTCTCCCCAGAGAGAGAGAGAGAGAGAGAGAGAGAGAGAGAGAGAGAGAGAGAGATTGCTCAGCATGATATCAGGTTTTCAGATACCTCGGAAATTCAAAATAATAACAAAAACTTAAATTAAGAGGCACGATGGACAGATTGATTATAAAGATTTTGGGAAATGAACATGTAGTCAAAAAGGAACACAACTAAATCCAGGTGTTGAATAAATACTTCCATAATTGAAACATAAGGTTTGCCTGGCTGAACACAATGCACATAGTATTTAGTGTGGTAATAAAGCAGACAAGTTTTAGGGAGGAGAATGCACAAATAAACTGGAACAAAAGAGTGGAGGCTTTATGCCTGCTGTCTGAAGAACAATTCCTGAAAACTGCCGAAAGACAATTGGATAGCTTGGTCTAAGAGAGGAAAACAAAACAAGCAAAAGACAGACAAACAAAAAACCTCAAACAAGTCTCTGTTCGTTAACAACACCCCATGTAGATGTATTTATATCTATAGACATTTTGTGGCAAACAAATAGCCTAGGTTGCTTTGCAAATTAAGATGCTAGATTTTAAGTCTTTTTCTCAGTGGCCTGGACATGAAGTCTCATTTTGTATAGCATCTGCACCCGGCCCTGTTATGGCTGTTACCATTATGTCCGAATTTCCAATACAAACTCCAATTTTTAGGGGTCTCTCACTTGGCTGTTAAGTTTTGCACTTAGTTGCAAACTTGTTTTCCTCTCCAGTCCCTTATCAAATGAAATAAGAATAAATATAATGTGCTTACTTTATAATTATATAACTGGGGATGAGGGAGAAGACAGAAAATAAAAGTTTGTAGTTCTTTTTTTTTTTTTTTTTGCATTCCTACAGCTTAAACCTACATTTCATATATATTTCTACATTCTTCATGTCAGCCAGTAATAACACGTATTACTGGGATGAAAACATTTTTTTAAGGGGCTGATTTATTTTTAATGCGAGGCCAACAAAGTAACATCTATGGACATCGTAAAAGGAAGGCCGTAAAGGCCATAATTGCTTCCAAATACCTGAAGGATTATTGAGCGGGGTCATTGGAGAAAGTGACCGGAAATGACAGTCCTGATGGTAGAAAACACTAGAAACGTTGTCTCAGTTAGGCCCACGGCTGTGATCCATCTAGTCCACCTTATGGACTCTGGCAGTGGCCAGTGCCAGATGCTTCAGAGGCAGGTGCCGGGCATCCCAAGGGGGATGATTCAAACTGGCTATTAGCAGAGTCAGGCAGGCGGTGGAACAGTCTTGTGAGGGAAGTTGACAGAGTCATGGGGAATTTTGCCCGAGTGAAGAGGAGTAAAGCAGCAGGAGCTGTGTCGCAGTCAACCGGAATTTGGCTGCAACCCTTCGAGAGGGAGGGTGGATTTCGGAACTTCTGTGTGTGTTGCAGGTGGGCTCAGGGTGAAGGGGCTGGAAGATGGAGGAAGGGCCCTTCTGGCCTTGAGAACTGCAAATAAGCAGCAACCTTTTCCAGCCAGGCATAAGAGGGTTTTTTATCATGTGGACCGTACGCGTATGCAGGCCAGCCGCATCGACCTGGCAGACCATGACGACTCTGAAGGAGCTGTTATGGTCGCTCACGTCAATCGAGTGTGACTAACAGAGGGTTTATGCGACAGGCAGTAATGGTTTCAAAGGAGAAAAGGATTGGGGGAGATGATACCTGCATTGGGAAAAACAAAAACCAAACAATCCCAGCCACTTAAACATGTCTTGGCTGTAAAGTTACAGTAATAGTCCAGAACAGCAGAAGGCCATGAATCTCACAGTGGCTCACCTGCCAACTCCTTTGCATTTGTGCCCTACAATACTTTGTCCCTGTGTTTGTCTGAACCAGGTGAACAGTTACATGAGCAAAGCTGATCACAGGCCTCACAGAGAATGGGACTATGAATCCATCCTGCTCTCTTTAGCACCGAAGGCCGGCCCTCCCCTTCCCCTGTGGAAGTCAATAGGAGTTTTACTCTCTGTTTCAATGGCAGCAGAACTGGGCTGCAGGTTTGCAGGCAGGCAGCTACCTCCCCATGCGAGCCCAGTGCTAGCCATATGGGCTGCATGATTTTTAAAAGCAGTGGGTGGTGGATTTACATAACAAACCACAATATCCCCAGTCGATGTTAGCAACTGTCCTACACTTCCAGGGCTGAGGTGGTCTCTTTTCCTTCAACGCAGTAAAGGAATACTCAAAGGAAGAAGGGAAACCAGGAAGAGAAACAACTCTTATTACACGTCTCTCCCTTCCTTTCTGACTCGCGGATGCCACAGGGAGTTGGGCCAGAGGTAGTTGTGAAGGACTGAGCCTTAGCTATTAAAACCTGCAACAGGGATGGGGAGGGAAAAAGAACATGGCAGGTAGACACTAAGGCAGTTATCCTGCCCTCACCCCGTGGACTGAGCTGCGGTCTATATTATAAAGATCTTTTCCTTCCTGAGTCCTCCAGATGTGCCATGGCACGCCTGAGATCTCATGAACCGATATGCTGCCCGCTCTGTGCTGCAATACTTGGTGTGAGCTGAAGTCAGGGTGTCAGCGTGGGATTTGCGTTTGGTTGCTTTTGTCACTTTGAGCCCCAGCCTGGATGCAACGTGCAGGTGAATGCAGCTTTTAATGTGCATTCATTATACACCACTGACATCTTCTCTAAGGAAGAGAAGGCTTATTATTGTAGCTGCTTAACATAAAGATGGATGGGAACACTAAGCCTCTCAAATAAAGTGCCTGACCATATGTAGCAGCTAAAAATAAATAATATACAGCCCTCTCTTCCATGGAAATGAATGGAAAGACATATAGATATAGACATTGTGTTAAGTTTGTCAAGCAGGAGAAGCCAAAAATATTGATCAAGGGAAGGGGAAAAATTGATAATGAACTGGACTCCAACAAGGTTTTAATTGACAGTGACTTCCCTGAGCCAGCTTTGGACAGTGTATATAAACTGACCGCAATGGAACTTTATTGCAAGGCACTCTCCTTCAATTAATTGTCACCTTTGTTAAGACTGGCTACAGATCAAAGGTTTAAAGATACTTAACAGGTTCTTAGTAACAAACCCTTAACGTGCATTAGAAATATCCGACAGCTGAGCCAATGAGGCATACACCTTTCGATCTGCCTCGCCCTTATCTGTTTATTTCTCCCTCCTTTATTCGAACAGGGACAATCATGGCTTAACATTAACCATTTCATAGGACGGGAACGCTGTTGATGCTCTTGTCGCTAGGAGCTTGTTGTCGTCGAGAGAGATGGGCTGTAAAGATATAAGTTAGAGTATTTTGGTGATAGTGGATCACACCAATGTGTATTACAGATGGACAAGCAGACAGACAGAAATTTTCTCTTTTGCTTAAGCCACACAATCCCTTTCTCCCTTACAGCTGTTTAAATCTCTAATTCTCTTCTTTAAATCTGGAAAACCTAATGGGATATCATTTGTATGGAAGGTGCTGTGCTGAATAGAGTTTCTATATAATGTTTATAGAGATAGAGATACTAGTGCATATATGTCTGTATATGTATACATAATTGTACATATATTATACACACATATTCATGAAAACACACGCTCAGTATGCACACGGATAAGTAAAGTATTTGTGTGTTTGTGTGTGTGTGTGTGTATATACAATATGAACATAGCTGCAGATCTCTCTAAATATTTCACTTCTCCAATGCAACATTACAGAAAGCTTATTCTTAGGTGAAAGTGAAAGGGGACTTGACTTCTTGGAATCAGTATGTGAAGAGTGGAATGTGATATGAAGCTGTTTGTTCATTGTGCTAATTTAATGGTATGGTCACACCTAATTAATCCATGTCTGGTTTATGTGTAGCATGTCTGGGTCTCAAAAATATTTAAAGATAACCAGGTTGACTTTACAATGTGCTGAACGTGTGGCTCCTGACATGAGTTTTCTTCAGACAGAAGAAAAATGGAGCTTTACAACCAGTGTTAGTCTGATTAGATCTGACTGCATACTTGAACAGCTTCTAATACAAATAACTACACATGTAGTGCGCACACAGCGCAGGCAGGCATACCTGGATATAAAGGACAGACTTCTCTTTGCACAGACTTTCTCTTCTTTTCAATCTCTAAGGGTAGATTCACCTCATACAATAGTCATCACTCACCGCAAACACACAACTATCTTTGTTGGAGTCGACAGCTTCTTGCAGGTAGATGAATAAAGCGGCATCAACCTAATAATATCCCTATAAAACAGTGCTTCCTTATCAGAATCCAAAGGGATGAAGGCTTTCAAAAGATCAAAATATATATCACAGAGTGCTTGTAGAATTCCCATGATTATGTTTCCTCTACATAATGTTCTAATTCACCATTTGATCAGTTCTAAGGGGACCAGTGTTTTAGGAGGGGCAGGAAGAACATTACTTTACTATCCTAAGATGTTTGAGAGTGAATGAAAATCACACCTAAAATTTTCTGTAGTAATACAGTAATGGGCTTATCAATACTTTTTTAAGGAAACTGACAGCCATATAGGAAAGATTCAGTTCTGTGAGCAAAGGTCACAATGCAGATATTCTTCATTAATAGTATTGATAGTTTGGTTGACCAGTCTAACCAGAGACTGCATAAAGTAAATGCTGTAACAGTCAGGGGAGGAGAACAATGCAGAATGTAGAAAATTGTCCTGTAATATTAATAATATTGATTGATTCTAATAATATACTAAGGTACAGATGTTTTGAAGCACTTCTTTGAAACGCCGCATGCGAGACAGGTCCCTTTCCTGAGTAGCTTGCGTTGGCTTGAAACTCTTTGAAAGCTAACGCAGTGAAAACTCTGCTTCGCTGCCTGTAAAAAGCAGGGCTCATCCCTTCTCCGTGATTCAGAGAAAGGAATTTTCACCCTGTCCACACAGAAAGTGACCCACTTCTCTGCTATCACACATCTCTCCGTATCTTTTTTTTCCACATAAGATCTTTGCATGACTGTAACACAAGGGGATCATAGACATTAGAAATAACACAGACTCTTTGGGCCACCTAGTCTAGTCCTTATCAGTGAAGGACTGATCCCTAAGAGCAATTTTGCTTTGTTATCTTACGTGGTGATACAGATAAAATGTGTCTGGTTATTTTCCTTTATTTTTTTTCTTGTTTTTTTTATAAATTAATGTAATTATTCTGAAAAGAATCAAGGGGGAAGGAATGTGCACGCTCTCTCTCTCTCTGTCTTTCTCTTTTTACAAAGCAGATAAGGGCATGATCCAAATCCCATTGAAATCAACAGAAAGACTCCCCCTGATTTCAAGGTGTTTTGGATCAGGCCTCAAGTTAGAAACAGTTTTGCAGGATACCGCTCATGAGCCAGGAACTCCCAGTACTGTAATATGGAACGTGACAGCCTTAAGATTGTTAATTGTATAAATCTAGACACGTAGACCAGCTTGCTTCAGAATCTCCTAACTACTCCCTCTTCAGCTATATGCCGTCTTGTCTAGGTTTGCTAGTTCATTCATTCGGTTATACAATTCAGCTCAAAGTGTCTCATTCTAGTCACCGTACGGTAGTTTCGGGATGGTTTGTCTCGCATTATTCCTTGTTTCAGTTTAGAGGGCAAGTGTTTTCCTTCGGCAGGGGCTTAATTGCTTTTGAAAGCTAGTTATTTGATCAGATTCAGTGTTCCATAATACATGGATCAGGGGTCTGGTTTTTTACTCTCTTCTGTGACATGTGCAATTCCTCATTTATGCAACTCCTCCCTACATCAGAATATTTTTTTTGGGGGGGGGGGGGGGGGTTAAAGAAGACAATGAAATGTAGGTCTCCTTCAATAGGCTGACAGAAAAAAATGTATCTTGGTGTGAAAGGAAATGTTGAAAACCCTTGCAAAAGTCTTTAGAAGACATTATTATTACATTGTAGTTTGCAAGAGATGGTACATAACTGATTTAGAGGCCCAGCAAATAAATATCTTACAACTGATTTCATTCCAAGTTCATCACGAGCATAAGGGATAAAAAAAAAAATAAAGCCAACCAACGCATCAATACATTGCAGGTGAATTTGCACATAAAGATGTTGCTGGAGATAATAGTGATTTAGTGGTGACAGGTTTTACTTTCTACTAGTGGGGATACTAAAAGTTAATGCCATATTAAGCAAAACAAAAGAAAACATTGGTGTTCATTCTGCACTGTTCACTACCGGCTAATATATTTCAGGGCTGCCCTTGTCAAAGTGTTGCCAGTGCTTTCTGTTGTTTCCAGCGAGGGACAGAGTATGAGCTAGTGGTTATGGGCCTACCACGGGCAACCAGAACTCCTGGGTTCTAATCTTACCTTTGATAAAGGCTCACCAATACAACCCTGAGCAGGTCGTTTGAATTATAAGGCCTGATCCGAAGCTGTGGACTCCATGGAAAAGACTTCAGTGGGTTTGGGACCATACCCTTAGCTTCTTCATCTGTCGAATGGGAATAATCAGTCTTCTAAGGGATGCAAGGGTCTGATGTGAGGCTTAATCAATACTGGTAAATGATTTTGAGAATCTTAGATGAATGATGCTAAATAAGGGCAAATTATTGGGACCCGGGGGAAATGCCCAAACCTGAGTTCGGGCTTTCAAACGTGGGGATGGGAGGATGAAATGGTTCTCAAACGTTTTGGCTGAGCGTCTATTTGGGCCTGTTGAAGCCAATGGGGGTTTTGCCATTAATTTCAGCAGGATCCGGCCCTTTCTTTGTAATACCGGTGCCTTCAGAGAGGTACTCCTTCACTAACTCAGGATCTGGAATGGAATATTTTAAAATGGATCATATAGGAATTACATATTGTCATTATTACTGCTCCTTAGGGAGCTACGTGGCTCCAGGCACTGGGAAAGATCTTGGGCAGGCCTTTCTGCTCTACAGGCCTGGTGCAAAACCTGTGGATTTCAAGGAGCTTTGGATCAGGCTCAAACCACTGGGTCCATAGCGAATATGGGTCAGTGGTGACAGGAAGTTGCTCCCACCTGATGACTCCTGAGTGGTCCAGTGTAGGGGCAGAGCAAGAGAGGGTTCCAGGGTTCACGGTGTGGGTAAATAAAGCATTCCAGTGGCCAGTCTGTCAGATCGGCTTGAAACTCATTTCAAAATCATTTCAGTTGAAAGGGGTTTTTCAGGGTATCTCCGACACTAACCAGCTGGCAACTAATATTAGGAAATAACACAGGTGGGTTTTGGTTTTGGTTTGTTTTGGGCTGGGTTTGGGGTTTGTTTTGGGTTTTTTTGCTGCGACATCAATATCACATATGTCATTTCTCATCCTCTTCGTGCTCATCTTGTGACAGCCCAAGACGGAGGAAGTAGGGTTGGTGAAGGGTGGCTCTGAACCGCCGATGGCGCAAACGCACCCATCCTGATTTTTCAGCCTTGGCCTGCTTGCCGTCAGGACAATCCACTTTTGTCCCTGCTATTCTGCCGAAGGTGGGAAGGCAGGTTTGGTGCGCTCACAGCATGATGTTGTCTGACGGCCTGAAATCCAACTTGGTTTCCGTTTCCCAGGCCCAGGCCCAGGGAAAGTTGGTGTTTAATTATTTATATTTTTACTTAGCTTTACCGGCAGCACAAAAGGGAAGAACAGTGGGTTCTTGTTTGAAAAGAGGAGCTCTGGGTTCCCTCCAGCCCGGTTCCCCTAGCAATGAGGAATGTGTGGGGTTTCTTACAATGATAATTCGCTACTGACTGGTTTATAGGTGGGAGCCAACACACACACACACACACACACACACACACACACACACACACACACACACACACACACACACACACACACACACACACACACACACACACACACACACACACACACACACACACACACACACACACACACACACACACACACACACACACACACACACACACACACCCCCTCTCTCTGGCCTCGTGACCCTGCCATGCTAGAGAACTTTCATTGCTGGGCACGCAGCTCGCTCCCCGGGCTCAGTTCTCAGACCCAGGCCTTTGCTTTCACTTTGCAAGTTCAGTTCCCAGGCTCGTCCTTTCTGGGTCTGGTTCCAAGGCCTGGCTCCTTAAGCTTCCTCCCCAGGTCCTGTCTTTGCCCGCCGGCTGAAGTGTCCCAGTGCAACCTCTTGCTCCAGGAACTCAGTTCTCGGGCTCACTCTGTCAAACTCCATGTTCAATCCCCCAGGACCCCGCGCTTGCCTCCGAGCCCCATGTCTCATGGCTACCTGCTCCCTTGTCAGGTTCACTTCCCAGACCTGTGCTCCCCTTCCCCAGGCTCTCACTATCCTGACCCGATTCCTAGCTCCACACTGCTGCCGGCCAGGTTCCCTGAGCCATGCTAAGTTCTCGCCTCAGGCTCCTGTCAGCCACCGCACATGATCTGTGTCCATTCCTTGGATCTGCAGTTCAACTCCCAACACTGAAGCCTGTCCCATTGCTTCTCTGCCCTCTGCCCAAACAGGCAGGGCTTGAGGTATGCTCGGTATTTGTGCAGAAGACATGCCACTCTGGCCAGGCGAAGTAAAAGCCCTTGAGAAAGGATCAGACTTGATCCATCCAAGCCAGTCTCAATGAAGGAAGGAAGGGGTGCAGAGAGAAGATCGAGGCTCTGTGTCCTCCTTTGAAGATCAAAACACAACACAATGTATCAAAGGCGATATAATTTCACCATTTTTTTAGTCAAATCAACACGAGATTTCTCCCACCAGAGCAATGATCCCTTCTATATTTTCCACGGGATTATGTTTTCCCTCCAGGGCAAGAAACGGTGCTTCTTACAAGCAGATTTTTCGGTCGTTCTAAAGCTTTTTCGTATCTTAAATCCTCCCCCACCCTGCCCGGAAAAAAAATAAAAAACCAAAGGGAGGCAGCGTTGTCTAAGCTGATGGGGACTGGGAGCCAGGAAGGCTGTGTTCTGTTCCCAGCTAGCATCCTGTGTCATCTTGAGCAGTCTTTAAACCAATCTGTGCCTCAGTTTCTCTGTGTGAAAGAAAGAGAACCGCGACGCTCATCTTTGCACTGATCATTATGTGGCAATCATCTGTCTGGGTTCAAAGTGTTTATTATTATTATTAGGTCTGGCTGAGGTCTGTGCAGAAGGACTGGGCGTTTCTTGATCTGGCAGACCCCTGCACAGAACCCCTAAGCTAAAATCACCTTTCTTACTACCCACTCTGGAAGTATTAGTGTCTGTTTCATAAACCAGGGTAGTCAAGGCGCTCCGATCCTGCAGATCTGCTGGCTGTTTTCTGCCACTTTTAGCTGTGTTCCCTTGCAAACTCTTGCATGCCCATCCCCTGCCCCTGTCAAGATGGGTTATTTGTAAAAATTCTGCTTGTATGCATGTGTGTGTGTGTGTGTGTGTGTGTGTGTGAAACAGCAAAAACATCTCCAAGCTGCCAAGCAAGGTGTGGAGCATGTTGTAATGTATTTAGCAATGGATAATGCAAACCACTGGCAAAAAGTCCAGAGCGGACGAGAGGAAAAAATACTTTGAGGCAGGCAAGATTGAATGTTTGGAAAGAGGGAGATTTCTCCCCCATTACTAATAAATCACTGCCCCACCTTTGTCTGGGGCAAGTGAATACATTTCCTGGGGTGTTGCTTGTTTGTTTTCGTAGAGGCCAGCTGAGAACGCAGAGCAGTTGAAAGGAATCCAGAAGCATTTAGCAGCTTCTTTTGAGATGGCAAAATTCAAGTTGCATAGTCAGAGGATGGAGATTACTTATGCTTGGCTTTACTACCCGGGAAAGTGTCGGATCATCTATTCAGATCAGGACAGTCAGCTATGCCAAAGGTTTAATCAAATATTAAACATGGTCAGTAAACTTGAACCAACGTTGGACGTGCCGCGGCACCGCTCTCTTTCAAGCAAGCACTCTGGAGGAGAAAGTTTTCTCTCATCGCCATCCGGCTGGGGTTTGCTGCAGGCAAAAGGAGCTTGCTTTAGACATGCACACATCTATCTATCTATCTATCTATCTATCTATCTATCTATCTATCTATCTATCTATCTATCTATCTATCTATCTATCTATCTATCTATCCCAGTACACCTCTCTCTCTCTCTCTTTTTCTCTCTCTCTCTGTCTTTGTGAGTCTGTGTGCATAAACTATATTCTTAAATGTGAGACATATGTACATATATACACATACAGAAAGAAATTGTGTGTACCGGTATATGTGTTATGCAGTCTCACATAGGTAGACAGAACTGTGTGTGTATGTATATATGTGTGTGTACACATATTTACCTACGGGTATACGTAGACACACAAACACACAAATCTACCTATATCCTGTGTGAGTGTATAGTGTCCGTATGGATGGTATATATATGCTCCAACACTTATTTATTCTGATTAAAGGGGTACTCTGGGATGGAGTGCTTTGCCGGGAGTTATGGTTTATGACTTTCCTTTCCCTTCTATTATTCATTCTCTCTGATTTTTATCTAATCTCTCCCTGATTGTCCTGGTGCAGCTTAATAGCCAAAGTGAATTTTTATTACATCATCAATATAATCTCCAGATAATCAGCATCTGTGTGCGCTGCAGTGTACCCTTTAGCTTTTCATCGGTGTTCATAAATAATAAGAATGATAATTTGGGCCTGTTTTTTTTGTTTTGGTTTGGTTTTTGGTACCAGGCTAAGAGCTCCAGATGTAATGCTTCCCTCCAATTAGTTTTTTCTTGCAATTTCATAACCCACAATGTCAGATCAGCCTAACTATTTCCCAGATTAATTTTTTGGTACCTTACATTTAAATCACAGGTGAATTTATACATGTATTTTCCAAGCACTAGAGATGTATGTTAATTGAACTCTAGCATTACGCTGTGAATACACACACGGACCCCTTTGCATGCAATGTGTTCATCACAACAGTGTGCTGAATTCTTTGCATCCACATACACAAAGGCAAGTGCACACACACACACACACTCATCTAATCTATAGCTTTCTACCCTACACTTGTGCCCACCCCTTTTTGTTGACGTGGTAACCTCTAGTTGTAGGATCAGGAGAGTGGGAGGCAGGATTTCTGTGTTCTGTTCCTGATTTTTTCACTAGCTGGCTGTGTAACATTCATCAAGTCACTGAGTCCTGAGAGTTTTGCAGGTCAAATCCTTAAAATTCTTTGTACCTCAGTTTCCACCTCTAGAGCCTGAGGTCCAAATAAATGATCAATGCAAAGTAATGCACTGGAAAGCATAATGCCAGCTATCCATACAAAACAAGGGGGGGGGGGGGCTGAATTAGATGCTACCACTCAAGATCTTGTGGATAGTTCTGTGAAAACATTTGTTCAGTTGTGCAGCGACAGTCAAAAAAGCGAACAGAATATTAGGAACTTTTAGGGAAGGACCAGAAAATATGAAAGCAACTATCATAATGGCACTATATAAATCCATGTTACACCCACATCTTAAATACTGAAGGCAGTTATGGTTCCCCCCATCTCAAAAAAGACATATTAGAATTGGGAAAAGTACAGAGAAGGGCAACAAAAATGATTCGGGGTATGGAACAGCTTCCATATGAGGAGAAAATGAATAAGGAAGTGACATGCACCAATTCATGTAACACCCAGTGAAAATAGGCAGCCGGTTTGAAACAAACATAAGGAAGTATTTCTTCACACAACACACACTCAACCTTTGGAACTCATTGCCAGGAGATGTTGTGAAGGCTGAAAATTGTGTTAAAAAAGAATTACGTGCATGGAGGATAGGTGCATCAATGACTATTAGCCAAGATGGTCAGGGATGCAACCCCGTGTTCTGGATGTCCCTAAACCTCCAACTCACAGAACAATTTATTGACAGATCAATCCCTGCTTTCTCCAGAGAGCACACTCATTCTGCAAAGCCCGGCAGGGAGAATGCCTACAAGTTAAAAACTGTATTTAAAAATTGGCACCCTGGTTCTTTAAGACTGGACATTCATCCAACACATACACTGTAAAATCTGTGACTGAACCGACGGGACTGGGACACCGAACATGAGTACATAGCCAGAGCTCAATCAAGTAAAATACAATCAAGAAATACAAATTACAGACACCTGGGCACACCTGGGGTATTTCAGCTCAGTGTACTATACAGCAATGTAGCCAGGAGGGTTCACTCTCATCCAGCAAAGCATGTGGTTAATTTACTCACGTGAGTAGTCACACTGAAATCAGGGGTGCTTTGCTGGATCCAAGATCTTGAGGCCTATCTAAGGTATATGAGGAAGTTGTAAAATGAGTTGAAGTTTTCTGAGGTCTGGTGAGAAAGCATAGCACCGTAACTCGGGAAGCCCTCAGCACTAAGAATACATGTTATGGCTCATCCGACAGTCTCCCCAGCGTTTTCTACCTCTTAATAGACTTTCTTTCTGGCTTTCCGTACAGAGAGTGACGGGTCAGAGAGGATCAGGCAGCGGTTTTGGGTCCTGCAAAAATGTGGCCATGGAAACACCACCACAGTTTTCAGCCTCATCCAAAGTTTTCATTTTGTCAGACAAAGCCCCTCCCAAAATTCCCTCAAAATCAGACATTTTGTTTGGAAGAAAAAAGCCCTTTATCCTAGAGGGAAGAAAAATTTTGCATTACAACATTTCAACCAGTTCTATTGAAGGTTAAAATAATCCCCCCATTCTCCTCCTACACGTTCTGCCCACAAAAATCCTTGACTAAGGACTCAGTCCTGTAACCGCGCGGGGTGGGGGTGGGGGGGCAGTGGGGCTCAGAACCTTTCAGAATTGGGCCTTGACCCCCTGTAGTGCAGGAGAGTGATTCTGCATTCCATGTGAAGGAGGATGACACACTGTCTAAAGTCTCCCAGCTGATTTGCATGTCTTTCTGACTTGTTTGCTTTTTAATTTATTGCATGTGTATTGCCAAGGTTTATTTATTTATCCCCCCGCCCCCCAATCGACCATCCCTAAATCTACCAGCTAAATTCCCTGGGGTGGTACAAAGGCAGCCTCATCCTTGACAAAAATCTACCTTGAAGAATGTAGAGCATTCCCTGTTCATAACTGGGAGACATGAAAAAGAACGCATCACTTATCTGAATTTGCTGTTCATCCAAGCACTGTTTATGGAGATTTACAATACCTCGCCTCTGCAAAGAGCTCCATTGCGCAGCGAGCGCTGGGGGGATTTTAGGTGGCAGTATTAGCCGTGGTATTAAAAATGCATTGGAAGGCACGAGGTGGGAGATTAGTTGGATAGAAAGACCCATGAATGAAGGGTTAATTACATTCAAAGAGGCCATCGTAGGGAGCAGAAGAGGCAATAGGTTTCTTTTCTTCAAAATTTACTAAATAGCTGGAAACACGGTTTAATGAATTTTAATGGGATCATTCTGAATCCCATGCATATTGCATCTGCTGACTGTAGGAAGTCAAGGTATTGTTGAAGAGAAGGGTATTGCCCTACTTTAGGTTTCACAGTTTGGCATTTTTTTTAAAATCCCTCAACAAGCACTTTATTCAGAAAATATACATTTCTATACATTTTTTAAAAATGCCCTTGCAAATGGAAAATATTGCACTGTCTGGGAGTCCACAATACCAGAGATTATTCTACCATTCCATAGCACATGTGCTTTACATTGCTGAATCAAATTGTGCCATCAAGTTAGAGGTACCTTCAGCATGTCTCCCTACTAAGGAGTACTCTGTCATAGAGTCATAGACTTTAAGGTCAGAAGGGACCATTATGATCATCTAGTCTGACCTCCTGCACAACACAGGCAACAGAATCTCATCCACCCACTCCTATAATAAACCCCTAAACTATGTCTGAGCTATTAAAGTCCTCAAATCATGGTTTAAAGCAGGGGTCTCAAACTCAAATGACCACGAGGGCCGCATGAGGACTAGTTCATTGGCCCGAGGGCTGCATCACTGACACGCCCCCCTCGCTGCCCCCGCCCCTACCCCCACCCCTTCCATGAGGTCCCACCCCTGCCCCGCCTCCTCCCCTGAGCGCGCAGCTCCCAGCTCCTCGCCCTGACAAATAAGGCATTGAATTTTCTCTTTTACCGCTGTGAAAAAATATAAATTCACCCATTTGTCTTGGAAAAAACTCTTTTCTCCCATGAATGTTCTTTTTTTTTTTTGTGATAAAGTCATTTCCAAGCCGTTTTAATCAAATATATTCACTTAATAATGCACCTCACTCAAAGGACCAAACAGGAACTTAGATCTACTTCTATTAAAGCACCTTCCTGGACAGGGCTGCACTCACGCTCCACTCTTGCTCTGCCTCTTCCAACCTCTTCCCTGTCCCCTTCAAACCCCTTCATCAAAGTTCCCACCCCAACTCCGCCCCCCCCGTCCCTAGTCCAACCCCTTCATCAAAGTTCCCACCCCAACTCCCCCCCCTCCCTGCCCCTAGTCCAACCCCTTGCCCAAATCCCCGCCCCTTTCTCCCCCTCCTCCCCTGTTCAGGAGCCGGCTCCTGGCCTCTCCCTCCCAGAAACCGCTAAGCTGCCAGAGAACTGCCTGGCCATAAGCAGAGCTGTGGGGAGTGGCGCATGGGTTACAAACACGTGGAGGAGTGGGGCAGGGGGAGCTTGGTGGAGGGGGCGGGGGGAGCTTGGCGGGGGGGGCCGCGCGGGAGCTTGGCGGGGGGGAGGGGCCATGTGGGAGCTTGGCGGGGGGGTGGGGGTGTGCGGGAGCTTGGCGGGGGGGGGCGCGCGGGAGCTTGGCGGCAGGGCAGTGAATAGGGAGCTTGGCGGTGGGGTGGGGAGAGCATCGTGGGCCGCAGGGAAGGGCTTTGTGGGCCGCATGCGGCCCGGGGGCCGCATGTTTGAGACCCCTGGTTTAAAGACTTCAAGGTGCAGAGAATCCTCCAGCAAGTGACCCGTGCCCCACGCTGCAGAGGAAGGCAAAAAAACCCCAGGGCCTCTGCTAATCTGCCCTGGAGCAAAATTCCTTCCCGACCCCAAATATGGTGATCAGCTGAACCCTGAACATGTGGGTAAGACTTACCAGCCAGACATTCAAGAAAGAATTCTCTGTAGTAACTCAGTTCCCATCCCATCTAACATCCTATCACAGGCCATTGGGCATATTTACCGCTAACAGTCAAAGATCAATTAATTGCCAAAATCAGACTATCCCATCATACCGTCCCCTCCATAAACTTATCAAGCTTAGTCTTGAGGCCAGATATGTCTTTTTCCCCCACTGCCCCCCTTGGAAGGTTGTTCCAGAACTTCACTCCTCTGATGTTTAGAAACCTTCATCTAATTTCAAGTCTAAATTTCCTCATGGCAAATTTATATCCAATTGTTCTTGTGTCCACATTGGTACTAGTCTTAAATAATTCCTCTCCCTCCATAGTATTTATCTCTCTGATATATTTATAGAGAACGACCATATTTCCCCTCAGCCTTTTTTTGGTTAGGCTAAACAAGCTAAACTCTTTGGGTCTCCTTTCATAAGACAGGTTTTCCATTCCTTGGATCATCCTAGTAGCCTTTCTTTGTATCTGTTCCAGTTTGAATTCATCCTTCTTAAACATGGGAGACCAAAACTGCACACAGTATTCCAGGTAAAATCTCACCAGTGCCTTGTATAATGGTATTAACACCTCATCTATTGCATGCCAAGACCGAATTAGCTTTTTTCACAGCCATATCACATTGATGGCTCATAGACAACCTGTGATCAACCAATGCTCCAAGGTCCTTCTCCTCCTCTGTTACTTCCAACTGATGCAGCCCCAGCTTATAACAAGAATTCTTGTTATTAATCCCTAAATGCATGATCTTGTACTTTTGACTATTAAATTGCATCCTATTACTATTACTCCAGTTTACAAGGTCATACAGATCTTCCTGCATGATATCCTGTTCCTTCTTTATACTGACAATACCTCCCAGCTTTGTGTCATCCACAAACTTATTAGCACACTCCCACTTTTTATGCCAAGATTAGTAATAAAAAGATTAAATAAGATTCGTCCCAAAACCGATCCCTGAGAAACTTCACTAGTAATCTCCCTGCAGCCTGACAGTTCATGTTTCAGTATGATCCATTGTAGTCTTCCCTTTAACCAGTTCCTTATCCACCTTTCCATTTTCATATTGATCCCCATCGTTTCCAATTTAACTAATAATTCTCCACGTGGAACCGTATCAAACGCCTTACTGAAATCAAGGTAAATTAGATCTACTGCATTTCCTTTGTCTAAAAAATCTGTTACCTTGTCAAAGAAGGAGATCAGGTTGGTTTGGCACAATCTACCTTTTGTAAAATTATGTTGTATTTTGTCCCAAATACCATTGACTTCAATGTCCTTAACTACTTTCTCCTTCAATTTTTTTTCCAAGGCCTTGCATACTACAGATGTCAAACTAATATTCTTGTAGTTCGCGGATCACTTTTTTTCCCTTTCTTAAAAATAGGAACTGTTTTAGCAATTCTCCAGTCATATGGTACAACCCCTGAATTTACAGATTCATAAAAAAGTCTCGCTAATGGGCTTGCAATTTCATTTGCCAGTTCCTTTAATATTCTTGGATGAAGATTAACTGCCCCTCCTCCCCGATTTATTCCCATTAAGCTGTTCGAGTTTGGCTTCTACCTCAGATGTGGTAATATCTACCTCCATGTCCTCATTCTCATCTTACCATTATCCCTAAGCTCCTCATTAGCCTCATTAAAGACTGAGGCAAAGTATTTAGATATTGGGCCATGCCTAGATTATCCTTAACCTCCACTCCATCCTCAGTGTTTAGCAGTCCCACTCCTTTCTTTGTTTTCTTATTTTTATATGTCTATAGAACCTCTTGCTATTGATTTTAATTCCTTTTGCAATGTCCAACTCTACATGGCTTTTGGCCTTTCTCACATTATCCCTTGATGTTCTGACCTCAATAAGGTAGCTTTCCTTGCTGGTTCCTCCCATCTTCCACTCCTTGTAGGCTTCCAGCTTTTTCATAGTTACTTCTCTGAGATGATTGCTCATCCAGCTTGGTCTACAACTCTTCCTATGATTTTTTTCCCCTTTCTTAGGATGCCGGCTTCTGATAGTTTCTGCAGCTTGGACTTGAAGTAATTCCAGGCCTCCTCTGCCTTTATATCCACAAGTTCTTCAGTCCAATCCACTTCCCTAACTAATTTCCTTAATTTTTTAAAGTTAGCCCTTTTGAAATCAAAAACCCTAGTCACAGATCTATTTTGGTTTATCCTTCCATTTAGTTTGAACTGAATTAGCTCATGATTGCTCGAATCCTACAACCATTTCTTCTATGAGGTCCTCACTACTCACCAAAATCAATCTAAAATGGCATCCTCTATTGTTGGTTCATCAACTACTTGGTGAAGGAATCCATCAGCTATCACATCAAGGGAAATCTGAGCCCTATTATTATTACTAACATTTGTCCTCTTCTCTATATCTGGAAAGTTAAAGTCTCCCATAATCACACAATTTCCATTAGCATTTACTTCATTAAAAACATTAAAGAGGTCTCTATCCATATCCAAATCAGATCCCAGTGGTCTATAGCACACCACAAGCATTATCCCAGGGGAGGCTCAAGTAGCTGTCTTCCCCAATGTGATTTTTTGCCCAAACAGACTTTGTTTTATCCATTCCATCATTTCTTATGTCTTTACACTCTACCTCATCACTGATATACAAGGCTACTCCACCACCTTTGCCTTTATTTCTATCTTTCCTAAACAGCACATACCCTTCAATACCTATACTCCAGTTGTGACTACTATGTTTCTGTTATCCCTTTAATATCTGGTTTCCCTTCCTGCACCAGTAGCTCGAGCTCCTCCATTTTGTTGTGTAGGCTCCTCAGATTGGTGTACAAACATCTTAATTTTTGCTGTTTGGCCTCGCTTACATTCTTTACACAATTAGGTACAGACATTCTACTGCCAGTATCACTTATTAGACTGGTATCTACACTACCCATCTTCCTTATGTCCATTCTCCTACCCATGGTGTATCTTCCCTTACTTCGTTTTCTTCCTTCTCAATGTAAAAAGCCGGCGTTGAGATTACCTGGACATCTCCCAACCATCTCCCCCAGCTTACTAGTTAAAAACTCTCCTAGGGCTGATCTTCAGTAGGGGGGGTTGTCGACCTAAGATACACAACTTCAGCTATGTGAATAACATAGCTGAAGTCGGGTCATTTTAGGCTTACTTACATGCCATCCTCATGGCGGCAGCAGGCTCTCCCGTCGACTCCAGCTTGCTCCTCTTGGCAAGCTGGAGTTCTGGAGTCGACGGGAGTGCCTTGGACGATCGATTTATCACATCTTGACAAGACACGATAAATGGATCACCAATAGATCGATCACTGCCCGCCGATCCGGTGGGTAGCGAAGCCATACCCTTAATCAGTTGTGTCAGCCTCCATCCCATAAGTCTGCTTTCCCTCCCTACACAGGTGAAGAGAGAGAGAACAATCCTCTGTCCATGAATGCCTCCCAGTGGCCATACATCCAAAGCCTTCCTTATACCACCACTGCCTGAGTCCTCTGTTGATCGTCATCCTCTTGCCACACCTTTGTCAGGAGTTCCACTCTCAGTTACATCGTGTAAATCTGGGGTAACAGATTTCTTTGGGGATTAGACTCGTGCTAATGAGAGCAGAATTGGGCCCCTTCTGGGGGTGGGACAGAAGGAGAGAGATGGAAGAATGTTCTCTTGTATTGAAAACATAGGTTGTCTGGGCCAGAACCAGGCGCTGCCTGTTCATTTCCATAAGGGCTCCAGCAGGGGCATCGAGAAGAGAAGCTGACTCCGGTAGAACACAGCCAACATGATTGTACTTTCCAGGCCTGTGCTCCCCTCTCCCAGGCATGGGAGAGGAACGGATGTAGCAGCACATCACAAACATGGACAGGTTCGGTTTTGGAGTGCCCATAGGAGGTAAGTCAGTAGCGGCATCCCCCTTTGACACAGAGGGAAAATGAGGCAGGAAAGGTAACATGAGTCCCTATGGGGTGCATCAGAGTCAGGGTCAAAGCACAGATTACAACACAGCAGCATCTAGCTTCCAGTCCTATCTGTCTGTTTCAGATACCAGGAGAATGGGCAACCTAGATGTATCTAGGCACCAACCTGTGTTCTGCGTATAAGGCAGAACACCGTCTCAAATAGCAGATCAAATGAAACAGCCACAATTTCTGTTCACTAGAGGGCCAGTCCTGAAAGGCTGAGACCCCTCATTGCCCATTAAGGTCCTAGTTTCTAGTTCCACTGGAGTCAGGATAGGGCCCTTTACAGTCAGGGCTTGTCTGCACAAAAGATATACCACTTTAATTATATCAGTATAATTAAAGTTATAGGTAAGGAATGGAATCAGAGAGGTAGCCGTGTTAGTCTGGAATAGCAGAGGTAACAAAGAGTCCTGTGGCACCTTAAAGACTAACTAAAGTATTGAAGCATAAGCTTTCATGGGCTAATACCCACTTCGTTGGATGCAAGCAGTGGCACCATTCTAGGGACACCATTCCAGGTAAGGAATGGTGTCCCTAGCCTCTGTTTGTCAGAGGGAGGTGATGGATGACAGGAGAGAGGTCACTTGATCATTACCTGTTAGGTTCACTCACTCCGGGGCACCTGGCATTGGCCACTGTTGGTAGACAGGATACTGGGCTGGATGGATCTTTGGTCTGACCCAGTATGGCCATTCTTATGTTCTTAAAGTGATATAGAGCCCTAGTGTGCGTGCAGTTTTACTGGCATAAAGGTGCCTATCGTGGTCTAGCTTATTCCTATAGGGAAAGGACATGAAACCAGTAAAATTGCATCCATGCTAGGGGTGGTAGTGGTGGAACAATTCTGGTTAAAAAAAACAACACTCCCCTAACTGATCTAGTTATACTGGACCAAAAACTGTCTGTAGATGAAAACTCCCAGAGTCTCTTGAGATAAGTGACCAAAAACGTCTGCAGAACAAAGATTGCCTCATGCTGCAAAGCTGAGATCTAGGGTTCTTCACAGCTTGGGAAGCCCAGCGGGCTTGTTTGAATCTGGGGTTTTGTTCTGGCATATCATGAAGACAGGGGCCAACTACCAAATTCAGATTTGGAATTTTCCCCCCTATGTTCAGGGATCCATGTTGCATTTTTCAGACCCGTCTACTTACAAGCAGGCAGCACAACACCTGTTTTAATGGCACCAATATGTAACCAGGCAGCTAAATGCCAGACAAAATGCCAGACATGTTACCCTAAATGCCAGCGTTCCAGGACCTGAAAGCAAACCGAAAGACTTTGTCATCGATGAGATCCTTCACCGGGCCATTTACTTTGTCTACATTGCCTTAATTCAGCTGGAAGGAACGGCTGTCCCTTTACGTCTTTCCCAGATATATGCTCCTCTTAAGACATTATCAGCTTGCCAGCAGGTGCTTCCATGCTGGCCACAGCTGCTCAGAAGCTGTCAGCCTTCTCCAGTAAAGTGTTAAACCATACTTCAGATGAGATCAGGTTGTTGTTTCTCTCCCCGCCCCCGGATGCTGCAGCAAGTGTTTTATGTTTGCTGTGTGCTAAAATGACACAAATATAATGTTTTTTTTCTCCTCTTGCTCATATTTGGGGGACTGTTCTCTCCGGGGGAGGAAAAATCAGACAATTGGGCTTCTTCTACAGAATCAGAAAGTACCACGAGTCTCATGAGACACTCCCTGTTCTGACCAATTGTTCTGTTCCTATCAGATGAGCATCATAACTTGCTGGTGCTGAGGAAACCCCAACCTCCCTGGGGACCTCGGTGGAATTTCTGTTTTCACTAGTTTCTTCTGTTTTACCCGCTCTTCTCTACATTCCCAGTGCCGCAGCAACATACCCGCAGGAGCTGCAAGTCAACAGATGTGCATTCTATTCCTAGCCCTGCCTCTGGCTCACTATGTCAGCTTGGGGCGTGTCACCTCCAGAGAAAGTTTTCAGAAGGGGCCACTAAAGCTTTTGGTGCCTCCGTGTTTTGAGTCTCCCCCCCACCCCCCCTGAGATGTGTAGGCGTCTCCAGCTGGGCTCTCAAAATGAGGAGCCACTTTTGCAAATTTGGCTGCTTAAAAAAAAAATCATTTTATGCCTCAGTTTCCCTCTCTGCAAAATGGGGACAATCATACTTCCGCCTCTGTAAGGAGCGCTGAGATCCTCCAGATGTGCTAGGAGTTGTATTACTATACCATCCAAGCACAGGGAACAGGCGTGTCTTCTCAGTGCTGTAGATAATGAATGAATAGATATCCCCTCGTATCCAGAACTGTTTGTGGGCTGTCGCATCAAGAGGGGAGCTGGCCTCGTTTGGAGAATGACCTGTAAAAACTACCAAACTCCTTTCCAATTTCCGTCTGCTCATGCTGGGGATACCGACTGAACAGCTGATGCCCGGGAATAAACTTTTCTCATAGGAGGTCTATGTAAGCACTGACCCTGTTATTAATGAGCCTGGATTTGTTATAGGAAGGACAAAGGTCAGCACAGCTTGACTCACCGTGTCTCTCCGACACACCAGATACAATGCTGCCACATTGTGGTGTGTTCCTATTGGTTCTGCCGCACACAATGCTCATGCCGTATGCTTGCCTCCTGGAATGGAGCATTCTCACTGTCTCTCCAGAGAGAACAGGTCACTTGATGACCCACACGCTTCTCATTTGCACACACACCCAGCCTGATGTTTTTGCGCGCACACCAGCAAAAAGACCCCACATCAATGACTGTAAATTACAAACAGGTTGCATGTTGCAAGAGCTTTTTTTAAGCCCGGCTGATTGGGCTTCATGCAAAGTCATATAGAATTTAGTGGGAGTTTAGGGGAAGGCAGGATTTGACTTCCTTCAGTTGCAGATATAAAGCCGCTCATTGTAATCACTGATGTCATTTGGGACTCAGTTCTCCAGACCCCTGCTCAAGTAAGGAGTAGCTTTCAAGGAGTCTACATGGCCGACAAAATGCTTTCTGGATCAGGCCTCTGGTCTCCCTAAAAAAATCAACCTCTTGTCTCTTAATCTACTGCCATGTTCCCAATTTTCTTCTCCTCCTCCCTCTCCCCTTCCTTCCTTCCTTCTTTCCTTCCTTCCTTCCTTCCTTCCTCCGAAAATCCCAGAGCAGGGCAGGAAATTAACCCTCCACAAAGAAGCTTTGGTGTCACACGGGCTTTTTACTCATTTATTGTACAGTGATTATTGGGGGAGGGGGGAATGGATGGAGAGGGCTGGGCAGGGAGAATAAAGTTATTCATTTAGTAGGCACAAGGAAGTTCCATTTCAGAAGAGCCTTAAAGCAACAGAGTAGAAATAAATGCGTCGGGTGGGAACTGCTACCGTCTGTCTGTGTATCCATCAATGTCACAGCTTCTGCCTCATATTAATATCCCCACAGGGCTGGTTCTAGGTGCCTTGGGGTACCCTCCTTGGGGGGCAAGGAGGGTACTCAGGGGGGTCTGGATATCACTATTTTAGAAAATAGCCTTCCAAGGGTTCCCGGACTAGTTAGATCCTCAGAAACTCTTGGATTTTAAGTGTGTACAAAAGTAACATTTGGCTACTGTGTCAGTATTTTGTCATTGACAAGTCGGCTGTTTAACACCAGATAACTCTGTACATATTTTGGCCTTTCTTACAGTCAGGGACACCTTGAGGATCATTTGAGGGGATGTGTGTCCCTTTTTCCCCCTCCCCTGCTAACTCTGGGCCTATGTCTGGTGTTACCAACTACAAGGTGCACTGGAGTATCATCAGTGTGTTTGGAGGCTATTCTAAATCTAGGGAATAAATGAATGAGCTGTCCAGGAAGGCTGTCTCCAGAGCCATTCCCTTGGCTGCTCAAGGCTTTCTCGCTTTGCCAGGCCGGAGACATTCTACTACAGCCTGGATGTCTCTGTTCCCTGCTTCTTTTCAGACCTTGGGGGTTCTCTGCTAGGAACCCATTTGCCTGTGTGTATCGGACGAGTCCGGCCTTTTGGGAAACTGCATCCCACTGCGAGCCTGGTTGTGCTCCAGGCCCTGTGCTGGCTTAGCTGTGTGGGCACAGTGTAGACACAGAATATGCCGAAAGAAGGAGTTCTTCTGCGGGCACGGTAATGCCACCACCGCAAAGGATGTTAGCTAAGCGGACAGCAGCGCTCTTCTGTCGGGTGTGTCTACCCCGAGGGTTTTGTTGACACAGCTGTATTGGGCAGGGGGCCTGATTTTTTTTCACATTCCTACCTCACGTAGCTCTGCCAGCATAATTTTGCAGTGTACAGAGCCACTGTGCAGTGTGGATTCGTGTGCTTTTAAAACCCCATGCATAGCGAGGCTAGATAATATTTCAGCGGCGAATCCCCCATCAGCTCCTGACAGGGTCAACCAGGACTCCTGCATGGGGCTGTCTCACCATTCTCGGGGCACGGCTACAGCTCAGTTTTGGACTGTTACCTGTTCATGCTCACGAGAGGAGTCGCTTGACAGTCCCTCTGACTGGCGGATCACCGCCAGAAGCAACACGCGCGCCTCACGTCATGCAGTTCCTCGCCTGCTGCAGTTCACCTCCATCTTTATGTGGCGGAGTGAGGTGGGAATTCAGTCTCTGGTCAATCCTGGGGTGCTCTGAGGGTCTGTCTGCACTGCAGATGGGAGCGTGACAGACACACTGCTTGAGCTACCGCAGGTCTGTCTACTCAGGCCAGGAGGATGCACCCAGCTGCATAGTAGAACTGACCTGAGGGGGCAATGAGTTGCAATCGGGTTTGTGGTGTGGACACCTGGACAGAGAGCTACCTGGTCACTTCATACAGGTCACCACACAACCATCAGGTCATAACAAGTTTGGGTAGGTGATGAATGGGACCGAATTTTAACCAGTTCTTAAATAGAGGCACTCTATGTCATCACCCATCCCGTCTCCACTGCTGCATTAAACCACACCAAACACCTTTCACAATTTCTTCTGGAGTGATTTGGATCACTTTGGAATTATTAATGCTCTTATTAGAAGAAGGACAGGAAAAAAAAAACCAGGAGAGAGGAAGTGCGGTTCAGTAATTAGCTCAGTGGAATGGGGACTAGGACTCCAATCCAGGAAAGCCCACACTGGGGAGGACACAATAAATAAAGTCACTTTACCTCCCGGGAGCACCAATGTCATTCTGTCAACCTGACCATTCAGGGCCATGCCAATAACTCAGGAAAACGACTGACGAAAGTCCTGATCCTGCAAACATGCATGTGCTTGAGTGTTGGCCCATTGATGTAATTCGTGTATGCAAATGGTTGCCACAGCAGGGTGTGAAGACACAAGAGGGAAAGGTGAGACATGATACACACAGTACTGTCAAACATACAAGATACATATTTTCAGAAGATTAGAGACTTTGTTTCCTTCTATTTCTTTGTTATAACAGGCCAGATCTTCAGCAGGCGGGACTTCGGACAGCTCCGATGAATGGAGCGCCATTGATTTTCATGAGCTGAGGATCTAGCTAAATTCATGTAGTTGCAGCTCGTAACAGCAGGAGGCAGAAATGTGATTTTGAAGTTGATGATGTCCCTTCATCACCAACTCTTGTCAATTAAAGGCCAAAATAGGAACCCTTTATTCCTAGAGATCAGCCATTACTCACAGGAGTAGCCCCATTGAAGTCAATTTCTGTGAGCAACTGCTCATCAATGCAAGTAAGCCAGTCACAATCTGACTCTACCTATACTACAGTGCACTTGAAGTAGATGCGAAAAACAAGTTTACTCTGGTATCATTGGTTACAGCACGGCATACAATATATGCATCATACTTACTTTATCATGAATGGCAATGTTAACGAGAGAATGCATAGTATTTGCATTCAGTGGTTTCTACTGCTTGGGTTAAGATTGCACTTTTCAGAGTGAATTTTCTAGCTGGAGAATGCACCATTACGCATTATGAAGAATTATTATTGAGAGGCAGTCTTAACTAGGATTTCTAAACTATTCTACATTTAACTTTCTTGACTATAACTCTTTTTTGAAAACTGTTGTTTCCCAGGTGAGAAATGACTTGTTGATATGCAGCAAATAGTAATACGGTGTGATTTCCTTCCCGTTACAGATATTGAAGCAAAGTGCACCTAATGGATGTATTTTTTACAGGGTGGAGGTTACATCTGTGTACAAAAACAAAGCTATTGTGGCAGTTGCATTACAGATGAAGGGCTGGCTTTTGCGCCAGCTAAATCAATGGGACTTTTGCCACTGATTTCAGTGAGAGCAGGATTGGGAGCTGAATTGCCATTGTAATGAGTAACTAAGGAATAAATATTGACATAACTAGGTCAATAATGGTGGTGTCTTTTAAGTGCTAAAACTGTGCATTAGACAATAGTGTGTGTGTGTGGGTGTGTGTGGGGGGGGTCATGCGCATTGTAACTGCAGTGTAGCTACAGTACCATGAACGTAGCATCATTTATTTCCATTGTTTGTGTTACAGTAGCTTCCATAGGTCACAACCAAAATCAGGATCCCATTGTGCCAGGGGCTGTACATACATATAATAAGTAAGACTTCCTGCCCCGAAGAATGTTCAATCTAAATAGACAAGCCAGAAAAAGGATGGGAGGGGAAACAAAGCCATGGAAAGATGAAGAGACTTGCCCAAGGTCACCGGATAGCTCAGTGACAGAGACTAGAACATAGGTCTGCTAACTCCCAGTCCAGAGTCTTAATCAGAGAGAAAGGGGGAGATATATAACAGCTACCCTCAGTCCCCCGGCCCCCCAAAAAATGAGTAGAATCAGGCAAAATCTAACTAGAAATGCTTAAGCAAACTCCCAGGAAGGAAAGTCAGCATAATAGGGAAAGGGATTTGTTCTCACAAAAAGGTATTCGTGGTTAAAGCAGCAGCCGGGAATGCTGGGATATGCCTCCAAGAGACACCCGCTGGCGTGGACCAGAAATGGAGCCATTCCCACATGAACAGCGAGAGAGAGAGTTGTGTTCTGCCTCCATGCAATACGTGAAATGTGTAAGTGGTTATGGTCCCTCGAGGCACCCGGGCATAGTACTATATATAGGACTGTTCCCAAATTGCAGTACATCTTCCCTTGGCTGTAGCATTATCAGAGTGGAGGGATTTTTTAAACCAGCCCACTCCAAGCTATTTTCCTTTGTTCACTGTGTAACCAAGTGTTAATCATTGTGTGGCAATGAGATCAAAATCCACGGTGGAAGTAATCAAAGTAACTGTGTGTAAATAGAGAGGTTTCTGGGAAGTAACCATTGTGTTTGGTTTTTCAAAGCATAATAGTACAATTATTTTTACTTTAAAGTGGTTTAGTTCACCAAAACTCCTTATTTACCAGGTAGTGGATACAAATAGGTACTGAGCATGAGATGAACTCTATGAGGATCACCCATTGAGTTTAGTGAGACTCTTTGGATTTGCAATAAAACACCCGGGGCTAGCCTGGATAAGATGACTTGGCCTGTGGGGATGGGGCTGCAGGGCTACAAAATTGCACTGGAGACATTTGGGCCCAGAGTGGAACTCAGGCCCTGGGAGCCTGCAAGGGTGGAGGACCCCAAACCCCGGGCTCCAGCACCAGCCCAGATGTCTACCGCGCCGTTTTATAGCCCCACTGCCCGCGCCCTGCAAGCCTGAGTCAGCTGAGGTGGGCCCGCCACTGGTATTTTACTGCAGTGTAAACAGACCCTTCGAGACCCTTCGAGCTATAGAGGTTGGCCGATTAGTACAGGATGTCCCTGGGTCAATTCCATGTACAGTAGACTCTCGATTATCCAGGATTGGGTTAACCAGGATGTGGAGTAACCAGGATGTCAAAAAACAACTACGTGTAACTTGCAGAGCTGGCTCTGGCTTTGTTGCCACCCCAAGAACACACAAAAAAACACCCCACCAGGGCACAGGGCAGCCAGTGAACCAACACCCTCTCCCCTCGGCGCAGGGTGGCTGGAGAACCAATAACCCCTCCCCCTATTTCCTATGGATGGTGATTATCCAGGATTTTATTAACCAGGATTCATTTTTTCCCTATCATCTTGGATAATGGAGAGTCTACTGTATTGGCCAAGCTGGCCACTCTCACCCTTGAAGAACGGCAAAGAGGAACGTGCCCTTTGCCTGCAAGTGTGTGGACAAAGAACGCACTTGTATAAATGTTTCTTTGAGGGCTTGATTCTGCAAGGATGCTGAGGGCCTTCTGGGTATTCTTACACCTGCCTCAGGGCAAGGAGGGGGAGGGTAGGACAAGATGACTTCTTGTGGTTCCTGCCAGACTTACATTTCTATGATCTTATTATTCTGGTAGTTACTGGTTTTCATCTTCTTTTGTCCTACAGGGACGTTAAGATGCCTGGGTTTCTTCTCCCTCGTCTTTGCATCTGCAATTGATTTCACACGGTACTGGTTCCACATCTTTCCCCCCACTATGTTAGGGGCTTTTTTTTAATGGCTTCCTTCCTTTTCATTATTTTTGTCCAACAGCTATTTGTTCGGTAATCTCTCTTTAGGGATTAGCACACTAATAGGCAGTCAACAGAACAAGAAAGAAAGAAACGTAAAGGATGAATACTTGGGAGAGAGCATTAATCTTTTCATGTCCTGATTCTAGTCCGGTCTCTCTGCTACATATATGTCGATTCTACCGGACACATCTACAGCCTTATCCTGCAAAAGGATTTTGGAGGGCTTTGTAAACGTTAAGGGCACCTCTATACTTACAGTGCTTCAGGGCACAGCTGTATCAGTCAGTACAGCTGTGTTGTTGCAGTGCGTGTAGTGGAGATGTTCTGTTCTGACAGGACAGAGGTCTCCTCTCAACACGGAAAACACCTCCCCACAAGCGGCAAAAGCTGTGTCTACAGGAGAAGCTCTCCCGCCGACATAGTGCTGTGCATACCAGCACTTATGTTGGTGTAATTTATGTCGCTCAGGGAGGTGAAAGGGAGGATGGTTATTCACACTCTTGAGCCATCTACATTTTGCTGACATAGGTGGCAGTGTAGACATAGCCTCAGGGCATGTCTACACTACCCGCTGGATTAGCAGGTAGTGATCAATCTATTGGGGATCAATTTATCGCGTCTAGTGTAGATTCAATAAATCGATCCCCGAGCACTCTCCCCGTCAGCTACGGAACTCCTCCGCTGTGAGAGGCAGAAGTGGAGTCGACAGCGGAGCATCAGCAATCGACTCGCTAGCACGTCGACCCTCCCACCCCACCCCAGTGTAGACCTCACCTCAGTCTCCCAATGGCCATGTGAGCTAGGGAAGTATCATCAACCCTATTTTGCAGACAGGTAAATGAAGGGAAGGAGAGGTTGACTTTTGCAAGGTTGTACAATGATTCAGTGACAGAGTTGTTCTAACCGTTTCAAAGCATTCCACTCGTCCTTTATATCTGTGGCCCCAATCCTGAAAACACTGACTTCTACGTGTGTTCAGTTTTAACCCCATTAATGCTTCCATTAAACTCAATGGGTCTGCTTGCATGTTGGACTTAGGCACGTGGGTAAAAGTTGGCCAGATTGGGGTCTATATTGCTCTGCTGGTATTGTTTTCTCCTCCTCGGTTTGGCTTGGATTAAATACCATCAGATAGCATGCTCTCATGTCTGAAAACAGAGCACATGCGCAAATGTACATGGGAATTCAAGCAAACAAGATGGCTGACAACAGACACATCAGACTGTGGAGGATTTCCCTCCCCCCCCCCCCAAATACACCTCTGCTAGTCTTTTGAAGAAAGTTTATTTGTTACATATATGGGCCTTAGTCAGGTTTTATGCTTTTCATTCAGTTCTTTCCCAGAAAACCTCTCCATCTATTTTGTCATTTAGGACTCATTTAGCACTGTATTAAAAGCTTTTGAAAAAAACGTTTTTTTCCTGAAAATTGCCACAACACATTTTAGTAGGAATCTGTTAAAAGCATTTTTCCCCCTCTTGTGACTGCGTATTAAACACTTTTTTCAGACTCATTCTTCTCACTTCTACCAAGCAGACAATGGAACTACTCATATGCATACAATTAAGCACAAGGAAAAACAGCTCAATAATTGTGTGTGAAAAACCTTGCATGCTGTTAATATTCCTAAATAAGTAATGCCTGTGAAATAAATTTACAAAAAGTTATGCATGCCTCTAGCAGTGTTTTAAAATACCCACACAATACAGGAATGTATGAAAGCAAATGATTTCAAAGTCCTAACATGATCACACAATCTGTCCTCAGTTAGGCCCTGATTCTGAACAATTAAGGTAAATAGGAGGTTTTTTATTGACTTCATTGTGCATCTGATCAAGACCTTACTCCTTTGTAAGCTCAGTTAATTCAAATGGGTTTCATGGGTGTAACTCAGGGTAGAATTTGTGCTCTAATGTAGTTCTGATTATAATACTTCTTAGTAGACCTGGTGGGAATTCTTTACTGAAGGCTTTTTCACCAAAAAAAATCCAGTTCTTTGAAGCCAAAACTGTTCACGAAACAGTGTCAGTTTGGACATATCTCCCGACAAAAAGGTTTTGGAAAAGAAAGTTTTGAAATTATGAAAATGTCCTGTTGTCCCATTTTCGAACCAATTTTTGGAGTCAAAACAATTTTTTTGTTTTGAATTTTTAGTACATCTAAACTAAAGAAAGATTTAAAAAAGAAAAAAAAGTCAAAATTGGAACAAAATGTTTCCAAATTACTTCAACAAAAGTTTTCTATTGACCTGAAACAAACAATTACAGTATTTTAGTATCTCAGTTTGAGATTTTTGATTTTTTTGTCCTGATTCGGAAAAAGGATTTCTGTTGAAATCATTATAGTTCTCACAGACTGGGAAAATCGTTATGTGTCCAGCCTTACATCTTGGTACAGGAAGTGCCTGTCGGATGCACTACCCAGAATCCTTCTCAGGAATGTAAGTGTACTTGTCTTTGGACAGAGAAAATAAAACAAGGTGGATTATTAGCAGCAAATCTCAAGGTACTCACTTTACTATTGGTAATGATCTGGGACTCCCTCCTCAGGTCTCATGGTAGCACCTTTCTATGCTAGATACATACAGCAGAGGGAGCTAGTATAGTTATTCAAAAAGGCAATAGAGTTGCTAGATTTGCTCCTGAAAGGTGTATGGGTTGCAGGAAAATGTGGTTCAAAGGTTTAATAAAACAGTATTACTAGCCCTCCCCCCTCAGCATTCAAAAATCATGGATCAGTCTGCCCCAAAATCAGAATTTTTAAAAAAATAACTTTGGGGTCTTTTAATTTGCCTTCTGGAGTTTTTGATCCTTTAGGATTCATGAATCAGAGAGGTAGCCGCATTAGTCTGGAATTGCAGAAGTGACAAAGAGTCCTGTGGCACCTTAAAGACTAACTAAAGTATTGAAGCATAAGCTTTCATGGGCTAATACCCACTTCGTGGGATGCATCCGATGAAGTGGGTATTGGCCCACGAAAGTTTATTCTTCAATACTTTAGTTAGTCTTTAAGGTGCCACAGGACTCTTTGCCACTTTTAGGTTTCATGTTTTCCAGCTTTTCTAAGCCAGCACAAGGGCTAGAAAAGTACCATTTTTAATGAAAGATGAAATTCTCTCACATTCACATGCTCCCAAGAAGTGGGGCTACCCAACAAGACACCAGATAACATGAGACTCCCAATTCGATCCTAAGAGTTGGAAATACTGGCGAAGGAACAACAAAAGGAGTAGACTGACTATTTATTCAGTGTATGGCGGCATTTGGAAGCTGACCTCTCATGGTTTCACAGCCTCTCTCCTGATTGATTTATTTGCTCTTTATCCTAAAGCCTCAGCTTCTGGAGTCACGTGACTATGGGTCTCAGTTTTATTTTATTTTTTTAAAAGTTAGTTTCTAGCTTTCACACCCATGGAGAAAAGCTTGAGAACACTATACCTAAAGGCTTGAGAAAGCAGAAGGCAAATAAAAAGAACCCCGAAATAAAACCCTCATGAATCTGAAGCCAGTTTTAGGACTTCATTTCCCAGATTGACGATTTTTGAGCAGTTGGGGTTGGTAATGGTGCAATATACGCCCCCTACAGGTAAAAAGAAATATGACACATGCAACTCCTTGGGGACCCTTAGCAGCTGGAGCTGTGTGGAATGTCTGCCACACAAGCCAAATGGATGTATGATTCACCCTGGTTTCATATTTCATCAGAGACCGGCAACTCAGGCCGCGGTTCGTTTTCAAGCCCATCCATTCTTTGAGCTGACCCTAGTTGAAGTGAGACTGGTCTGATGTTTGGTTTTACAACAGGTGGAACTTGGGGGCTGGTCGAGAGTTGACGGTGATGGTTCCATCTCAGGAGGAAACTCTGCCCGTGTCTCCATTTTATTTGGATTCTTAGAAAAGTTCCTATTCACTGCTGGCCAAGGGAAATGTGCTGCTGTGTCGAGAGCCCCTTCAGGCTACGTGGAGAGTATGGGCTTTGTCCAGGCTCTTCAGAGATACAAATTTCACCGCTAGGCGATGAACAATAATAACCCATCTTATCAATACAGCCACCGCCAGCTATCCACTCTGCTCATGCTATCAGCCTATCAGGAGCAATAAATTCTCATCACTGCCTTCTTGAACCCGCCTCCCTCTTGAAAGCCTGGGAAAGAAGACAGGCCATACCCCACAACCAGAAGGTCAACAAACATTGGTCTTGCTCAGGGGCAGATTTAAAAACAAAGTTCCCCATGGGCAAATTAAGGGGAGCCCAGGATTTGGCGTAGGCAGAAGGAGGCATGAAACAAACTCTGCCCCTGAATTGGTGCAGCATTTCTTGTTCTTTTTTCGTTAGTTATTTCTACCTTTTGCCCCTTCACGCTCCCGCTTTTATTGTTCTGTTCTTTCCTGTTCTTCTATTATTTTCTCCCTTCCTGGACCACTTCCCAGATAGGTCCCTGGAAAGGAATCCTGAGTTCTATTCCCATCTCTGTGACTAGGCAGGGCAAGTCATGACGTCTCTCTACACCTCAGTTTCCCCATCAGTAAAATGGCAATAATGATCCTGGTCTCCTTTGTAAAGCACTTTGAGATCTAATCTAGCTACACACACACACACAGACAGACACAGACACAGACACAGACACAGACACAGACACACACATACTACACCCAGGGCTATAGTCCTTCTGCACATGAATTTACTGAAGTTACAAAAGGTGTTGCATTTGGAAGGACTGCAGTACAGGCTAGTAAGTGCACTGTATGTAATATACAGAGGGCCTGATCCCAAACCCATTGAAGACAATGGGAATCCTTCTGTTGGGTTCATTGGATTTGGGCTTAGGCCCACACTGAGTAATTGAAAAGAAGTTTCTTCAGCACTATCTCTATGCTCCTTTTAAAGCTACACCAAGGAGTCAGTTTCACACTCTGTATCTGAGGTTGCTGTCTTATTTATACCTATCAGAGGCATCCAGGGAAAATTATGGTCTAGTTTAGATTTATATTCAAACCATTCTGTATCTCCAATCCTCCCCCCCCCCCCCGCCACATTGCCTCTTCCCCATCCCTCTCCAGAATACATTTGCATCCTTTAAATGGTCTTATTTATTCTACATGTTGGAATATAGTTATCTGAATATTAATTATGGCTTTAGTGAAGTTCATCGGTTGAATGCAGGAATTGAGAATTCTTCCTCAGTTGCAGCCACCTGCTTAGATTTCTGTGTTTATCTGCTTCACTGAGTTTAAATCAGTTTCTGTAAGTGAAAGTCTGTTGCTTTGAGCAGATGTTAATGCTCAGAAATAGTGTACAGTCTGCTATTAGCATATGTACCATAATGCTAATAAATAGAGGCATGTAGCACCCTTGAAGGTGATTCTGATTTCGATTGCTCTCCCCTCCCTCCACCCAATCCGCCTTCCTTTGGAGTACATGTTGCCTGTAAGCAAGAGACCCTTCCTCACCCTGGCTCCCACCCCTGGTGAGACTTTAGGAAACGGTCTGGTCTGTTTATACTACAGTGGGATGATTAATGATATTGTATATTGTAACTAAATTGTACCGCTATTATCATCAGGTCACAGCTGACAACTAGATATATCATCTCTGGGGTTTATATACAGATAACACATTTAACTATGTGAGTAAGTGAAGGCTCACTGTTCTGCTAACGCTAAAGGAAATGTTTCCACCTACTGGATGTTGGTAATGTACCGCAGATGGGGATTTCATGACAGCAGCCGCCATTGGGTACCGCAGCCACAGTGGCCGGGGCATCGGTGGTATTCCTATTATCATCCATGGTTTAGAGCCGCTACCCAACAAGGGCTATGTCAGCACATAGCTGCATGGGGTGTAGACATTTACTACAGCTATGGAGGGGGTTTTCCATCACTGTAGGAAATTCACCTCTTCCAGAGGTGGTAGCTAAGTCAACAGACGAGTTAGACTGTCAGTCTAGATGTGTCTACAGTGAGGGAAAGGTCGACCTAAGTAAATCACCCAGAATGTGAGATTTTTCACAACCCTAAGTGATGTAGCTAGGTCAGCCTATTTTTTAGGCATAATCCAGGCCTTTGTTTTTGTTTTCCCCCAAGGATTTGGAATAATCCATCTATGAAAATGGACAATCATTTAGAATAAAATGGGCACAGACAGCAGCCTCCCGCAAAATTTCCAATCAAAATGACTGGGTGTTTGATAAGGTCTGGTTCATTTATTTCTAGCCTGAGCTCCCTATATATCCTCTGCCTTTCAGGGGAAGTCGTGAAGCAGATCCCCTAATGGATTTTCATGTTTTCTCTAGTCCGGTCAGAGTGGGGAGGGTGGAAAACCTCAGGAGAAAGCCAGGGACTTGGAGCTTCCTAGCCGCATTTCTAGAGACCACGGCTGCAAACCTTACTCCCGCAAGTAGTCGTTCATGTGCGTCATCCCCTCCACCTTCAATTGGAAGACTGGCATAGAATCATAGTATATCAGGGTTGGAAGGGACCTCAGAACGTTCTAGTCCAACCCCCTGCTCAAAGCAGGACCAATCCCCAACTAAATCATCCCAGCCAGGGCTTTGTCAAGCCTGACCTTAAAAACCTCTGAGGAAGAAGATTCCACCACCTCCCTAGGTAACCCATTGCAATGCTTCACCACCCTCCTAGTGTTATTCCCTAATATCCAACCTAAACCTTCCCCACTGCAACTTGAGACCATTACTCCTTGTTCTGTCATCTGGTACCACTGAGAACAGTCTAGATCCATCCTCTTTGGAACCCCCTTTCAGGTAGTTGAAAGTAGCTATCAAATCTCCCATCAGTCTTCTCTTCTGTAGACTAAACAATCCCAGTTCTCTCAGCCTCTCCTCATAAGTCATGCACTCCAGCCCCCTAGTCATTTTTGTTGCTCTCCTCTGGACTCTTTCCAATTTTTCCACATCCTTCTTGTAGCATGAGTAAGGACTAGTCGTGTAAGTAAGGGTTTACAATATCAAGCCTAAGGATTAGTTGGGAAAGTTTTGGCTGAGCAATTATTCACACTGAATTGAGCCTCTACCCTTTTTGCTACTCGTCCATCAGCAACTGACACATGCCATGCTAAGTTTCAGCCTAGAAATTAATTACTACCATTAATATCTAGGAGCATCTCTGGGCCAGACTCTGTCCTCATCTGCACCAATATAAATCAGGAGCATCCGCCACGAAGTCATTGGTGTTACACCAGAGTAATCAGAATCAGGCGTGTGATCAGAATCCGGTGCGTGGTCTGTATGGTGACTTACAAACAGTGGGCGTGATCTCCTCTCCTGTGTAAACCTTTGCTGACAGCTATAGTGAAGTGAAGAGCAGGTTCAGGCTCATTAATTGATACTCACAACAGCCTTGTGAAACACAATGGCTGCCATTAAAAGTCAGTGTTTACCCACAATCCTCCCACCAGACTACAATCCCTCAGATACCACAGTATGTTCCTCAAACTTAGAGAGGGAAATAACTGGCCCTAGATACCATGGTGCAATAGCTGTTGGTTTCCCTATGGCAATCATTGTAGGCAAGTATTCATCCCATTTTTCACATTGGAAAAGTGAGGCAGAAATCAAGTGATTTCCCCAAGGAGAAAGTGGAAGGAATTCAGTGTCAGAACTGTGGAGTTCCCAGCATGCAGTTCAGTGATGATCTGATACCGCATGCTGCCCATCTTAAAGACATAGTTATTTGAAGTCTGCCAGTAGTTTTCACAATAGTCAGGATAGAAATAATAGAATATCAGGGACCTCAAGAGATCATCTAGTCTAAACCCTACTCAAAGGGGAACCAATCCCTATATTTACCCCATATCCCTAAAGAGCCCCCTCAATCATTGAACTCACAACCCTGCGTTTAGCAGGCCAATGCTCAAACCACTGAGCTATCCCAATCAATGGGAATTAGATGCCTAAACACCCCACAGGGGCTGGGCCCAGAGTGCGAAAGCTGCTCCAAAGCAAGGATGGCAGAGCAGTTGTAATGGTGTAAGAAACTGACCTGGCTCCGCTCAGTCCAAATGGGTTTCTGAGAACATGTGAAAGCTTTGTAAAAGCTCAGCCTTCACAGGACTCCTCCATGGGAATGCTGGGCCTAATCAAACAGAGCTTTTTGATATCTCCTCATCACTAACCCTCACACCAGCCCGCCTGATCATTTAACTTGACAGCATGCACCTTCTATCCAGGATATCCATCATTAAGACAGCTCTTGAGCATCTGATCAGAAGCAACAGGCAACTGGTGTCTGCGGGGCTTAAAACAATGAGGAAAGCTGTCCTCTTTTTAAAACCAGCCCATTGCACAATGTAAGAGTCACAAAATACTGACTGATCCGTATCAATTCATTTTTATTTCACTGACCTTTGGCCTCCCCCCCCCCCACTATAGCTTTCCCTTTCTGTACTTATTGATCCCAAACTAGGCTATTAATCTGGAAAAGATTAGAGATATGTCAAAAAATGCTTGTTGAAAGAAAGAAAGAAAGAAAGAAAGAAAGAAAGAAAGAAAGAAAGAAAGAAAGAAAGAAAGAAAGATGCTATGATAAAAGAGAGAAAGAAAGAAAGAAAGAAAGAAAAAGAAAGAGAAAGAAAGAAAGAAAAAGAAAGAAAGAAAGAAAAGGAAATTTAGAGACAGTGCAAGTGAGATTTGGATGCACACACAAAAAATGGCAGAGACAGAGCTGCAGTGGGGTCTGTGCTTGTGCCGCATGCAATGGATTTGTCGGTGCCACCTCATGTGATGTGTTGCTTTAATGAAAGGTGGTGGGGAGGGGGGAAGCAGCTGAGACTCACTGTCTCTTCCTCGGTCTTCCTTTGAAGGGACCTATGAGCCATAACTCTTTCAGGGCAAATAACAAGCGTTCCCCATCCAAATATAAGCACATTGGCACTTAATCCTATTTTATAAAGGTTAGAGTTTTACATAAATCACTCGCTCTCAATGCACTTTAGTCATCCGCCTTGTGTTAAGTTTCTCTTTAAGCCTAACCAGGCAAGGAAGATTTCTCCCACTGGCCCTTTGGCCATGACCCCACTGAGACTGAATTACCCCCGCCTTCTGCTACTATCCCTGGAGGAATTCATGCTGATGCCAGAGCAGAGTCCCTCGCCGGGTTGGGGGAATGAACTTCATCCTTCCCCCGTCTCAGTCTGGTCCACCCACCCACCAGCCTGGTAGCCTTAAGGAGCCTTGGAATCTAGGAATTCCATCCACTGTCAGATGTGAAAAGAAAAATTGCGTAACCAGGCAGTGACTTACTCAGATCTCTCTGAATTCAGAGGAAGTGGGATGAGCTTCCATTCTGCCACCAATTGTGTGTGACTTGGAAGAGCGGTAGCCCTCTCTGGGTTGAAATTCTGATTCCCTACGGTAACAGGGACAATCCACCAGAAGAGCAATGGCAGAGATATTCCACCCGTTCCCCACCCCCAGCGGGCAAACTGCAACAATTCACAATTGTGTCCCAAGTGAGGTGAACCTATTTATCATTTGTATTATAGGAGCCACCTACAGACCCACACTGAGATTGGGACCCTGTGAGGCAAGAGGCTATACATGGGTGGGGAGTGAACTGGGAACCCCCAGCCCCACTCCTTCTGCCCAAGGCCCTGCCGCTTCCGCTGTCCCCTCCCCACTGGAGACCAGAGCCCCTCCACCGTGGCCACCAGCCCCCGCCCCAGTCCTGGAGTCCCCTCCCCCCCAATCCTCTCAGCTCTAGAGTGCTGGGAGAGTGGGAAGTGCGGCCCCCTCCCAAGCCAAAGCCACGGCACAGGGCGAGCTACAGAGAGAGAAACAGGAAGGGGCCTGTTGCGGACGGAGCACGTGTGGGGTCCTGTGCCGCCCATGGTGTTCTACAAACACATGCCGAGACCCAGTCTCCAAGGAGCTCACAAACTAACTAGAGAAAAGAGACAAAGGGGAAAGGGATGAAATCATTTCACTCTGGTCAGCTCCAGGGTAGGGAATTAAGCTCCTGAGTGCCAATCTGGTGTCCTACCACTAGCCCATGTTATGCCATCAGGTAAACAAACATAGCCCTCATCACTGAAGTATCTGAGTACCTCACAGTCCTCAACATATTCATATTCACATTTCCCCTATGTGGTTGGGTCCCCGGTTTTTACAGCTGGAGAACTAAGCTATACGGAGTATAAGGAACTTGACCACAGTCACCCTGGAAGTCTGTGGCAGAGCACAGAATTCAATCCAGGTCTCTCAAGCAGAGTTGGATGGAATTTGGGGGACTTTTTTTTTTGGCCAAAAAACAGAGTAGGGACAACGGAAACATACAATGAAGTCATGTCGAATTTGCTGAATTGTTTTAGCCAAAACACAAACAAAAATACATTTTAAAAAGGGATATTTGTTTCAATATCTTCAAAATGAAACATTTTGACTTGAAACAAATTTTGAATTTGGCTTCAATTTTATTTTTTAAGACGCTCAAAAAAATCAAAACCAGAATATTTCATTTGACTCGAAACTTTTTTTTTTCAATTTTTTTGGTTCAGTGGAAAGTTAACCCCAAACATTTTGTCCTGTTTTTTTTAATGTGTTTAATCAGTGAACTGAAAAAAAACCAGTTCTTTGCACAGCTCTACTCTGAAGTACTAGGCTCCTAAACACCTTCCTCTCTAGCATACATTGGAAAGAAACCATTGTGACAATTTGCTCCAGGGTTGAATTTGCAATGAGACGGAAAAGAAAAGAAATTTCCCTGCACAAAGAGAAGCAAAATAAATTAAAACGGTTGCTTGGCTCAAAGCCCTGATTTCAGAATCAAGACATTAGAGACAGTAATATCCAGAGCTTGTCTCCCTTGCCAATGCAGAATCCCCGAAATACTGGTTGGGTTTCTCTTTGGTGCACATTGTTTATTTTGGGATCTGTAGTAGTTGTCTGGTCAAATCAGTCGCATGTGCTCAGTGGTGTATGGAGTTACCCAGATTGTTCCAAAGAGCCCTCCCTCTGTGCTAAGCACATCCACAGCAGCAAGTCAGCTGCTTCCCTCAGCCATACCTGTGATTCCTAACCAGTCACCCTCCTCACCCATGTACGCACACACAAAAAGACATGCATTTAAATTTTAAAGTGTCTTCCTCTAGGGTTTCTTGTTAAAGCTGCGATGGAAATAAAGTTGTCCTAGGTTATAGAAACACACAGCCTGTGCTTTCTTTAGTAGAAAGAGAGAATAAGAACGTAAAAACATAAGAATGACCATACTGGGTCAGACCAAAGGTCCAGCCAGCCAGTATCCTATCTACCGACAGTGGTCAATGCCAGGTGCCCCAGAGAGAGTGAACCTAACAGGCAAAGATCAAGTGATCTCTCTCCTGTCATCCATCTTCATCCTCTGACAAACAGAGGCTAGGGACACCATTCCTTACCCATCCTGGCTAATAGCCATTAATGGACTTATCCTCCATGAATTTATCCAGTTCTCTTTTAAACCCTGTTATAGTTCTAGCTTTCACAAGCTCCTCCGGCAAGGAGTTCCACAGGTTGACTGTGCGCTGTGTGAAAAACTTCCTTTCATTTGTTTTAAACTTGCTGCCTCTTTGAAACAGAAACTTCAACTTGGCCTCAAAGTTATCCCAAGCATGACAAAAAGGGGGAGACACTATTTAAAACAACTGTTTGAGACCTAAGAAAGAATGAAGAGCAAACAGGACGCCCCCTGCCTTAATAGCGTTTGGGTGCAGGTTTGGATCTAATTTTCAAACATACGCATGGTAGGTTGCTCACCCTGGTAGGCGCCAGGATTGTGCATGCTGGCTGGGGTTTTGTACATGCAAATGGACGAGTCATTATGTGATGCATGGCAAGCCAATTCCATGCTCACATACCCAATGTGAGTGCAGTGTCATAGTATCTGCACACACCAGTCAGGCATGCAGCTGAGTACATGGAAATGGAGCGCGGGAAATGCAACTCAGGATCTGAATGTTTGAGACAGGCAGGAGCTTTTCTTGTGGCTGAAAGATAAGTCCCAGCTGGTGTAGTTCAACCCCTTTGGGCTCTTAGCAGCTGACTGGGCATTTCCATGGCCCGTACACAGCCCAGACCGGGACTGAGGAATGCCTGCTAGGATAATCTCTTTACCATCCTGTCTATGCCAGCCACCGTTCAGGTGCAGCCAAGGACGGGACCAATGTTATTTTATTTTTTAATAATTGGTTAACTCCATTCCACTGGCTGGAGCAATCAATAAAAGGACAGCTCTGGCGGAGGGAAACAAACATTACCCACCGTTACAGAGAAATTAGAAAAGCACAACGTATTTTATAAATGCTGCTTTTAGGGGTATCAAAGGGAGAAGACAGTGGGGTAGGGTTAAGATTGAACATAAGAATGGCCGTACTGTGTCAGACCAAAGTCCATCCAGCCCAGTATCCTGTCTACCAACAGTGGCCAATGCCACGTGTCCTGGAGTGAGTGAACCTAACAGGTAATGATCAAGTGATCTCCCTCCTGCCGTCCATCACCTCCCTCTGACAAACAGAGGCTAGGGACACCATTCCGTACACATCCTGGTTAATAGCCATTAATGGACTTAACCTCCATGAATTTATCCAGTTCTCTTTTAAACCCTGTTATAGTCAGAGCCTTAACAACCTCCTCCGGCAAGGAGTTCCACAGATTTAATTGCACATACTATAGGGATTTAGAAAGTAATGTGCTTTCCACAATAGGAAGGACACAGCAGCTCAGTGCAGGATTTGGAGTCGGTTTCCCCACCTTGCATTTATAAAGCTACTTACTCAAGTGGTGTAAATTAGCGTCACTTCACTGAAGTCAATGGAGCTGCACAGATTCAGAGCAGTTGAAGATTTGGTCCATATGGTATGTTTTATAACTAGACAGACTATTCAGTGTCTGTTTACACAGACTACAGAGTAGACACTAAAAGAAAGTTACTATTACTGTGAGAACAATAGCTTTTTGACTGCCTGACTTTTGCAAGTTTAAATTCATAACTTCATTACATTTAATTTCCTTGATCCCCTCCCCCCCTAAATTAAAGGAGAAACTTTTGAGGATCTGAGCCTATGTAATTTCCACTTATTTCAGTGGAAGTTAGGACTCTAAATACCTTTGACAGTCTGGGCCAAATTGCCTCTGCCTAATAAAGTTAGTCCACTTAAAGACTATGTAGGCTTCAAAGTTTGCATTTCATTAAGCTGCAAGAGGCACAGGAGGTATAAACCTGTCCTTTCACTCTGGCTAACAGGGCGGGAACATGCTGGTTTACATTAAGAACATAAGAACATAAGAACGGCCATACTGGGTCAGACCAAAGGTCCATCTAGCCCAGCATCCTGTCTACCGACAGTGGCCAATGCCAGGTGCCCCGGAGTGAGTGAACCTAACAGGTATGATCGAGCGATCTCTCTCCTGCCATCCATCGCACAACTGTATGTACATAGTGGAAAGATACTTTTCCTTTTTAACATTTACAATCTGTAACAGTTTCATAAAACTGAAATCCAGAGACTTGTAATGGCACCCAATCGCGATGTGTGCAGGGGATCTTTAGGCCAGCCTATCAAAGCAGCTCTTTGCAGTTCATTTAGACATGTACAATCTTCTTCACACAGATTGTCCTGGCTGTAGCAGGCAGACTAGGGAAGGCAAATGAGAAGTTCTCCCACTCAGTTGGGGATATCAACTCATGGGAGGAGACCTCATCAGATACTGCTAAGAATCTTAGCCCATGCTTATTGAGCATGCTCAGAATCAATGGTTTTTACATGCTTACCAATGGTTTATATTTAACTCCCCAAAAAACACTTGGCAAAGAAATGTATCCACAGAAAACAAGCTCCCAGCCCAAGGCAGTGATATATTCAGCTATAACTGACAAGTGCAGGATTAGAAGCAGCATATCATCAACACCTCCCCTTGCTACTACTTAATTTCCATTAAATCTTGCCTAGCTACAGCTGCCCCGTTACAGGACCTTTTTCCCAGCATGCTGTGCTGCGGATGGCCCTTTATATTTGTCAGAGAGTGCTGGGTCCAGCCCTAAAGGGCCAGTCTGCAAATGGTGGCTGCTTCCTGCATCTCTCTGTCCTAGCTGGTGAGTAATCCTAATTCCTGGAATGTTTCTTAGCCCTGAGGTGGGTTGTATGTGCTGAAAGGAAGGAAGGTCCCGAGCTACAGCTAGACTGAAATCCATGGAAGCTAGGAGACTAAATACATTTGTGATTCTGGGCCCCAAGTGTGTCTTCTTCTTTGAAGCCTAAAAGTTTTGTTTCTCTTCCATATCTCAAATGCAGCCAAAGGGATTTTCCTAAACCGGCACTAGCCCCCAGATTCACTTCTGACCTGAGATTAGACAGGGACAATTTCAAACATTGAAATGAGAATTGTTCAGTTTTTTTGTACATGTTCAGAGCTTTCTGAAGTCCTGTTCTCCCACAGCAGGACACAAGTAACCCTCATTAGTCAAGTGTTAGAATGCATTGAACCCTGAACCGGCAGACACTTATACAGACTTAATTTTACATTGGAAGCGCTTCAGGTATGGGACTGTCTCATGCTAAGTGTTTGTACAGCTCCCAGCACAACGATCTCAACTGGGGAGCGATTTTGATTCACACAATAGAATAGGACTCAGTGCCTGTATAAATGTCAGTATGTGCCCCTATCTTTGTAGTATTGGCACTTAGGTACCTACATAAGTATTTGATAGAAATATTCCTTTCTGTCCTACAGTTGTTGAGCAGTGTTCTTTCACTGTAGCATGTTGTTAAACCCCGCTGGAAAAACCAGAGCATCCCCATTTGACAGGTGGATAGATAAGATATGCAAACATCACAGTAAATATTTATTTAGGTTTCTGAGCTATTCTGATGAATGGCTGCATTTTTCCTTTAAAAGTTCCAAGTACTTTGTTTAATGGCAATTCATGGGTCTGTATGACGCGATTGTTTAATTTATTGTATTCTGCTGCTCACAGTTCCATAGAAACCGAAAACTGTCATTTCTTCACCCTTTTTTCACTGTCCCAGTTTTGCAGCTTCATAGCGTTGGTTTCCCTTGTCTGTTTCTTGGGATGTGCAAACCAACTTGTCTTTGTTCTGTTTTATTTCCTTGCATTTATTTACCAGTATCTCAGTCTCCAACCGGAGAAAATAGGCTCTCATCCTGCAAACACTTATAATAATACTGTGCTCTTATGTAAGCAGGGGAATATTCCCGCTGTTGTGGGGAACTCTCCTGGCTTCTGTACTACCCCGGTGAAAAGGGCTAGCGGAAGGATCTGAGTCCTCGCTCCCACTTCCTTTACCCAGAGGCCGCCTGACCTTAAGGGCTCCCCTTCCTCTCTCCTGTCTGGTGGAGTCCTCGTAACCCCAACAAGGCTGGGCCCAGGATTTCTGGGGGGCTCAACCCCAAACCGTGCTGTGGTTACCCAGGTCAGAGGCTAGGGTGTCCCCACTCCAGGGTGCTCCCTCTGCACTGGACACTTCACTGACCCACATAAAACTTACAGCAAATGCAAATTATTTAATTAACAATTTATCTTAAAAATGAACAAAGAAGAAATAGAACGGTTAGGGAAATCCTGCCCCGTGGCAGGGAGCATCACACATAATGTCTCTGGAGTGTCAGGACAGTTTTCAGTCTGTTCCTTGTAGGGCCCAGGCCTCCTCCTTAGCTGTGCTGCAGGGTTGCTGTGACTTGGACGCTTCCTCCGGTGGGGTCCACACCCGCTCCCAGCCTCTGGACGGCTCCAGCCCAGTTCCACCCTCTGTGTCAGCTCCACGCTGCCTCAGCACGACGACTGCTGCTGCTCTGCCTCCAGAACAGCCCCTCTGGTCCCTCTGGCTGTTCCAGCTCTGCGCCCAGCACACGGCTTCTCTGCAGGCAGCCCCTATGTCTTGCCCCCAGCACTGACCTCTCTGCCTCTGGTTTTTGCAGCTGCTCCCAGGGCAGGTCTGTCCCTCTGGGCTGAGCTCTGGCTTTGGGGCTGCAGCTCTGCTCCCAGGACAGGGTCTGTCTCTCTGGGCTGCTTCCCTGGCCCCTCTGGATCTGGCCCAGCTCTAGTCTCCAGCTCAGCTCTGGCTCCTCTCCCTCTGGCCCAGGCAATTCCAGCTCACACATGGAGGACTGGACCCATCCTGCCCTCCTGACTCCTTGATTAGTCCCCCGGCCTTGTCAGTCAGGAGTGCTGGCCTCTCCCCATTGCCCCTGGGGACCGCCAGTCTCGGGGTCCTGATTGACCATTGACCCTCCCCCTCTAGGTCCTGGGAGCTAATAATGAAAACACCCCACTGAGTGTTAGTAAGGGGATAACAGTTCCCTTACACTTATATAGCTCTGTTTAACTTTAAGCACAGGAGGTAGCCAATTGACGTCAATGAGGCTACTCCCGTGCTGAATGTTAAGTGTATGCCTAAGTGTTTGCGGGATCTGGGCCTCAGGTGACTTGAGCTGCCTGGGATGACTACCTTGGTTTGCAGCGGCAAGAGTGCAGCTCAGGATAGGCTGCTCTGGGACTTCCGTATCATTTGCAAATGGCCCCCTTTGTCCATGTGGGCCCTATATAAATAGGGGTGATACATTTCTCCCTTTCTTTTTTTTTAAATGTCCTTTGTGACCGTGTGGATTGAAAATGGTTCCGTTGTAAAGTACACGCCCGATGTTGGGTGCGAGAGACTCCACGCAGACTGGATGCAGCAGCCCTTTGAACTGGACAGAGTGAAAATGGTAGAAGCCTTCCTTGGCTTTAGCGCTTGTGCTCTGTGGTCAGCCCACCCCCTGCTGTGTAATCAACACATTTCCTGACCTGTGTAATCCGGTTCTATGCAGAGTCCACTTTAAATCCACAGGAAGGTCCCTCCACTGTGTCCTAGGTACTTCACTGGCTCCTGACACTGTAGTATCTGAGCACACTCTTTAATGTATGTAGCCTCACAATACCCCCGGGAGGTCAGGACGAGCTGTGATCTCCATTTTAGAAAAGGGGAACTGAGGCATAGAGAGGCTAAGTGACTTGGCTAAGGTTGCAGAGGAAGTCTGTGATAGAGCAAGGAATTGTACCCAGGTCTCGGGGTAAAACCTTAACCCTGGTTGAGGTATAGAGCTTTATAACCAAGCCCTACCCTGGAGCGTACTTTGTAAAGAGTCGGGCAGCCTTGAATCCACCTGATCTACCCCTCTGATACTAGACACCTGATCTCTGTGGCAGCTCAGCGAACTCGGGGCTCTGCAGAATCCAGGGGGCACAAATGGCATCTCTTTCTGAATCCAGGGGTGAAGGAGGGGGATTGGGCCCAGACTGAGGGTTGCATATGGAAAGCTGGGTTGGGGGATCATTCCAATCAAAGGAGCAGCCTAAACGATCAATGCTAAGGGACAATCTCACACACAGGCTTTCTCCCTCGTTCCCCCGCTGCCAGCCCTGATTCAAAGAAAAGCAAACCGATGGGAAAATAGGATTACTTGCCGAGTCACCAGAAATCCAAACAATATTCCATCACGGGTGCTAGGCCAGCGCGCTAATTCATCGCGTGCACCGTGTTATTGGAAGTGGCCCGGCACGCTCGCCAGGCAATAGATCATGATAAAAAATGTAAGTGCTCTGTTATCACCAGGTTAACAAGCTTTGCTATGCAACCCTGCCGTCTGGACAGCAACATCCTTACATAATAACACACAACTCGGAAGGGGAAGGGGTAGCCCCAGCCATTTGCTTCAAGAAGCAAAATCAAATCTTCCTAGCATTTTGTATTTGTGTGTGTGTATCTTCCTAGCATGTAGTGTGTGTGTGTGTATATATCTTCCTAGCATGTAGTGTGTGTGTGTATATATAATATACACACACACACTACATGCTAGGAAGATTTGATGTTTGTACACACATATATATAAAACCATTATACACATATGTATATAACTATATAATATAGTTAACCACTACATATATAGAAAGAAACCCAAGGGAACTCAAGACTAGAATGCAAAGATGTTAGAGTCATTACCTTTTTGTTATTCTTCCCAGTTCATCTGCATGATTAGGAGTGTTAATAACCATGAAATTCACCAGATATTTGCTATTGTTTCATTTCTCAAGAGCTGACAAGGCTGTTCAGATCCGGATAATCAGGATGCACTTTGTTGATAATGTGGGTGAATCAAAAGCCGTCTTCCTGGCTGGCAGATGGGCTCTTACAGGCCGAGAGGGAGAGAGAGGGGGACAGACAAACTGTGCGAGAGAGATGCAGAGCATGGTGCGTGGACTGAGGAGGAGAGAACCGGTGCACCAGACCTGGTGTGTGTGAGAGAGGGCACTGCACGGTGGCAGCGAGCGTCATGCCCAGCTTGCGACACGCAGAGTGTGACACGCGTTGAGAGAGCGTCGTGCCCAGTGGGCTGAGGGCTTGTGGGAGTGCGGGACCAGGTGTGAGAGAGACTGAGCCAGAGTGTGGTGCCGCGGGGGGGATGTGACCCATCGGGGTGGCGCCCGGGATGGATGCCTGTCAGAGGGCATATCCCTGGGGCCTGGTATAGATGGGGCGGAGACGGTGTGTCGTGTTCGGCTGCATGGTCGAGAGGGAAGAGGCCTGAGTGCCTGTGAGCATGTAAATACGGTGACCAGGGAGAAACAGCCACGCAGACAGAAACCAACACAGGGAGCCCCCCTCCACCTGTTGTTCTTGCACTTCACTCCCTTCCTGTTCCCAAGGGTCCCTGCCCACACCCCGCTAGCTGTGTGCAGTGGGGAGAGGCCCTCATCAGCTCTTTGGCTGCCACAATGTGCCCCGAGAGTGCCTGTCTTGAAAAAGGTGCTCGCCTGGGTATTTTTAGCAGGGCCTTTGCGTTCTAAAGGCTGCCGGCTTAGCGCCGCTGGGTACGCTTGGTATAATTTACCTTCGGTGTAACAAGAAATAGGAGCTGACTCAGGGATTAAGGCATGTCAAGTCAACACCAATAAAAAGCCCGGGGAGGATTAGTCAGAGATGAATGCAACGCAAGGCCTGAGTGTTCACTGCGAGGGAAGAAAGCACCTGGTTTCCTTCCTCTGGCTAGCAGTCGGGCAGCGGGCCCCATAGATTGCATGGTGTTATGAGGGCGCCATTTCCTAGAGCAGTGGCAGATTCTTATGACACCCAGCTAGCGTATAGTGTAGCTGAAGTTGTGTATCTTAGATCAAATCTTAGTTGTGTATGTTAGTTCAAACCCCCCATCCTAGTGTAGCCCAAGCCTAAGTCTTGTGTTGTCTAATCCCCACCTGGGCTGCGATTTGGACCGAAGGAGGAAAAATAGCTGGTGATGGCTTTCTGTGAAATCACGGGCCTCACTGACCCCACCTCTCCCCCTAGCTAATTCCACTCTGTCCCCAATTCAGGGAATCCAGGCTAACCTCCCGCTGTGTTTTATGTGACGTCACTTCACCAGAATGTGTGACATCAAATGTGTGAAGGGGTGCGCAGGGCTGGAGGGTTTTATTTATGTGTTTATTTATGCTCCTGTACGTATTCGATGCCTTTGCAAAGCACCATATTCAGAGGCAGTTTGATTCAGGGGGCAGGACAGAGGCAGGATCTCTGCTTTCTATTCCCAGCTGGGCCGTTGACCTGCTGCACAATGTTGGTCAACACATCCCGTCGCTCTACTTCTATTTCCTCTCCCGTTCTTTCTCTGTCCTGTCTGTTTCGAGTGCAAGCGTTCAGAGGCAGGGACGGTCGCTAAGTCTTTTTACGGCACCCAGCACAGTGGCCCCTTGATAGCGATTGTAGCCTGTAGATGCTCCTGCAATCCAAATAAGAAATGGTCATACATTTGAAATTCACTGGCTACACAACAAGCCTGCAGCAGAAGCAGCAGCCATGCGAGCTTCTCCATGCTTCTGCTTCATCTCAAAATAGAGTTCAACAAGAGTGAGGGGCCAATATGGTCTCCAAGGTACAAAAATGTGGGTCTGGAATTCTATAGGGTCACAAGGTCCTCAGTTCTATAGCTGTCTCAGCAGTGATATACATGTGTTTAAAACATTATGCAGGTGAGTAGTCCAGGGGGTACTGAGGCATAGAGCGGCTAAATGACTTGACCAAGGTCGCAGAGAAAGTCTGTGACAGAGCAGGGAATTGCACGCAGGTCTCCCAAATCTCAGGCTGAAACCTTAACCCTGGGCATAAGCCTGAGTAGGGTGATACAAGTCACTTGTCTGATGTAGGTATATGGTTAATTATTTAGAGGAAATTTGTGCCTGGAGTGTCCAGGCAGGATCGGGGGCCGCCTTTCTGCCAGGCACAGTTCAGACACATGATGAGAGTCCCTGTCCTGATGAGCTACAGAGGCACAGAGAGGTGAAGGGATATGCTGGAGATCACGAAGCGGGACAGTGGCGGAGCTGGCCATAGGGCCCAGGGCTTCTGACTCTCAGGCCAGTGTTCAAGCCACGTAGGGGTTGTCTACAGAGCGAGCGGCAGCCCACAGTAAGGAGTCTCAGAGCTCAGGCGCACGCGACCGTGCTAAAACCTGGAGCCACACAGACTTTCAAGCTCAAGCCGGAGCTTGGGATCTGAAACCCACCACCCGCTCTAGGCTTCAGTGCTCCGGTCCAAGCTACAACAGCTACGTGGCTATTTTAGTGCTGCTGTGTGACCCTGAGTCTGCCAATCCAAGCTTTGAGCTTTACTCCCTGCCACTCACTCTCTAGACACACCCTTAACAGCACTGGGGCCCAGGTTGTTTCATTATACACACCCAATTTAGTTGGGGTTAGTCCTGCTTTAAACAGGGGGTTGGACTAGATACCTCCTGAGGTCCCTTCCAACCCTGATATTCTATGATTCAAGCACGCACACAAATACAAACCATTCCCCTCCACTTGCTCCTTCCTCTTGTCATTAGAGCTCTGTGAATAACGAATTTCTCAGTTTGATGACTAACTGAAAATTTGGAGTGGGAGAATGATTGTGGATTAATCCAAAGTGGAATATTTTGGGGGGGCAAAATAAAGTCAGAGATTTTATTTTGGGTTGACCAAAATGGTTTTTGACTAAATGTTTTCTTTTTTTAGTTTCACCATGTTTAATAAAATCAAGGTAAACATTGAAATAGGAAGACATTTTGCATAGAAAAATTGAAATGTTTCACTTTTAAAATGTCAAAACAAAAGGTTTTGACTTTTTTTCAGGTTTGTGGGGTGTTTTTTTCCTGGACAAACCGATTTGGTGAATTTGACATGAATTTGCAAAATGGTTCGGTTGACCTGAATCTGGATTTTTTTTTTTGGTTGAAAAAGAGTTTGGCCTGAAAAACTCTACCTGGTGTGCTGGGGTCCCCAGCAGTCCGCTGAGTTGGAACACAGAGATGACCTATTGGGGTAGATTATTTGGCACAGTCTCATAGACTCATAGACTTTAAGGTCAGAAGGGACCATTATGATCATCTAGTCTGACCTCCTGCACAACGCAGGCCATAGAATCTCACCCACCAACACCTGTGTGTGCCCTTTGTGAGTATTTCCAATGTTAGATTCCTGTTAGGAAGAGAAGAGGGGTAGGGAAAGGGGTATATTTTGTTTTCTTTACTTGTAGTACCATGACGAGGTGGGGGAGGGATGCTTGTGGCATGGAATATGAAGCCAATATCCTGCATCTGAAGACTAAACCAATGAAAATCTCAGTCACGCAAAATGCTTGATATCTGATCTTTCATTGTAAATGTCATATAAAGAAAGGATCTCTCTGATATTTCAAGGAGAAGCAAAGTCTGTGATGACATGCCAGTATCAAGATTTGCATATTTATTATAGATAAGCTGTCAAAATGTATGTTGTCAATTTCACCTTATACTCAGAATTTAATGATGCACATAAAGGACAGAAAATCTTTAATATTAATATTAATATGATTTTAGATTATAAGACTTCATTGTGGATATCAATCACCCAATCCTTAAGGACATGTCACTCAAGTTGATATAGTTTATAGAAAATTAATGTAATCCATTCTGTATGATCTATGACGGGGTGGAGGTTGGAAGAGGATGTAGGGAAGTAGGGGAGTCCATTACTATACTTCTTCACATGTTAACTTCTGCCAGATCTTAATCCTTGGTGAGCTACGGCATCTGAGAACTTTGTAAGTAACACTGCTTAGACTACAGTCCCGCTCTAGGATTCTCACTTTACTGATGGATGGTACATTGTCACTTTGATGTTTGCATAAGCAGCTTGCGTTTTGTCAACAAGAATTCCTGCAGCAGAACAATTTCAATTCCACCTGCCGTATAATAGCATCATGGAGGTGAGTATAGCAACCTCCATGTACTTGAAGTGTGTAAATACCGAGGAGGAGGGGAAATGTGTAGAGTAGCCCCGGTGATGGATATGACTAGGAGCGTAGCAGGATGCAAGTGAGCACAGGAAAACGGACTGGAATCAAGGAAAGTTTCCTAAACTTGAGATCTATTAGGGAGTGGAATGAAATCCCCCGGGGGAGTGATGGAAGTGCTTGTAGAGTGGCTCCTTTATAACGGAACTGGGCCAAGTGCCGGAGAATGTTCTCTAGGTCCACCACACTGACATAGGCAAGAAACAAAGGGCTTCCCACTGCATTATTTCTTTCCCCTTTGTACAGATGGAAAGGACGGGCCGTCCAATCAGCATTATACTGACTTTGCACAAGTGTAGATGATGACACAAGGCGCACGGCACTGGTAAATCAGTCCCTCAATGGTTCTTTTCTGACTCTTACGTCTATCATAGTTAAGTTCAGCTCTTCTAGGGGAGTTCATACTCAGACTAGGAAGGATGGTTTTGTGGATTAAGCACCGGGCTGTGGTTAAGAGATCTGGTTGTAGTTTCCAGCTCTCCTACAATCCTTCGGTGAGACCTCAGTCAAGTCACTTATCATTCTCAGTGCCTCAGTTCCACATCTGTTAAAAAGGGCATAATGTTACTTCCTTTCTGCCACCTTTGGTCTGCCCTGTCTTTTTAGACAGTAAACTTTTTGGAGGCAGGGGTGGTCTTCTAATAGTAGTTCATAAGCACCTAGCACAAGAGGGTCCTGAAGTTGGCTGGGCCCTCTGCCTGCTATCATAATAAAAATAATCACTTCATTGATCCCTGCTCTGACACTCCATTCCTACATGACCTTGGGTGCGTCACCTCACTTCTTGTTGCCTGTTTTGCCTGCCACCCTTTGTATTGTCCATATAGACTTCAAGCTCTTTGGGGAAGAGATTTTTCTCTCACTGTGTGCAGCGCCTCTCATAATGGGGCTTTGATCTCAGTTGGAGGCCTCCAAGTGCTACCATAATGCCACCAACACCACTGCAGGACAGTGTCGTCATCCGGCATGGGGAAAAACATCTCAAAGGTCTTTTCGTTACAGCTCGTGGAAACTGATGTTGCCTAACCAGTGCACGAGAGCACTTTATAATACCGGAAATGGACAGGCTGCGGAGCTCCTATAAATATATAACAAATGAAAGTCAGGGCAGGGAGAGCCCTGACTTTCGGCAAAGAAGTCATGAAAACTGGATCAGTGTAGTTAGCTACTGCTGGAGTTTATATACATACTGACTTTTCTTAGCTGTGAAAAAGACAAAGTCAGAACAGACTCAATAAATCAAAAAAGTGGGAAGGGGGCAGGGAACGGAAAGACGTGTTCCAACCCTGCCTCAACAATCTCCCTTTTAACAGCGCCAAACTGGTGTGGATTTTGTATTAGTGGTTGCATGGCATGGCGGGGGGAGGAATCACCTTCCATCTTCTTTACATCCCTAAGCTGATGGATGAACACCTGGGATGTTTTTCATTCCGGTAAGAGTATGGAACATTTCCTGGGTCCCTTGGCATAATGGCGAAACAATGAATCAGGAGAATACTTTATCTTATGCTCATGTCTTCAAAGCAACAGTGAAATTGACCAAACCCCCAACCCATTTATGAATCGTATCTGTCTCCTCCATTCTCTTGTTATAGGGTGACCAGATGTCCTGAATTTATAGGGACAGTCCTGATTTTTGGGGTCTTTTTCTTATATAGGCTCCTATTACCAAACCCCCATCCCGATTTTTCATATTTGCTGTCTGGTCACCCTGTGTTGTTAACGTATCTAGGGCAATTGTTCACATGCATACCTGTCTCTCATCTGTTTCCTGTACTTGTCTTGGTTAATAATATAAGCAATGAAGTAACTCGGTAAGCCTGGCAAACAGTTTCTTCCCCTTGCACGTTCGGTCCTAGTTGTAGCTGTTTATCTCCTTGGTCTCCAATATCTGCTTCTATCTATTAGTGTGTCCTCTTTCCCATGTTTTATCCGTTAATACCTCTTGTTCAGCTGAGGATAAACTCGGTAATAATTGCACTATAAAATGAAGAGTACACGCCATGTCTCTTATTGCTCAGGGGTCTGTTAATTGGAATTTATAAAGTTCAATAAACTGTAATCCAATAAGACCTAAACTCTTATTCATTTATCTTAGAGGTAATATCCATGCTGCCAGCAGTACACTGGGAGAGGCTGAGACATGAGTCCCCACATGCAGAATATGTGTCTATTCCGCAGCCCCAAAGTAGGTAGCTGTGTTCCTGACTACCTGTGGCCATGCAAGCTTGTCAAAGCTAAGCAGCATTGGGCTGGGTCAGTGGCTGCCTGGGAGACTTGTAGGAAATGCTGTGGGAAGTGAGGTTGCACATTTCCCTCAATATCCCTGCAGGGCACTCACTGGCGCTGTGCTACTGGAAGGGCCCTTTTCTGGGTGATCTGTTAAAGAACGCCATAATAATCAATGGCCGCTAAAGAAGTCATGGCACTGTGTCTCCTAAATGAGAGTGCTAGTCCTGAATGAAATCCATCTCATGTTTTTAGATGCCGCCTACCTAAATTCCCCTGGCTGGGTCAAAGGGATAAGTCTATTCAGATCGTGAACTAAAATACTTTATTATTTGTCCTATGTTTCAACTCCTGCATGCCCACAATTCAGTGGTGGGGACCATCCATTTGTACTTTAGTTTTGTTACTGTGGGATCTCGTAAGTTGTAGGCTGCTATGCAGATGTTCTCAGCTGTCCTTGCCTTTTACAGATGGTCCAAAAATTACTGGCGTTCTGCTTGAGAAAGAGCAAAGCAGTGGCGGTGTACTCCTAGCCTATATTGTATTTCAAGCCCTTAAAATAAACAGCCTCCTGTTGGCTGATATAGAGGCAGATTGTATGCCATGTATTTCAGTATCAAACAATTATGCATTATGTAACATGATCCTGGCCGAGATCTCACCAAATATATCTCAGTGGTATTGCAGTTTAGACAGCAATGTATCAAGCAGACAAGCTAAATAGACAGTATGATAGCCAGTGATTGGATTACTGTGTATGTTTGGAAATAGGAATTTGGATCCCAATCCTTTTCTTTTTTTCCTCCAGGAAGCACTTGAAGTTGTACCTAGAGCCATGGGGTCCAGCTAACTAATTACAATCCTTGTCCAGTTTTGAAGATAAATATGATTATGAATGTCAAGCTGATTGATTGTTTTATTGAAAACACAATTTTCATGCATGTGTTTCATTTTCAGCTAGTATATTTGGGGTTTAATTGAAACAAAATTTGGAGCAAAAAGTAATTGAAAATGAAAAGTTGGTTTACATGAAGGGGTAAAAAATATTTTCCCCAAAGAGCTACTTGAATGCCTGTGGCATGCAGTACAATGTACCTTTGCATTTGATTTTTAGTTATGGTAGGTCCTACTTCCTTGTCAGTGAAGGATGCCCTGGATGAAGAAGAGTTGGATTGTTTTTTTTTTATTAGTGGTGGGTGAACTCTGAAAGAGGCTGAAGCATGAAGTTTCTACCCAGTCTTTACTCAAGTGAAAGTCCGGTGGTGTCAATGGGACCATTGTCTCAGCAGGGACCACGAGGGTACAATGTGTCAACACTGCAAAACAGAAGACAAATAAATAAAAAACAAGTGTGTTCTTAACTCAGGTCACCTAACTCGAGTGAAAATAGCAGTGAAGACACGACAGCTTGGCTTTTAACTTGAGTGAGCAGTATCACGTATCTAGGGCCTCCTGAGGTTGACCTGAACGGCTAACCTGCAATTAAAAGCAGAGTTTTAATTTCACTGCTATTTTAAGGCAAGTTGGCAAAGCTGTGTTAAGCACTCATCCCCCCCCACCCCACCCCAGCGTTGACATAATCCTGAGTGAGAACTTCAGATTTCTGACCAAGATTCGGATTAGAACTATCTACGGGTACGTCTACACATCAAAAAAACAACCAACCCCCCCCCCCCCCCAAACCCTAAACAAACATGGCAGCAGGTATCAGAGCCTGGGCCAACTGATTCAGGTTCATGGTGCAGAGCTAAAAGCAGCAGTGTAGACGTTCCCACTTGGGCCTCTGAACTGCAACAAGGGGGTGGAACTCAGCCTGAGAGGAGAATCTATACTGTTTTTTTGGGCCCATAACACGAGCCTGGGCCGGATGACCCAAGTTCTGAGACTTGCTGTTACAGGATTTGGGGGTTGTTTGTTTTTTTGCTGTGTAGACACACCCTAAGCCTCACAGGTGTGTTAAATGGCTTGGGAATTTTAAGAGGACGGTTGGTCTTCTGATTGACAATCACTCACTCCTGGATGGCGACTCAGGAGATTTGTACAGTGTTCAGTTAATATTGTATCAGGTCCCAAAGAAGTGGTTAATTGGCAGTTCAGTAATTAGAATGCAACTAATAGCTTCTGGTTCCAGTGATACCTGCTGGGAGATGATAGAGTCCCAGATGCAGGGTGAAAACCTAGAGTCCTTTTCACGGTGTTTCCCAGGCAGTTCTGAACCTCAAAGTGAACTTAATTTGGGCATGTTTTGGATGGGTTCTTATTTCACATCAGCTGGCTTGTCAATGTCTATTCTTTATTCAAGGTGGATGAGGACTGCAGTAATGTTTGAATAAGATCCAGGATGGCAAATGCTGTGAAGTAACCAATGGTGCCATGAGATAAGACTGTGTGTGTGTGTGTCTCTCTCTCTCTCTATAAATCTATAGATCTATCTATCCCCTGCTTCATTGAAAACCAAATACCTAAGAAAACTGGACGCTTAAATTAAAACATCTCAGGTTGTCGATCAAGGAGAGTTGTCAACCCTAGTAATATCTTCAATGCCTTCTGCTGCTGCATTGCAGTATTGGACTTCAGAGCAGCCTAATCGCTCACCAAGGCCCCGATTCGGGAAAATCCTTCATGATGGTCTTGGTTTCCATTGAATGAGCTTTAAGCATGTGCCTGAAGTGAAGCATGTAGTTAGCATGCGTGCTGAATAGGCATGGGTTCCTGAGCTGGAGCAGGGCTCAGTTCTGCCCTTGTTTACGATGAAGTTGGTGAGATTGCAGGCGGGTAAATGAAGGCTGATGGAAACCTCTTTTGTCAAATAATGCACCATGATTGTTTGGAAATACTTATTATTGAACATGATGATATCTTATAATAATGCAATGCAATTAAATAGCTATTATTATTATTAATCGTTGTATTTATTCCTTGCATAGCACCTCTAGTGAGATAGACAGTTCTCAATCAGATAGTCCGTAGTTAACATCTTTAAATCACTTAGCAGTCCCCTCCGCATTTTCCATGTGAGTCCTTAGTAGTAGTATAATCTGACATTTCCAGGATTCCTTTCATCCAAAAGGATCTAAGCTATATACCAGGATAAATTCACTAGTACAAAATGCATCTACCTCTGGGGTGGAATGTAACAGCTCTTTAACAATGCATCATGACACTCTCATTAGTTTAGTGCTGAAGTAAAGATGAATGCCAGACCGGATTGAAAATGTAGTGGGGATACATTATTATTTAATATTTAGCAAAGCTCTATTAATATTAATACCTATAGGTTCCAGTTTGTGATTGCAGCCCCATTGTGATAGGCCCTATACACACATGAGATGCTATACAAATATGAATGCAACTAGGTAGAATGTATAAATTCAGGCCTTCGGGGTTAATAAGCTACTATTGCAAAGAATAGAGTGGGATCTTTTCTGGCAGAGGAAATCTGGACCTCTGGGTTTTTACATCTCATTTGAAAGGGGCTGGGATGATGTTCTGGTACCTTCAGGAGGAGAGGCCAAGATTCTAAGGAAAACAGGTACCTAAATTTAGACTCTTTGCTCTATATTTAGGCAATTCAGTATGCAGCTTGATTTTTCAAAAGTGCCAAGCACCCCGCAACTCCCATTGAAATCAATAGGGACGTCTCATTGCTCAGCAGTTTTGAAAATCACGCTGCTTATTTTTTCTGTTGAAACATTGATTTCTAGTTCAGCGGTGTGTCCCGGTAAGATGTGTGTCGGTTAGGGTCACAGAGGGTTTTATGTTCTAAGCAGGAGAGTTCTCTTCCTTTTTTTCCTTAGAGTGTAGTGGTTCATTTTTCTTCTCTCCCCCCCTCCCCCTTTGAGTTGCAGTCCTGTGTTGCTGGTGAAGTGGGTGGGAATTGCTTTGCTGCTCTGCTGTGAACTCTATTAGGGTGACCAGACAGCAAATGTGAAAAATTGGGAGGGGGTGGGGGTTAATAGGATCCTATATAAGAAAAAGATCCAAAAATCAGCACTGTTCCTATAAAATTAGGATATCTGGTCACCCTAAACTCTAGGGAGTCTTTCTGTAGCACTGTTAATGTCATTTGCTGGTTGGTCACAGTATTTAGAAACATATTTATTCAATGACTGCTGTTTGAAGGTCTTTCTTGCATTGTTCCTCTGGATCTTTTGTCCAGAAGTATTGACAATTTACTGTGTCTTTAGTAGTCTAGAAGCCCACTGAGGCAATATGGAAGGGCACCTCTGCCTTACCGGGCTGCATGTAATATGATCGTGTTACCTCAGGATATTTTCTGAACAAAGTCTGAAATCTGGGGTTTGTTTCCAAAGACCGAGGAGAATAAACCTTGTATGGTTCAGCTGCTTTAGCGTCAAATTGGTCACTGACTTCCAGTATGTCCAGAATTCAGATTTGGGAGTTAGCTATCTGTTACATTGAGTGACTTTTTAATATCGGTCATGTTGTCTGCCTGTTGATCTATGTAAATTGGGTGGTGTGTTTCTCTGTTAGCATAGGCCCGTTGATGATGGTGGGGCTGGGATGATGTTCTGGAACCAATAGTTCTGGTGTTTTTCTGTGTGGGTGACTTTCTCCTAGGGGTACTTGAGACCTTCTGTTCACTTGATGGGTGGGTGGTTTGATTGGTTTGCTGTCCAGGGCTATATCTTTGATTTGAGTTCTGAATATTCCTACTCCTGAGTTGTTCAGATGCATCTTATCACAGAGGTGATGGTCTGGGAGGTATGTCATTGATGTGCAAACCATGTGCCCACTGTTCAGTATGGAGCAGCTGTTTTGTGAATGGTCCCTTTTTATAATTGCAAGCAGTTTTTCTCCTGGGTAGGAGAGAATCTGCCTGCTGTAATTTAATTGGTTGGATGCTACACAAAGGGGAATCAGGGGAGGGATGATATGATTCAAATTTTCTCCTGCTACCAACCAGGTTTAGTGGGACAAGTATTTTAAGCTGTTGTCAACAAGATTAAACTAGATATTTTAATTGCTCTTCCCCTTGTCACTTTCCATTCTTCTTCTCTGATTCCTTTCTCAGACTCCCTCTAGTGTCTCCAAGTCTCTATTGCATCGACTCTCACCTGCTTAGTTAAGGTTCGCTACACTGGGACAGCGTTTAAATGGAGTTTGAACTTCATGGGGCTCAGTTACTGGACGAAATTCCAATGGGCTGATTTCTGAGCATTCTGCGCCTAGACGTTCCCCTCCCAATTCTGCACACCTGCCTAAGTCTCACCCTAGATATACCCTGATCATCTGCAACTCAAATCTCTTTTGTGTATCTGGAGCAAATTATGCTGGCTCTTTGCCATGCAATGAAATCACCCAGTTTTGCATTACACTCTCAGAAGCCTTAATTAGCGAAGAAGGCAGCTGTATTCTCTCAAAAATACATCTATCGGTATAAACTGCTGCATGATGATCTGAAAGAAAACATGCCAGTGTTTCTCTCTGCACTCATAAGGCTCACAGAGTTGACGTGGAGGTAATTTGGACTAGAACTGGTTACTTCTGAGCTGTACATTTTCTCCCAGTAATAAGAATAGGTGAAATGTTTGGTGTTTTCTTTTTTTTTAAAGCATCTGTTTGTAGTACATACAGATGATTAGAATGAAATGTGTTTATGTGGATATGGAATGTTCTTTTCTATCCTATCTAGTTACTCCTATGGCCCTTATCACTACAGAAGAGTTGGTCAAAAATCAAAGGGGAAAAAAACCCAAAATTTTGTATTTGGAAAAAAAAATCCTTCTGGTTTTTTTTTTTAATTGAAAATTTGAAATCCATTTTTTTTTGAAGGGGTGTTGAGGGAGTTGGTCTTGTCCGACAAATCAACAGAATAAAAGGTTTAAAGATGAGCGAAGCAGTGAAGCTGGTACAAGACAGAAAGCAGTGGAAAGATGTCATTTGACTGCATCATCGCTGCTGAGGTGATGGATGGGAATTTAAAAAAAAGGACGTTTGGGAGGAGGGTTGTTGAAAATCTGAAACCCAGCTCTTTTTGGTTTTGGCTGGAAAATGTTTGGTTTTCAGATGTGGAAACCTGTGGTGGGTTGGAATTGGTTTTATGAGGAAAACTTAGAGTAAAATGGACATTTTCTGTGAGGAAAAAAATGTGGGATTTTTTTGTTTTTAAAAAGCCACTTTTCATAAAAAAAACCCCAAAACCAAAAAACCACATCATCACTATTTTGCAATAGGACGTTTCAACCCGTTCTGTATCTGAGCAGCTCACACACATGGAGGGATTTCTATTCTCACAAAACCACTGGGAGGAAGGGAAGTTGTTTCCCATTTTACAGCTGGAGAGGTGATAAAGCAAGTTGGCTCACCCAATATGATTGTGGTTGGTGCAGGAACTGAACCGAGTTCTGCTGTATCCCAAACCAGTGCCTGATCCATTACAGTATGGAGGCAGAATCTCCTAAGGGGTAGAGTACTGGAGGGGACACAGAAGCACTGGATTCTATTACCAATGTTGACAGTCCTTGCTAGGTTACCGTGGTCAAGTTTCTTCCCCTCTCTATGCCTCATTTTTACTATCTGTAAAACGAAGATAACGATACTGACCTCGTTTGTAAAGTGCTTTAAGTTCTACTGATGAAGAGCACTATATAAAAGCAAAGTATTTATTTACATGGTTCTTCCATTCTACCATCCCCCTACATCGTTACATCGCCTTCTACATGCATTTGATTAGTATATCAGAAAATTGGTTAGGGACATCCACAAATTAGAGGAAATCAAGGCAATGGAAATTTAGACTGAATATTAGTGGTGGTCTTGTGGGGGTGGGGAGGATTACCTAATGATGAAATCTATGCAGTAGTCTCTCATGGAAAGTGCCGAAAAGATCAGTGGAAAGGGCTGGAGCTAGTTGAAATTTTTTGAAAAGTTTGAATTTTCCCCAAATAATTAGGGAGATCCACTGACAATATTTTTAACCAGTTATAGAGCTGGCTGACATTTTGAAATTTTGTTCAGGGAAAAAAATAGGACTATTGTATGGAAAAACAGCATGACATTTAGGGTTGTGGGTGACATTTGTGGAACTTCTCTCACTTCTGTGTCTGATCAGTTTTAGAGCGGTTGCATGTCTTCATCAATAGCGTATCCTTCCTCCTACAACCACTGTGAAGTAATGTTATCCATCGCCAGTTTCCATTTCTTTTAGATGGTTTCTGACTATTCCTTTACAAAGTCCTGACTCAAGGGTGGGCTTCCTGTGATGATGACCTCCAGGTTGAGTCAGGGATGGGTATGTCTCTGTTGCAGAGTTAACTCGGCTGATTAGCACTCATGTTTGAGAACCTGGGGTTCATAGAGTCCTAGATTTCAAGGCCAGAAGGGAACATTGTGCTCATTTTGTCTGACCTCCTGTATAACACAGGCCAGAGAACTGCCTCAAAATAAGTCCTAGAGTAGATCTTGATTTTAAAATGGCTGATGATGGGGAACCCACCATGACCCTTGGTAGATTGTACCAGTGGTTAATTACTCTCACTACCAACAACTTATGCCTTAGTTCCCATCTGAATTTGTCTTGCTTCAGCATCAAGTCATTGGCTCATGTTATACCTTTCTCTGCTAGATCGAAGAGCCCCTGAGCAAACATTTGTTCCCTGGGTAGCTATTTATAAACTATCATCAAATCACCCCATAACCTTCTATTTCTTATACTGAATATATTAAGTTCCTTGAGTCTATGACTATAAGGCATGTTTTTCTAATCTTAGTCAGGGTGTGAGCATCCACGCTGCAGAGTCCTAAATTGGATTTTCCCTGGTACCGTGCCCATTTGTGTGTCGCTAAGACTTCTGGGGTCCTATCCCATGTTCTCTGTGCTACAGTCAGCTGAGCTACACTCCGTGATTATTTCCCAGTGGATTGTGGGGGAACTTGGCTGTTCTTCTGGGTGCACAGGTGGAATTGTGTGAAAGCATTGGAGGGACCTATCAGCCGCTCAGGATTTAGCCCACATCTTCACTGCAAAGTGGGTGGGTTACCAGCATGGGAAAAAGTTTCATTTTGACTTTAGTCTGTAGTCCCAGATAGATCAGCTAGCCTGAGTTAAAACCATTAGACTTGGGTGAGCGTGTTTTGTGTGTGAAGGGAGGAAGGGTTAGGGGCAACATCTGCGTAGGAGCTCTGGTTATCTGTGCAGTGAAGACAGAACCTTCAATTCTGTCTACACTCTACACTTAAGCTGGACTCTGGGTTTTAGCGTTTAGCCTCCCGACCCACTTTTCTCCATATAGAAAAAACCTCCGACATGTGTTTGGAGGTGTCTTAAGATCAGCCTAGCTGACCTGTGGGTAAGAACCCCGGCTCCTCTTTAACTTGAATTGGAAGCTGCCCACTTTGCAGTGAGAACACAAGTTAAATCGCTCAGATGCTGATACCCTTCCTGCTGTTTCCCTCGAAGACAGTCCACGCTCTCCTTAGTTGACGTAAATAACTGGGAACGAATCCTACGGTGTCTCAGCACAAAGAACCATGAGAGAGGCTCCCAGGCACGGGCGGAAACACTGTAATGTGGGTAGGGCTTTGCAGTGTGGCTAACCCAAGTGCTGATCACCAGAGTTAACATCTTTAATGCTGCTGCCCAGAATGCTGATTTGCTGAGGGACTCACGGTTTAACCTGCACGGTTTAAAAACCGATGTAATTAACTCACCGCGCCCCCCTCTTGTGAATACACTTCTATTGATTTCAATTGACTGAAGTAAGCTAGTCCAAAATAAACTCTTTAAAATCGATAGAAGTGCGTCCTCTGAGGGGGTTGCACCTCATTAGATCATTGCCTAGCCTCTGTGTAGACCAGCCCTGACTCATTCTGGGTGCATCTGCTCTACGAAAAAAAGGCGTGTTCTGGCCTCATGTGAACGAACGTGTGGTAATTAACACTAGGGGCTTGTCTGCATGTACAGCACTTCAGTGCTATGCCAACGGGAGAGCTGCTGCCTTTGGCGTCGTTAGCTATTGCCTCTTGGGGAGGTGGATTATGTCGCCAGGAGAAGTTCCCAGGCAACATAGCGCAGTCTACACGTGGGTTAGGTCGGCATAACTGTGTGTGGATTTTTCACACCCATGAGCAGTGTAGTTATACCGATATAAGCCTGTAGTCTAGGGGCTTGTCCTCACGGGGGGGGGGGGGGGGGAGGGAAATCGACGGCAGACGCAACTTCAGCTACGTGAATCACGTAGCTGAAGTTTGCGTATCTGCCGCCGACTTACCGCTCGTCCCCACAGCGGTGGCAGTCGGCGGCGCGCTCCCCCGTCGACTCCAGCTTGCGCCTCCCGGCGAGCTGGATTTCCGGAGTTGACGGGGGAGCTCTGGGCGATCGATTTATCGCATCTTAGCGAGACGCGATAAATCGATCGCCAGAAGATCGATCTCCAGCAGCGCTAGTGAAGACCAGCCCTACATCTGGCCTAGGTAAAATCCTAGTGAAGGCTAGGCCATTTGTAGCTTTCACGTGTTAGCAGGTCAAGATATGGGGAAGCCTCCTAAGATTTTATCTTGTTACCTCTCACCAAGTAAGAAAGAGAGCCGTGCAAATACCTGACTTTTCAATTAGCCAGTAAGGGGTAGGTGGTGGTGTCATCCCCATTATAACCTTTACCCAGTGGTTAGAGCATGAAACAATCCCCTCCCCCCACATACACACTTTTTAATTTGCTAAAAATTCTAAAACATTTCATTTTCGGGTTGGCCCCAAACTCATTTATTATTATGGGGAGCCGCCAGGGGACTGAAAAGGAGAGACAAGGTGGGTGAGGCAATGTCTTTTATTGGACCACTTTCGACTGGTGGAAGATGTATTCTTTTGAGCTCCACTCAGCTTCCCCAATGGAAGTTGGTCCAATAAAAGATGGAACCACTTTCTCTCTCTCATATTCTGAGACCAATATGGCCACAACCACATTGCAGTGAACTGAAAAATTCATTATCCACACTGTTCTGTTCAGGACAACTGGGTTCTATCCTGGTGGTGCCACCAGCCTCCTGGGTGATCGTGGGCAAGTCACATCTCCACAATGGGTCTCTGTTTTTTTCATTTGTAACCATGAAGACATTCAAAAAATATCAGTGTGCAAGGGTCCGAGGCTGTGAGGTGGGTGGAAAATCTTCTGTGGTGAAAAGATCTTTGGATGAGCTGAACAGACCACATCTCTGCAGTTTCGTGACTGATCTAATTGCTTTGCATAGAGCTGAAAACCCCCAGTTTTCCAACAATAAGAACGCACAGTGAGAGAGGCAGCAAAATGCAGCTGTAATGTCTGTGTTTTTTGAGTTTTAGGAGATGGAAATTTGTAAACATCTCTAAAATTAGAGCTCAGCATTGGAACAATGAATGCATCGTGTGCGCTCAGAAAGATATTTCTGATGTGGTTTTTTTTCCCTCTGGGCCATAACATGGAGCATTTATTTAGATGTTTTTAAAAGGTGCTTTCTCTGTTTCACGCAGTCCAATTAAACGGAACAGCTTTTTTAAGTGACAAAAACCAAGGGGCAATGGTTTACAATCCCAAACTTGGGACTGAGGGTTGACACACATTTGTCACTTGGGGCTGAGATTAAAAATATTGCCCACTTCCTCCTTAGGGTAGTAAGGGCAATAATAGTTACCTCCCCCAATAGCTCTTTAGGGTACTGTGAAGGAATTCTGCAAATTGATTAAATATCAAAAACATCCAATCATGCTTTTGGCTTGAATCAGTGTTGTCCAAAGGCCTCTTTGTGGCTGCTAGTCCCTTTTCAATCACAGCAGGCCCCGCTGTGTGGGGGGCATTCTGGAATAGATTGGGGCAGATCAGGGATGGCAGGAAACCTGACCGGGATACTCCTGTGATCTTGCAGCCCTATGCTGATCCCACAGAGGCCATTGCAGCAGAGGGGGCAAGATCGGGCAGGCCTCTGAGATTGAATAGGAGTCGTGCGAACCACGTCCCCTGTTTCTTGATGAAAGTGTCTATGCCGAAGTCAGAGGCCACGTGATCAAAAAGCCTCTAAACAATTGGCCCGGGGTGACGTGCCAAGTTTAGGCCAGCCCAGTTCAGCGATGAAACCTAGAGCTGTTGAAAAATCTCCAGTGGAATAGTTTATTTTTCCACTGGAAAATGCTGAATGGAGGGAACTGTAATGTTCCTGCCAGCTTGCCCACCTCCCCTGTTGCCCAGCTCCATAGCAGCCCGGCTGGTTGAGGCTTGGAGAGCCAGGAATAGGTCTAGTTAAAAATGTCACTGCCTAGGGGCTTGTCCTCACTACGGCAGGGAAGCATCAATTTTTTGGCGATCGATTTATCGCGTCTCGTTAAGGCGCGATAAATCGATCGCCAGTGGCTCCCCCGTCGACTCCGGAAGTCCAGCTCGTCAAGAGGCGCAAGCTGGAGTTGACGGGGGACTGCGCCGGCGCCGCTGTGAGGGCGGGAGGTAAGTCGGCTGTAGAGACGTCGATTTGGGCTACGTTATTAACATAGCTGAAATTGCGTATCTACAGTTGATTCCCCCCCCCCCCCCAGTGGAGACCAGCCCTACGAGGGGGTGGCTCAGAGCTGGGGAATGTCTAAGCTGCTGCTGAGGAGAAAGGGCTCCCACGGGGATTGAGGGCGAAAGGTCACAGATCTGGAGAGACGCTGCCTTTGCCGATGGGAAAATGTAATGTTGGTTACGGGGAGACGTTGATGGTCTGGAGAGCTAGAATCCGGCTGCAGTTGAATTCGTGTCTGTCTCCGTGGGGTCTGGCCAGAGGCCTTCGTGGCCACACAGCCAGCCACTCTCTTCTTTTATCCTACCTCTGTTCTTGGCGACCCACGGAAAAAAGCCGGCCAGGGGAAATGACTTCTCTTGCCCCTGCAGGGCTTAGGGCCTGTTTGGCACCTGAGGATGCTCAGGCTGTTGCTCCCTGCTCTTGACAAATTCAGCATCCAAGGTTTGCCCATGGGGCACCTTTCACCATAACAGGACCTTGTCTGTGTCCCTTTGACAGCGGAGGAAAGCATTAAAGTGTTTAGGTGGGGACTTGTGGACTTTTTAGTCCTGGTCTCTACCACCCTCCCCATATCCCTGCTTTGTTGCCATAGAGATGGTAATTAGTCCAGGAGGTTTCTAGGATCTGATGAAGCTCCCCTCAGCCTCCTCTCCCACCTGCGGAGCCACAGACATTGAGCTAAGGATCAAGTCCTCATGTAAATGTTTTGCTTTGCAGAATGACAGATTTTCCCCATTTTGGGGGGGGGGGAGGGGGGAGAAGTGGAAGCAGCACAGAAGACAATTAGTCAAATTACCTACAATACCGGGGCTGGGAGACTCACAATACATTCCGGGAGTTGGGTGGAAATGAGCAGCCTGAGAAGTCCCCTTTTAGTCCGAGGCAGAACATGTTTGGGGTTTTTTCCCGCCTGGATTTTCTGGGTTTTCTCAGCGTGTCTCACTCCCCTCATCTTGTTGTTTGGTCCCCAGCCTCTTGCCTATATTTCAAAGCTGGGAGGTGGTGATTTTTATTAACATTCATCAACTCCCCAATAAGAGCCCACAGAATTTCTTTTGTGCTGGTGGGAGAAAACTCTCTGGTGCCCTGCGGAAGAAGTTGGAAGGAGAAATGTTATTAGAACAGTTTAAAATAAGAGCCTGGGACAGGGAGCTCTGAGTTCCCTCCCTGCCCACTGACATATTTAACAAATTGTGGTCACATATTTACAGACACCAGGGGCCTAAGTGGGGATCGAACCCAGGATCTTTGGTGACAAAAGGGCAAGCCTCACCAGGGAGGAAGGCCAGTCTAGTGGAGAGAGATTCAGGTGGCCAGGTTCTATTCCTCACTTAGCCACAGATTTTCTGAGTAACCTTTTGATATGTGACTTAATATACCCTATCCCTATATCACCAGTCCACCCACCCTGCAACATACCTCGAGCCTCTTAGGGGAGGGGAATAGAGAAGCAAGCAAGTGGCAAAACTTTCAGCAGGAAAAGCTGCAGTGAACAGTCCTTCATCCAAACCACCGCCTGTACTCTGGGCTTCCGGCTTGAGCAAGAGCTGAGTCCGACTGGGTTCTTTTCAGCTTGGAAAGTGGCAAGTAACTGAACACTAAGCTTTTATACATGCTAAGTGTAAAGTGATGGAAGGTGTGGTGAATCACTGCATTGGTGCACAGCCACATATCTATGCAAGTTCATTTCCAGTTCAAAGCCAGCCCGGAAAAGATCAATAATTGTCACAACAGCGTTGTCCGTGTCCGACCATGTCATGAGGTGCTGCTCTGGGTACCTTTTGGATTTTTTCAGCAGAGCACGGAGATGCAATGAGACAGCGAGTGATCTTTGAGGAAATGCTTGGCTTTCATATAAGCCAGACATTTCTCTGGCCCCTTTGACCCCAAAGCGCATTACACAACTGTCTGTACACATAGAGGAAACCTCTGACTCACTACTGACATCCAGCCATCGCTATAGCTGTTAAGCAGCAAATCACAGCATTAGACCGCAGTTTGGAAAGAGCACTGAAGAAGGGTGCTGTATCAAATGGAACCCACAGGAGGAATTTAGGTCGGCAACTCAAATTGGAATTTGGCTAGGTTATCTAGGCTAGGCTAGGCAGGGGTGCCCAGAAAGTCTGAAGCATTTTCTTCCCAAATACATAATTTAAAGAGCATGTAGATTGAAAGACCTAGGCGGGATGGGGTAAAGGGCTCTATCATACGTGCAGCATTTCCTTGAGAGGGTGATTTCAAGATTTAAGTACAGGGCTGTTTTTAATTACCAAAGCAGAAGGCATAAAATATCGATGGATGAGAAACAAAAGATCAAAGCAAGCCATGGCGTTGAATTAGAGGCCACTCTAAAGCAAGCCCACCATGAGCTATCCAGGTAACTGATCATTTTCGCAATCAACCAAGATTTTAGAATTCGTACAGTCCCCCCCCCCCCCCCCCCCGCCAACTACCCATTTATGGGGAAGTTATTTCCCATAATTCCTTTTTAGTCCCAGTATCTATTTACTATTGTTTAGCATTTAACACAAGACCACACCTCCCAGGATTCTCTTCCTTTCAGCATCCTACATTTAGGTGCAATTCAACTCTTCAAACCACGTATTTCCAAGGTGAGGGCTTCCCTGATTGTATAGTCACCTTCAGAGTTATCACAGCAAAATTGACCTCCCAAGCTGGTGCATATATACGCATCAGATCCTGACTTGACAAAGCCCTGGTTGGGATGATTTAGTTGGTGTTAGGAGGTATCTAGTCTAACCCCAGAGGTCTCTTCCAACCCTGATATTCTGAGACTCATCATTCCACCCACTTTGCACAGACATCAAATTAAATAGGCAAGGTGCAAAGAGATGTTGAATAAAATCCAGGGTCTTTACTTGACATGACAACCTGGTTTGAGTATATATGAGTCAGTCACCTTTAGGTCTATCTGTCCAATCCAGCAGTGCTCGGACTGTGGTACGTGAACCACTGGTGGTCAGAAGAGAGCTGGCCGGTCACATGGTGCTGGCTTTTCCACCTTGTTTTCAGGTATGAAAATAAACTCTGAAAATACAGAAATACTTCCCCCCGTGTTTCTCTTCCATGTGAGCAATTGCTGCAGGAAAACTGGGTCATTGTGAAGGGATGGGGGGAGATGGTTCGTACCATATTCTTGCGGACCCCTCCACGCCCGTTCACAGACACCGTTAAGATCGTTTTTGCTTCCAAAAAGCTTCAGAAGCCCTGATGGAATCTATCCAAGTTCTGCTACAATGGCCTTCATGGTCGCACCCAAGCATCAGTCGAGGCTGCGAGTTCTCTTCTGTTGGACGTCTGTGTCGCGTGATTCCTCTTTGCCGTGCCTTGTGGCTGTGGTTACCGCACTCGCTGACAGAACGATGGTGCCTCTCAGCATTTGTGTGGTCATGCATGATTACAACGTGCTTCCCCTCCCAGCTTGTTGAGTTCATGATCTAGCCCTCACAGCTGTCCTGAATCGCAGGCTACACATTTGGCTTTGTGGGCTACTGGGGAGCACCAGCTGTCCAGTGCAAGCTCTGTCTGTCACTAGCCAACCCCTTATCTCCTCCTCCTCCTCTTCCAGCTTTGAGAAGGTGAGAGAACTCTGCGGTCTTCTCCTCTGATAGCGGAACTAAAATGCAGCTCAGCAAATAGTTGCCTTTGTACCACAGCGAAGAAGAGCCCCGGATGTGTTTGATCATGAGCAATGTCATAAACATGTGCATGCATTGTATGGCGGGGCAAGGCAGGGGAGAAGGGTTGACTTCATAACAATGCTGCAGAAATCCATCTTGTTATTAATACACTTGCTAGTGTGTCTGTGCACTGATGACGTCTGCTGGATGGAAGCAGACATCCTCCACCAGGATTTTGGGAGGGTGGGAAGCAGGCCCCGTGGAAAGGGCAATGGGGAGACCTTGGAGGTAGGGTAAACCAGACAGAAAGTGTGAAAAATTGGGATGGGGGTTTGGGGTAATAGGAGCCTATATAAGAAATAGACCCAAAAATCAGGACTGTCCCTATAAAATCGGGACATCTGGTCACCCTACCTAGGGGGCAATTCCTAGCTCAGCTCCAGACCCTGCTAGGTGATCTTTAGCAAGTCATTTAATCTAGACCAGTGGACAGAGTACTGGACTGGGACTCTGGGGCCTTGGGGTCTATTCCAGTCTGCCATAGGGCAGCTGGGTGATCTTGGGCAAGTCACGTCACCTCTTTGTGCATCAGTTTCCTCATTTCTAATGTGGGGAACTAATATCTTCTTTGTAAAGCCCTTTGAGATCTACTAATGAAAAGCACTCTAAGTGTTCAGTATTTTGACCTGGTGCCTCAGTTTCCCCCTCCGTACAATGGGGCAATAATTACCTACTTTGCGGGGGGAATCTGAAGATAAACTCTATTAAAGGTTGTGAGTTCGGATACTCTGGTAATGAAGGCCTTATATGGACATAGATGGTTCACAGCATTGCTAATGGAGAGCCTCCAAGTGGTAGAGTCTTGTGCTTTAGAAGCAAGATATTAATTTTGGTCCCAACTGTTTGTGACTAGCTACTGCGTCCAGCATAGCAACAGTTATAAAGTACCTAACTTGTTAAGGGTTTATTAGAACACTTACACAGTGCTTCTGCAAAGTAATAGCCCTCAATGACGAGTAATAGTAGAGAATGGGAAACGAGGGCAGAACGGTTGTGATTTGCCCCAAGACACCGAAATCAATCAGTAACAGAGCTGGGATTAGGGTTTTCAGACTCCCCTTCCAGCACTCCAAAAGCTCGCTCTGTCCCCAAGCACAGGGCAAAGTCATTGGATTGGGTCCCGTGTTAAACTCTGCTGCCTGACAAAGCGTGATGCTGGTGTTTCCGCAGAGCCATGGGGCTCCGCAACAGCAGGCTGCTGTGCAGTAAATTCGTTGTGTATTGTGCAGGGGACCATTAGTTAGCTTATTATTAATACATGTGTGGGCTTTCATATGCCAGTGTTGTATCTGTCAGCATCTCTACCAGGTTTGCTTTTGTCCTTTGTGTTTTCCCTAAACAAGTTTATACAATTAGTTTCTTCTTGTTTCCTAAATTATTTTTGCTGCTCCTAATTATTTCACACTCCATATAAGAGAGTTATTGGGGTAGGTAATGGGAGGCGAGGGATCACATTGCAGGCAGTGGGATGGAGAGGCAACTTTGATGTGTCTTTATTTATTTATTTATCTGCTCAGCAGTGTGAAGAAGTAGTGAAGATACCTAGGGATTAGGGGAAGCTTCGATCATAATTTGGGGCCCTACAAATTGTACCGAGAGCAGTTTGGCCCTGCCACCCATTTCACCAGAGAAAGAGGTGGGCTTAGTCTTAGACCAGCGTGTAATAGACTTCATTCCCAGATCCTCCGATGAACGCTCCTGTCTAGAAGAACAGAGTAATACTATTCCCATCTGTTTCTAGCCCTGTAGCCCCCATTCCCACCTCTTTCGGTCCCCTCATTGGATGCATGGGATTAACTCCCTCTAAAACATCAGTTATGGCTTTGCATGGGTCTGGGGAGGAGACTGGACTTGTATGGTTGGAACTGACAGTCACCGGCTCTCCTCTCTGTGCCTTGTATATGTGGCTAACAGAAGATCATGGGGGGCTTGTATGTAAGATAAACTCCTGCATTGGTACTACAGGTTCCCATTCCCGAGCCAGTGAGCCAGGAATCAGCCCTTCATGTGCTGTGCTTGGCCCAGCAGTCTCGTAGGGCCTAGATGCTTTCTAAAGTCCCTGTGGGTCCAATACACGCTCACGGGCCCTATCAAGCTAATTGGCCCTGGTACTTTCAACTCCTATGTACACCTGAAGTTGTGAAAACATCCCTGTCCTGTCCATAGTAGGGTTACTCGCTGGAAAAATGACTGCAGGATTACAGCAGCAGCTGGACTTGTGCTAAGCTGCTAGTGTAAGCAGGGCGGAGATGTATTTACTTCTATGTCATGCTCTGGTAGTGTTCAAGTGCTTGAGCGCTGTCTGCTTACGCTATGGTACTGCACTCCCACTGGCATTTTCTGTAGCACAGGTGCTAATTTTTCCAGCATATACAAGGCCGTAGAGTGTAACCCGGAGCAGGCTCACCCTTCCTGGGTGTGGGCAGAGCAGCTTGCTGGTTCCAAAGCCGACTGGTATCCTAGAGATTCTTTCTGGCTTAAGGTTCCATCTGTTCCCTTGGGATTATTCCCCTCTGTGTAAGCCCCCCTCTTCTGTGACATTGACTGTCCTCCCCAGCAGTGATTGGAGCATCGTCAGGGTCATGGCTGGAAAGGATGGGCTTGTGGCTAAGTACCAGGACAGAGGAGAACTGGGTTCAATTCCTGGCTCCCCCATAGACTTCCTCAGCTATGTTATGGAATTCATGTGTCCCTCCATGTCTCGGTTTCCCCATCTTCAAAATAGCAGATCTGTGAGGCCGAATCAATTGATTTTCATAAGGTGCTTTGAGAAAGGTGCGATCTATGAGTGCCAAAGTACTGTCGTTTATCACAAGCAGCAAGAACAGCTTCACCCTCATCAACAACAAAGCTCTTTAAACTTCCTGTCTTGGAGTTCAGAGAAGGGCAACCAAAACAACTAAGGGCTGGAGAAGACTGATTTTATGATGAACGGATAGGCAGAGCGGGGCCATGCAGTGACAAAAGGGTGGCTTGAAGTTGACAAAGAGACAGTTGCTATTTTAGTATTTGAATGGTGTAAATAATGAGACAGGAAAGGATTTGCTTAAATTGTTCGATACGGGAGTGGGATGAAATTAGACGGTGGAGAACTTGGGCTGAATATGAGGGTAAAGCTTCCTTGTGGCAAGATCTAATAGACTGTGGACTAGTCTCCCAAGGGACAGCTCTCTCTCTCTCTTGGGATGCTTATTATTTGGGCTGTTCTAAGCACTGGTGAAAAGGCTACCCTGACATGGATTGCATGACCCAGCAGGCCTTTTCCATCTCCAGCCGCATTGATTCTACGATCCCCAGTAGTGAACAAACACATACTGAGCAGGGGAAAGGTAAAACCACAGCAAATATATGAAAAAGCAGCCAAACTTCCTCTAAATAGAACATTTGTCAGTTTTCCATGAGGCACCAGTGGGTCTTTAAGCTCTTCCCGGCTCTAAACAAATTGAGAATGAGTGCCGTGTGTGTGTGTGTGTGTGTATTAGTTCTGTTTCTTCGGGGTGAGTTAGGGGGAGGGGCAGAGGAAGACTCATCCATTTGGTGCATGTTCCATTACAAACTTCTTGGGAATAGATCAAATTTAATGAAAAGAAAAAAAATGGAGCTTTGACAGTGTGTTTGGTTTTACAGGACTGTATTGTTTTATGGTGTTTTATGAGAAGCACTTATACGACTCTTTAAGTGAGAGATTATTGTGTCGTTTATAAAAACTAAGAGAAAACCCACTTCTCTGTCTTTTTCTTTCTCTTGCTAAGTAGATGCTATGGTTGTTTGTGGTCGTCATTTCCCCGTAGAAATGTTACATTCTGGAGCACTGCCTGGAAGGGCGTCAAATCATAGATTTCACAGGCAAAAGACCAGACAAACAGAAAGACAACACAACAGTTATTAGGGCTCCTTAGGGAGGAGATAAACTAGTATGCTTCAAAAAGAAGGTTACCCCAATATTGGGCTTTAAATCCTGAAGACCGCTCCAATTCCATTCTACTCTATCACTCTGTCACAAATACTGGTCACGTCTTTAGTCTTGCAGGATCTCAAAGAGCTTTGCAAACATTAATTGAGCGTCACAGCACACGTCCCTTTTTTGGTAAGTAATGTATTTTTTGTTTTACAGATAGGTAAACTGAGGCACAGAGGGGCTGAGTCCAACATTTTCAGACATGGCCACTGATTTTGGGGTTGCCTATTTAAAACACCTAGGAACTGATTTTCAGGGCTCCTGAGCACCTTCAGTACGGCTAATCCACCCTGAACACGCCCGATCCCGTCTGATCTCGGAAGCTAAGCAGGGTCGGGCCTGGCTAGTACTTGGATGGGAGACCTCCTAGGAATCGCAGGTGCTGTAGGCTTAACATGGGTGTGGGGCTAGCAACTCCACCCCATAGGGAACCAACTTGCCATTGAAACACCAACAACAGAGATGGAGTGCTCTGTGTTTGGTGGCCCATACCTTGCCTGGGGGGTGACAGGCAGAGAGAGAGCACCTTCAACTCTAACCAAATTTCGGTGGAACTCCTTTGTGTCAGATTATAGCTGCTAATATCCTAGACCCTGGTAAATGAGGCAAGGGAGTAGTAAAGAAACAATGTTTGGTGCCTTGGCAGATGAGGTTCTGCTGTCTAGAGCAGGGCAGGGTCCTGATATTCTGTGTTGTGATTTTTTTAATTGCCAAATGGAATGGAAAAAATCAGAATTTCCCATGAAATAATATGCTCCCTTCCATCCCCAAATGTTTTGGGTTGATCAAAGCATTTCATTGTAATAAAATCAAGACATTGCATGATGATTTTGATAATCTTCAATTATTTTTGCAGACTTTTTTAAAAAGAATAATTTTAATTTCCCAAAGTCCCTTTGAAACAAAAAATCAAAAATTTCATTCTGAAAATGTTGAAGTGGGACATTTTGATGCTTCATTTTGTGTCCTCCCCCCAAACTTTTTACCAAAATGACACATTTTTTGAATGTTCAGAAAAAGAACTTTTTTCTCTTCCCCTCCCCAAAATATAGTTTTAATTGAAAAATTCCCAACCAACTCTCCTCCTGTCCATAGACAAGGGAGTTCCATCCAGCCTCAGCCTGCTGGGTGTCTCTTCAGCATTGGATATCGGTGATCATCAAATATATTTATCCAGCCTCCAGGAATTTGCTTGTGTGAACACACACGCCTAAAAATGGCTCAAACCAAACACCAAGGGTCGTGATGGTTATGGTGGCGCTTCCGCCTCCAAAGCACCCCTCTATGGAGCGCCACAAGGGTCAGTCTTTCCCATGTAGTATTCCACATCCCTGAGAAACGGGTGGGAGAGCGTGGGAGACCACAGGTGTGCAAGCAGTATTCAGGGGTGGCCAACCTGTGCCTTTGGAGCCACACGTGGCTCTTCAGAAGTTAATATGCGGCTCCTTGTTTAGGCACCGACTGTAGGGCTGGAGCTACAGGTGCCAACTTTCCAATGTGCTGGGAGATGCTCGCTGCTCAACCCCTGGTTCTGTTACAGTCCCTGTCCCCCCTCCACCCTTTCCCATTCCCTCCCTTGAGCCTGCCGTGCCCTTGCTCTTCCCCCTCCGCCTCCAAACTTCCTGCGCACCGCAAAACAGCTGATGGGGAGGGAGGGGGAGACGCTGATCAGCAGGGATGCCGGTGGGCGGGAGGCACTGGGAGCTGGGTGGGGGAGCTGATGTGAGGGCTGCTGATAGATTACTGTGGCTTTTTGGCAATGTACATTGGTAAATTCTGGCTCCTTCTAAGGCTCAGGTTGCACTCCCCCCCCCCTCCCCCCACGCAGTATATGGTGGTTAGTGGGCCTAGCTCTAAAGCTTATAGACATCCACTGGAAACAGCACATCACTCTGCTCTCTCAATTCTTATGCAAAATCAGCCCTCGTGGAAAGAGCCAGCTGCGCTGCCGGTCGGAAGAGAAGTGCACTTTGGAGATGGCTCTGAAGGAGACTAGGAGGATAAGCAAGCTACTTTCAACAGCAGTGAAGTCCTGACTTATAACATGACAACCCTGCCCTCACCTCCAGTTCTGTCAGTGCACCTCACTCCTGATCTACAAGGCCCCCCGTTATGCACGTATTAGCTCTTTCAAATGACCAGCCAGTGCCCTTCACGCCCCAGTGACCAGAGTATCTGAGCACCTCCCAGTCCTTCATATATTTATCCTCATAACAGCCATGTGAGATCAGGCTGTGCCATTCTCTCCCATTTTACAGGTGGGGAGAGGATAAGGGACCTGCCAGAGACAGGGAGTCTGTGGTAGAGCTGGGCATTGAAGTTTCCCAAGCTCTAGGTGCTATCCCTAAATATGGGACCAGCCTTCTAATGGTGTCAGTAATATCATGATGTGGGCAAATGTCCACTATTTCCGTCCAACCCTTTTATTACTTGTGACCTAAGGCAGCCTGGCGGGGTAAAACGTCAGCAGATTTACCCCTGAAGGACCTCCCCACCCTCCCGTTTGCCTTTAATATTTTGTTGTTAATGGATTAAACTAAAAGGGATTAGCCATTTCAATTTCTATTCTGCTGCTTTCGGCATTTAACGTGCTCCCTGTAAGTGATGAATTATTGACTATTTAAATGGGAATCCAAACAGTCGGAAAGAGGAAGGCTGCCTTCTCACCCGCCATGCTAAATCTTGGGCTGTAGGTCGAGATATTCTTGTCTCTTTTCAGTTAACCAGCAGGGTGCTGGTCTCCGAGCGCACCCCTGGTAACCCAGCACCTAAGGCTTTTGTCTGGCCGGTGTGTAATGATCCTAGAGAGTTAAATGTTGCTAAGCGTGTGAAATTTAACCTGTTATATTGATATTTGGTTTGGCCCAAAGTGTCTGCAAATGGGCTTAAACAGAAAAGTTTGTTATAGAATAAAACACGCAGGCAGGAGACCAGGTCCACCTGCCCTTAAAATTGTTCCTATTTTTTTTTCAATTGCATAGATTTAAATATAAAGCCGGCAGCCTTTCGGGCTCAGGAATCTGTCCTGTGAAAACAAACGGGGTCTCTCCAGGTGCCCCATGGGGAGAGGGGCTGAAGCAGCAAGGGAGGGCAGAGGCTTGGATGTTCACCTAGGGCAGGTCCGGGACAGGGATGGAAGCTCCACTGGGGCTGGAGCAGTTGTGGATTGCTAAGGGGGTAGCGGTAGGAGAGTTCGGCACCCCCATGGCAGCCTCGCGAAGAGGAAGATGTAACCCTCAACTTGTGCCCCATAAGTGACCCACCTTCAATCAGGATAGGACAATCCAATGGGGGGGGGGTAAGGAGGATAAAACGGGGTGGCTGATTCGGCAGCACGCTAAGTTCTGTCCACGTGAGAGGAAGGAGAGTGCTGTAGAGAAAGCACTGGCCTGAGATATAGGAGGACTGTCTTTACCACGGTCTCCCAGCAAGACCTTGGGCGAAGGGACCATCATAATCATCTAGCCTGACCTCCTGCACATCACAGACCACAGAACCTCTCCCACCCACCCCTGGAATAGACCCAGATTCTCTAGCTGCATTACTGAAGTCCTCAAATCCTGATTTAAAGACTGCAAGTCTCAGCGAGTCCACCATTTACTCTAATTTAAACCAGGAAGTGACCTGTTCACCATGCCACAGACGAAAGCAAAAAGCCCCTCTGCCAATCTGACATGGGGCATCTTCTGCTTCTGGCGGATCTGGGAGATTGGGGAGGGGCACAGCCTCCTGCCAACTTCTTGTTTTACCTGCTGATGGCTTTGTGAAAGGAATGGTGCATATACGGAGACCTGAGCCGTTAGCTGGTTTTATAAGCCTCATTCATTCTGAGTCTTGGTTGAAGTGGGGTGTTTGGGGGCAGGAATGTGAGGAGAGTGTGTGTGTATGTCAGAAGCAGAGCCATCAGACGGGCATTTGGGCGGAAGCTTGGTTAACGCTCAAAGCATTAGTCTTTAGTAATAATTATTAATAATACCTACCTCTTATATAATGGGAACCATTGTCATCTAACAGAGACCCTAAGTATTTAAATTCTTCCCCTCTTTCAAGTCCTTTGCATGTGATCATCTTTATGGCTGTCCTCCTCCCTTAGTTGTCATAGCTTCTGTCTAAAGAAATAGCCAGCATTCCCTCTAAGCCCAGTCCACTCAAAACTAAATTGATACCTGTAAGAGTGTCTATTCCCTCTCTCTGAATGCTGGGTACAGAGGAGAGTCTCTTCTGTGGTCCCTTAACTATAAACTGCTTCCTCAGCCTAAGTTAAGTCTTTACACCCCCAAAACCCACACTCTACCAGTTGGGAAATTGGGGTACCCAAGCTGCCACCATCCATGTGAATCTCCAAGACCCTGGAGGGGGGCACACGGACTCCCCCCTACTCCCTCCCTCTCTTGAGATCCCGGAACACTCAGATGCTGCTTCACTTCTCCCTCACCCCCTCCTTCTTGTTACCGAGAGAGAAGAGAACAAAAAAACCTTCGAGCCCAGCCTCTCCTTCCTGCCCTCAGAAGAGCGACTCAAAGACTCAACTACTTAGCCCCCTTCCTCCCCCCTACCCGGGACCTGGGTCACATCCAAAGCTAGGACACTTTAAGGGAAATAACCAAATGCTTTTTATAACTAAAGAGGTTTAATAAAGAAAAGAGAACAAAGCATACACTTACGAGACCACTTTACAGATATAGAGCGCTCTCACCCCTCTCTCTGAAGAGGCTAGTGACACCCTAAATATGGTACAAAAACTTATGAAAATCAATATGTTACTTACAATTCAGCTACTTATGAATATAGGAAGGAAAGAATAGAAGTTTGCTCTCCATAGCTAAAGAGCGAAGAAATGGGTCTGGCCCCAAGCTGGGATGGAAGGAAACTGAAACTACCCCTCCCTCCTCCCTGCCTCGTGGGACGGGGCTTTTACGTCACCCTCTCTCAGGTAAAGTTAACCCCATACAGGCAAAACAGCACTCCACACTTATGACAATACCGTTCAAAGCTGTCTTGCAGGATCCCACAATCTTCCACACACCATTAAGCCATCAGTGAATGCCACATTTTCAGGTGGCTCCATTCATATAGTCTGGCTTAGCCTTTGACCCTGGATGAAGGCCAGTGTTTACAGGATGGCGTGGCAAGGTGGGATAGTTTTACTGGCAGGCGTTTGGAATGGCTGAGTTTTGCATGTGGCAAAGCCATGCTTGAGTTACAAAAATAACCCCAAATGAATAGTATGAAAATGTATCTTTCTCCCCAGAATGAGCACACATTCCAAATGCAACAACATCTACTATAGGACAATAAGAAGGTGGGGGTTTTGTTTTAACATTTTTATTGTATATTAATTGGTGGACCCTGTTGTGCTAGGTACTGTACAAAAACCTAGGCCAGGGCTACACTTCAAACTTATATCGCTATAACTACGTCGCTCGGTGGTGTGCATTGTTCACTTGCCTGATGATCATGAGCCCTGACTGCCAGTTCCTGGGCCCCACAACATGGCTGCCCTTCTCCTCGGCTGCTGACTCCATCTTGCATGCTCTGGACATGTAGCATAAGGACATTTTTTCAGTCGGAGAGTTTATTCCAGACACCACCAGATGTATAGCTGAAACAACAGTGGGTGTCTCTTTCTTCTTCGGGTGGCAGGATGGTAGCAAGGCAGAGGGTTGTGTTTCACCGTTCTCTTCCTAATGCAGAGTGGTTATAGTTTTAAAAAAAAATGATGAGTTTTATAAGCAAAGTAATGTTGCCGCTAAGCATGGTGGGGAATGATATTCAAATGAAGGAAAGGCAGTACAATTGCTGGAGTAGCCATTTGAACAGGATGACACTTAAAGGAATTTGCCTTTAAAACTTAGCCTGAAGAAAATCACTCTGATGGATGGGGAGTGAAGGAAGATCTGAAAATATGTTCAAAGTCAGTCAAACAGATTTCCTTTTTGTAGGTTTATAAGCAGAGAGGGAGGGGAGGGCAAGGCCTGTTTAGAGACGTGGTGCTTGACGGAAAGCCCGGTCTGGATCTCTGGAAAGGAAGGAGTAAAGGGTGCCATGTGGTCTGTTCGGCTAGCCCATGAGACGGTATAAGACAGCTCCCTAGCTGCAGTGACTGACATCGAGTGCACTTGCTTGTTCCTAAGCTCTTGTCTGTCTCGGGCCCGTTTGACAGCTGAGCAAGGGGTCAGAGCGAAATTAATCTGCTGTAAATGAAACTAAATGGATTGCAGGGTGCTGTTGGTGACAAGAGTAAGTGGCGGAGGAGCGCAGCATGCAAAGGGCTGCAATTTAGGCCAGGCTGGCTAACGCTGGGTCATTCATCTTCCCATATAAAATGAGAAGAACCTAATCCTTCCAACAAGGAGAGCAAGGTGGGGGAAGGGTGTTTGTAGCAATGTAACCCCAGGGCAGCCGCCTTTGGAATAACTAACTTTTACAGCGCCTTTACCAAAGGAAAGGAAAGGGAAGATTTAAAAAAAAAAAAAAAAAAGCTAATGGTTGCAATTCTGGCTGCTTCAGTCCTAATTTAACCCCTGTGACCTGCTGCCTGGCTCCAGACGAGACTGAAAACGTTGCGCTCATCTGATGCTGGAATGGCAATTAATTCTGAAGAGGATGAGACCGCATGATCTAGCGGACTGTACTCTCGAGGGGAGTCAGGACACCTGGTTACTGTTCCTAGCTCAGCAAGTCCACTTGGGCAAGTCTCTCTCTCTCTCTGTGGCCATTCCGACCCTTTGTCTGTTTAGATTGTAAGCTCTTTGGGCCGGAAGCCGGTTGTCACATACGTGTGTGTACCATACCTTGTACGAAGGGGGCCCATATTCAGTGGCGGCCCCTCGGTGTTACAATCTTTTAAAATTAAGGTCCTTTCGTATGCTCATGTGTACAGATCTAGCTCTCTGTCTAGATACTCCTAACGATCCCCACTGCTGTTGTAGCTGAGCCAAAACTCAGATACATAAATGAATTGATATCTCAGTGCTTAGATATTCTAGTGATGGATGCTATAGAAGAACCTAGCAGAGAGAGGCCTGAATTAATGTCTCGCTGGTGCCTATCAATAGCCAGTGGCTGCTGCTGACATGCAGTGTCTCAGTGGGCTAACAGTAAAGTCTTTAAGTAAAAACTATTATTGAATGTATAATGTCTAAGTCCATTAGTTGTGTCCTGATATTGACTGACGTTAGATTAAAAAGCACGTCCTTATTGCTGTCTCCTGTCATGGATGTGCCAGGGAAGGCTAGTCGAGAAGTATAACTGAACTGTAGACTCGTGCACCCATAGCCACGACTGCAGGAAGGGGGCCACAAAGGAGGAGAACCAAACTTTGGGGAAAGTCCAAATCCAAGTTCCATTTCTGTCCCCTAACCTGTAACATCTGGACCACACCCCCTCATCCAATCACCACCAGCTAGTCGGGATCCAGTTGTGCAAACACCAGAGCTTGGGCCTGTGAGATGGGGATTGGTAACATATTCCCAAAGTGCTTAAATGGCCTGGGAGCCTCACTATATGTCTACACAGCAGAAGCTGTGCTCCAGCTAGCCTGAATCCAGCTAGTGTGGGCACCAGTTGCAGTGAAGACAGTGCAACGTGGGTTTCAAAATGGGCCGGCAAGCCCAGTATGGCCACAGGTCTGTGCTGGTCTTGAACTACTTGGACTGTGCAGTCTCCAGTGCTATTGTTACCTGCACTGGCTGGCTGGAAACTAGCTCGGATAATCTACCACTTCCACGTATCTCCGTGCCGGTGGGACTTGACTCCTCAGTGAATTAGGTGCTTTTTAGATATTTGACCGATCTGTCTACCTGCCAGTATGGCAGGAAACAGAGATTTTGCTTTTTAGGGCTTTGGCACAAACTCTTCCGCATAGTTTTGGCTACCATTCCAAGGCACTTCCTCTGTGGCTGGTGCCATACCCCCACCCTACCAACTGGGGAGAAGTTTGTGTGCTGGTTCCTTGCCCAGATGCTAATGCTCTGTACCCCACCCTACCACAGCAACTCACAGACATGCTCCTACACCTCCTCCAGGCCAGGTGTCCACTGCAAAGCAAGTCTGAGCTGGGCCAAGGTGTCCCATGTGCTGCAGTGAACATAAGAATGGCCACAGTCGGGCGGACCAATGGTTCCTCTGTCCTGGTATGCTGTCTTCCTACAGCGGCCAAAGCCAGGTGCCTCAGAGGGAATGAACAGCACAGGCAATCACTGAGTGACACATCCCCTCTTGTCCACTGCCAGCTTCTGCCAATCAGAAGCTAGGGACAGCCAGAGCATGGGTTTGTATCCCTGACATCTTGCCTAATAGCCATTGATGGACCTATCCTCAAGGATCTCAGCTAGTTCTTTTTCCAACTCAGCTATACTTTCAGCCTTCTCAACATCCACTGACAAGGAGCAGCACAGGTTGACTGTGTGAAGAAATACTTCCTTTTGTTTGTTTTAAACCGGCTGCCTATTAATTTCACTTTGTGATCCCTAGTTCTTGTGTGATGTGAAGGAGTAAATTACACTTCTTTATTCAATTTCTCCACACCAGTCAAGCTTTTATAGACCTCTATCATATCCCCTCTTTGTTGTGTCTTTTCCAAACTGAAAAATCCCAATCTCTTAAATCTCTCCTTGCATGGAAGCTGTTTCATACCCCTAATCATTTTTGTTGCCCTTCTCTGTACCTTTTCCAATTCTAATACATCTTATTTGAGATGGGGTGATCAGAACGGCATGCAGTGTTCAAGGTGTGGGTGTATCATGGCATTTATATATTATGTATTGGCATTATGATATTTTCAGGTTTATTATCTATCCCTTTCCTCATGGTTCCTAACATTCTGTTGGCTTTTTTTGACTTTGACATTGCGTGTTTTCACAGAACTATCCACGATGACTCCAAGATCTCTTTCTTGGGTGGTGACGGCTAATTTAAACCCATCATTTTGTATGTATAGTTGGGATTGTTTTACAATGTGCATTATTTTGCATTTATCAACATCCAGTTTCATTTGCCGTTTTGTTGCCCAGACACCCAGTTTTGTGAGATCCCTTTGTAACTCTGCTGTCTGCTTTGGACTTTACTGTATTGAATAATTTTGTACCATCTGCAAATTTTGCCAGTTCACTGTTTACCCATGTTTTTCAGATCATTTGTAAGTTTGTTGAACAGCACCGACCTCAGTACAGATCCATAGGGGACCCCACTATTTACCTCTTTCCACTCTGACAACTGACCACTTATTTTGACCATTTGTTTCCTGTCTTATCCACAAGAGGATCTTCCCTCTTATTCCATGACTTCTTACTTTGCTTAAGAGCCTTTGATGAGGGACATTGTCAAAGGCTTTCTGAAAGTCCATGTACACTATGTCCACTGGATCACCCTTGTCCACACGTTTGTTGACCCCCTCAAATAATTTGAATTGTTCCAGCCCCTCATCCTCTTCTCCTCTCATTTCTGTCCCTCCACCTCCATGAGTGTGGAACCACTCTTGCCTTGACAAGATATTGTGTGGCCGGGCTGTAGAAACATAGATCCTCCCCACGCCCAAAATATTTCCGTAGTCAGGACATTGGCCTCCCTTTGCCCTCTCCCCTGTTTATAATGATATGCAAACTTGGCTGTTTCTCAGAATCAGTATCAACGTCCTTACCAAAAAGCTTTGGGTTGATTTAAGGTTAAATTCAAAGAAGCACCTGAATGTAGAGCTATGACTCAACATAAGCATTTGAAATGCACTTTTCACTAGTCGTAGATCACTATCATGGTCCAGAATTCTTATCTTGTTTGTTCTAAACAGGCTAGGCTCTGCTCTCCTCCTTTCTGACATCAGCAGGGGTTCTCCAGTGAGTTTCAGCCTCAGTCACTCAGCAGCTGTTCGCTATTTTTATCTTTACCAATGGAACAAAAGAAAAGAAAACCGCATCATTAATGTGTGTTTGTTTATGTTTCCAAGGATTCGCTAGCCAGCGATTCCAGCATTCGTTCACTTTAGAGACGGAAGGATAAGACCTGCTGGGTCATTCTCTCTGTCTCCCAGCCAATAAAATATCATTCCTTGTGGTAGGCTTATCATTGCTTTGTCCAGTCCAATTTTGAATCACTCTAGCAAAAGGCCTTCCTCCTGACCTGTTGAGAAGACTATCCACACTCCTATAGATCTCAGCCAGTAAGAAATATTTGCTGACATTCAACCTATAGCTTTATTTATGTGCTTGCATGCCCTTCTTCCTGGTTTATCTCCCCTTGGACCACCCTGAATGACCGTGAAGGAGTGGGAAACGTGACCAACCAGGATGCCTTATTAGCCATTCTAGTGCACTAGGGAGACTATACGAACATGTCAGCGTATTATGTCACTGAAATAGCTTCCTGTCTACTGGAATCAATCTCAGTCAAAAAAGGGCTTGGTGGCCGGCTGCCTGAGTGTGACAATACCAAAACGGGAGTAGAAGATTGACCAGTCAGCCTTTGATGGATTGTCACTTACGATCTCTTTCCACTCCAGTCACTTGACACTGTGACTGTTTAGAAGAGGGCTGGATTTTTTAAAAAAGTTCTTGTGTATTTAAAGTCAGACTATCTCTCTGGGTGGAGGGGCGTGTTGACGTTGCAGCAAGAGGGAATCATGAAAATTAGACATGGGTAAAGGACGATTAGGTCACCAGGTCCACTTTGCCTCAGCCTGCGCAGGATTGCTCTCTGCCTTATAGTCCCCATTGTTTGGCATAGTGCCATTTTCAGTGTCTCGGGGAATGGAACTTCCATTACTTTCCTTATTGATTCATCGACATTAAGGTTGGGAGGGGCCATTATGGTAATCGAGTCTGATGTCCTGCGTAGGTCATAGAATTTCACCCTGTAATTCTGGCCTGGGGCCCAATAACACAAGCCTGAGTAGGATGGCCAGATGTCCCAACTGTATAGGGCCAGTCCTGATTTTGGGGTCTTTTCCTTATATAAGCTCCTATTACCCTCCAACCCCATCCCAATTTTTCACACTTGCTGTCTGGTCACCCTAAGCCCGAGCAATGTGCGTTCTGAATCAGGGAGGCTGTGACCCCCAGCGACGTTGGGAATGTATTCAGACAGTTGTAACCATGCTCCCTTTTATATGGCTAGAGGGCAGAGAGCCCTTTCTCTTCCCTTTGTAATATGGGTTTGTGATATAGAAAAAGTTGAGAACTATTGAACTAGGGCATATAATTTAGAAAGATACCCAGTGGTGATTTAAAGACTTCACGGGATGAGGAATTTCCTTTGTAAGACTCTTCTACTGTTATAATTGCTTATTATGTTAGCACCCAGAGGCCTCAATCAGGAAATAGGGCTACATTGTGCTATATACCATACAAATGTACACACAGCCAGCATGATCACTGCCCCCAAAAGATGAAAGACTCAGAGAGAGAACAGCTAAAATAAAAAAAGACACTATTTGTGTTTTGTCACAGAAACCACGACTTAGTAGTAGCTAGGCTAGAAAGCATTGCTGAGGTTCAGCCTAAATGTTCTTTGTTGAATTTCATGTCATTACTCTAATTGTTATTCCCTAGCACCACCCCAAACAATTCCTCTCTGTGTGTAGTGTTTGCACCCTTCAAAGCTTTGTAGCTGGCTATCATCTATCCCCCTGAGTCATCCTTTAGCCAAGCTAGATGTGTTTAGTTCTATTGACCTTCCTCATAATTGGAAAAGGTGCAGAGAATGGCAACAAAAAGATCAGGGGTATGGAACAGCTTCTGTATGAGGAGAGATTAAAAAGACTGGAACTGTTCAGTTTAGGAAAGGGACGAGGAAGGGTTGATATGATAGAGGTCTATAGCGTCACGAACAGAATGGAGAAATTGAATAGGGAAGTGTTGGTTATCCCTTCAAATAACACCAGAAGTGGGGTGTTGAAATTAATGAGCAGCAGGTTTAAAATAAACAAAAGGCAGTACTTCACAAAATCCACAGTTGACCTGTGGAACTCATTGCCATGGGATGCCGTGAAGGTCAAAAGTATAACAGGATTCAAAAAAGAATTAGAAAGTTCATGCAGGATAGGTCCAATAGTGACTATTACCGGTAGGAAAGACTGTCAGGGATGCAACCTCATGCTTTTGGTGTCTCTAGCTCTCCAACTACTAGACGTTGGGCCCGGGTAATGAGATGGCTTGCCCTGTCCTGTTCATTCCCTCCAAAGCATCTGGCAGTGCCCACTCTGAGACAGAATACTGAGTTAGATGGACCATTGAACTGACCCAGTGTGGTGGTGTTTTTTGTGGCAGTCAGTCCTTCCAGCCCACTAACCATGTTTAGTGCTCTTCTCTAAATTCCCTTTTGCCCCCTCAGTCTTTCTGGTGCTCAGGAGCTCAGAACTGAAGACTGCCTTCTGCTCCATGATTTGACGCTTCTTTCTGGATGTCGCCCCTCACCAGACCACATTTGCAAGACCATGCTGGTTCACTGTCATCTATAGGTGTCTTTTGGCATCACTGCTTTTCAAGTTCCTTTGTCCAGTTGAATTTCCAGATGTGTTATCCTTGGGTATTTCCTGTTTGTATTTCTAACCTCTCTAGGAGCTGAATCCTTTAAGGTCCTGAGAGCTGTCATCCCCCCCATATAGCTTAAAGGAACTGAACATGTAACTGCAGTGCTCAGCCCCTTAGAGGATACAACCTGTGGTTCCTTTGCATCGCCAGTGTTTGCAACACCGCCTAGTTTTGTGTCATCTGTATCTCATTAACATGCTATCTATGCTCCATCCTAGATCATGAATGTTAAATAAGAGCAGATCTATTGCTCCACCTACCTTTCCCACCTCAATGCATTGCCATTTATCATGCGTAGTCCTCTTCTCAGCAGCCAACCAATTTGAATTCATTCTCGGAGGAAGGCTTCTGTGAAGTGCTATATCAAATGCTTGACTACAGTCTAGCTGTGTCCCGTCTACTCCATTCCATTCCCGTCTACTCCTTTCATTGGCTAATTTCATAATTCGATCAAAAGTAAGCGCCATCAAGATCTCTCTCTCCACTAGTGACACTCTAAATGGCCTTTTCCATTCCTCCGGAAATTGTACTTCCTTCCCTTCAAACTGACAAGCCCTTTTTAACTTAGGAAACAGAGGGTTTGTAAATTACACAGATCTGCATGCAATTAATGGCACTGTGTCTCTGCAATTCATGGCACTCTACTCCCCACCCCCAAAGAAAGATTGCTGTTTTGGACCCTTGTGGAAACTGGAAGCCGTAGGACCACTCTTTGTGTAGCCTAATTCATACACCCTTTTTGCTCAGCTTGTAGTGCCGGTACTCTGATACTAGGGTGATAGGCATGGCCTACACACCTAAATAGTACAAATGCCATCCCTCCAGTCTCTACCTCACAGGATTAAGGACTGTGAGGGGCTCAGGTTCTACAGTTATGGGGTCCATATAAGTACCTAAAATAGATCTGTATCCTAGCTAGTGAGAGTTACTTAGACTGTAAGCTCCTCGGGGCACTGTCGCTCATGTACCGCACGTTTTCAGCACTGAAGAGGAAGGGTGGTGTTAAATTGAATGCTCAGCAGTACTGGGTTCAATTCTGTCCTTGGCCACATTATCCTGAGTCACTACATATTTTTTCTCCTGCCTGCCGTGTGCCTTGCCTAGTGCAATTATAGGCTCTTGGAGACAGGGACTGGCTGCTGTTCTGGGCTTGTAGTGGGCCTAGGGCAATGGGGCCTTGACCTCTGTTGGTGCTGCTGTAATTCTAATAATTAACAAGGAATCTGAAGAATGTCACTTCTTGCAAACTCTTCGTTCTCTTGGCTTCTTACCTGCTCCACTCGGGAGAGTGCGAGAGCAGGGATCACAAGTTCTAGTCCTTCTCTGGGTCGACTTGGGGAGGCCCAGGGTGCTTGCTGTGCCCCATTTTACACTGTCCCAGAGAGCATTTAAAATCATAGACTATCAGAGTTGGAAGGGACCTCAGGAGGTCATCTAGTCCAACCCCCTGCTCAAAGCAGGACCAATCCCCACTAAATCATCCCAGCCAGGGCTTTGTCAAGCCTGACCTTAAAAACCTCTAAGGAAGGAGATTCCACCACCTCCCTAGGTAACCCGTTCCAGTGCTTCACCACCCTCCTAGTGAAATAATATTTCCTAATATCCAACCTAAACCTCCCCCTCTGTGACTTGAGACCATTGCTCCTTGTTCTGTTTACTGTGGTTTTTATCTCCGTATAAGGCCTTGTTAGTGCACTGACTGCTAAGCACTTTGTGATCTGCTGCCGAAACGTGATTTATAGAACGTGCGAAGTATTTCACAGAAGTTGAGACACCTTTAGTGATGGCTGTTCCTTTTGATGATCTTGACCCATTTGGTAAATCATCAGTTTGGTAGTGACAAGACAGAGGTACCGAGTGTCAATCACCTTATTATACTGAAACCTACCAATTAGGGATACGGCAAAGGTTATCTTAGGCTAAGACTAAAACATGAGAAATTTCTTTCCCAAAAGGAAACTTTTAAAGAGAGTTAGAGAGAGATTCCGGAGATTGAAAATCAGGGTGTGGAAAGGGAATGATTATGTTATTATCTGCATTGTGGTAGTGCCAAGGAATGAACCAAAAATGGATCCTCGCTGTGCCTCGGTATTGTACAGGCAGAGCGTAATAAATACTCCCTGCTCCTGGGAGCTTACAATCGAAATAGAGAGGACAGACATTGGTTAGGGAAGGGGATAAAACATACCAGCAGGGACGGCTGGCAAATCTCCTGCTAGTAGCAGGAATGTTTGGAAGGGGTTTAATTCCTTGACTGAGGTTTTGTTAAGAGAAGATTAGCTAATTGGAAGGGTGAAGGGAGGGAGAGGCTGAGGGCAGGAGAGAAGAGATTGGAGAGGGGGCAGTAAGGTATAAGGCACAGGAGTGGATTGATGCTGAGGTGAAGCAACTGCGAGGTGACAGCAGGTGTAAAATGGAGGAGCGTCAGAGGAAAAGGTGGCCTCCAGTCACAACAGCAGAAAGCAGCTTACTTATCTGGTACCTTTGATATTGACTGTTCTGACCCAGACAAGTGAGAATGCTGCTCAGTGTTCTTAAGGAGGCAAGTGTGGGGTCAAACTTTTCTTAAAGGGAGGGTGAGCTGCATTTTTATACTGCCATATACAGTTTTATCAACATTTTTGCATTTCACCTCTTGGTCTCCTTTGCCAGGCCTGGCTTATTTTTGAAAGCTAAGTTTTTAAAAGGAGGATAAATTAAGCATTTGGCCCAACATGTCAATCTGTTGTCTCCTCAGTATAGAGGGCAAATCTTACTTCTGGGGGAGCTGGGACCATAACATCCAGGATCAGGCCCATCGATCAGTGTAGAATTTATTCAGACTCACTCACTGCCAGAGCCTGTGGTCCGTACCTCAGACAAAAATGAGTAAACACTATTGTGATGAAAAGAGCACGTGTTTACAGCGGAGGAAAGCGCCTTGTTAATAAGCCAGAAACTACACATTCATTGGTACTACTACTGGGTGTAGTTAGATGAACACTGCTAGCTCCTCAAATCTCTTCCAATGCAAAGACCAAGGAGAAAATGCAGGGCAGGATTTGGCCTTAAGTGAGTACGTGCGTGAAGTAGGATAGGGAGGAGAGTTGGGATCTGGATTAGATTTTAAATGATCTCCAAAGCTAAATTAGCATTTGGAGTCACAGATGCTGGAACTTTGCAAGCTGCTCTCATGAGATTTTAATCCCAAATCAGATATCTCTTCAAGTCAGCTGATCCTGTGAGATTTCAAACCATCTTGAATGGTGAATCGTGTGGGTTCAGTTGGTCTCAGAAAACTTCTGCCACCTTGGTCTGAAAGTCTCATGAGAGAGCAGGTGTCCTCACAGAAGCAAAAGTGCCAGGAAAATGCTAATGTGCCCGTAAGGCATGCTCCTTGCGTGTTCCTGGCACTGAACACTGAATAACTAACCTTTGTCTGGTTTAAGATTAGCAACCGTGTTAGTCTGTATCCATAAATAAAATGAGGAAGACTTTGTAGCACCTTAGAGACTAGTCTGTCTGTATGTGGTCTGCGGTAAATCCATACTCCTATTGTGTAGCTAATTCTGTGAACTAATGGGAACTGAAGTTGGGTCCCAACTTTAATACTGTTTCACAAAGGGTGCATGCCATTCACCTGGGCAAAGTACTGTGTTATCTTTACTCTTGGTTTGGGGATTGAAATGCCAGGCTCAGAGGAAGCCAAACATACAGCGAGAAGGATCAAAGTTTTGCTGGTGTTCAGAAAGGGTTTTGATTTGGGCCATTTCAAAAGGCAGTCGGAGGACCCAAGGGATGGAAAGTGCCAATTCTTTGAACTCCAAGTTGCTGCTAATGAGACAGCTGATGGATTATTTGAGAATTCTAGAAACATGGGAAGCAAAATTGGAAAGAGTCCCTGAAAAGCAAGTGGGACTGATGATCAGTAATGAGGGGAGGGGAAAACCAGTTTGAGAAGCATCTAGGAATGTTTCAGAATCTACCGAGTGAGTCATATGCCACTCATAACAGAGAGAACTCCAAAGGCAGGACCCAAAGCAGCAGGTTCAGAGCCCAATTAATTTGTGCACACACTTAGAAAAGGATTTAACACACGATGAGTTGAATACCAGTGACAGAGATGGATCAGACAGAAGGGCGTAGCTGGAAACAGGAGTACAAAGCACTGTAAGTAAAGTTCTTGAAGAGCAGTTCTTGCCTCACTAGAAGCAGGAAGTATTGTTGATAGCATGGAAGACGTGCTTCTTGTGAGGTTTCAAGACAAATTTGTCAGGCTGTTTTGCATACACATCTGGGCTATTGGATGCTGCTACAAAGTAAAGCCAAAGTGACACTAATGCAGTTCGCTTATTACTGATTAGAGTACAACTTCGTTATCAAGAGAGGAGCCTCTCCTTGGGGCTACTGATAGAAGTTAGGTATTGCTGATCCTGAGGAAGGATTTTGCATGATTGCATTTGTCTATTAATGTGTTACTGAAGGGACAATACGTGCGATGTTAGATGAGTTAATGATCTCCTAGAAATGTGAACTTTTGTGTTTCCTGACTCTTTGATTCTTAATGCGCTGCATTGATGTAGGTTTTGGCCTGCGTGTGTGGGTAAATATAAGATATAAATTCAATTGAATGGGAAATGGTGGTCTTCTAAGACTCGACGGCAAACAATATCAAGAGGGGAAAAATTGAGCATTCTGTACAACAGGCCCTTTCACATGTTAATCTGCCTTGTGAGGAATCTCTGACAGAGAAGATGATTTCCAGGAAAATGTATATGCCTGTATTTCCTCCGAACAGTTAGCACTCAGTGGTTTTGGTGGGGTGCAGATAAAGGAGGTGACAGTTTGAATCCTGTAAATAGGTCTTCACGGAAGATGCTAACTTTCCTTAAAGGCACTTAATCACTATGAAAATATCAGATAAAGAAATTGGATACAACATTTCCAATCCCAGGAACGCTTACGGTGATCAACGCTTGGAGGATGTGCTCTAGATTGAGCAAATTAGAATAGTTTTAAACACAGAGAGAAAGGTCCAGGATAGTTCAGAGGAAAAAGGTCCTTTCTCTCTTTGAATTCCCACACTGGAGGCATCATCTGAGATGATTGCTTCCATAAGGGAGTTCTCCTAACTGGTAACATCTTTTTTTTTCTCTGTGTTGGTAGTTAAAATCTATTTTTTTGACAGAGGACGGACTGGGCAATAGCTTGGATTTTGGGAGACCTGGTTCAAGTCCTTGCTCCCCGACAGCCTCTGTGTGTGACCTTAAGCAAATTGTTTAGTCTCCCTGGGTCTCAGTTCCCCATCTGTCCATGGAGATAATAGCACTGCCCTGCCTCTCAGGTCTGATGTGAGGATAGATAATTGCAGGGTGCCCAGATCTGGGGGGGCAGGGGCATATAAGTGCCTAAGATATATAGACTTATCTTTATTTTGCTTGTTTGTACAGCATCTGCCATGATGGGGCTCTGATTCCTGTTTGGGGCCTCTAGGAGATATCAATATATAAATCAAGTTATAGGGATGCTTGAATACTGACATGTTTTCATCATCATCATTTAAACAGAAACATGACTGCTTTAGTGCGTATGTATGTATGTGTAAATACACACACAATTAATGTGTGCAGTTTTCACAAATTGATATAGGACACCAATAGGTTACATTTGTGCCCCTCCCTTTGATAGGAAATATTTGAAGAAGCAGTGTAAACAGTGCTTCATGAGAAATTAATCAGCTAAAATACAATGGGGCATCACAGGGAAAGGTCTGACCTGATAGAAACTGCTTCAATAAGTCTGCTGGTTAGTTGACCTAGGTCGGTGCTGCTTTTAAAAGTTCTGTTAATAAGATTTTCCCTTTTACTGAGGCTCCAATTCTGGGCTAAATTAATCTGAAGTAACTCCCCGCAAGATGAAAAGGGTTCTTCTGGTTTAATATTGATGTCACTAAGATCAGAATCTGACCCCTAAAATCTTAGGTCTGAGGCAAGATATTATGAACTCAGTTACGCCAGCGAATCTTTGGCATAATGCCGCTGACTTCTGTAGGCCTTCTCTGGATTGACACCAGTGTCATTGAGATCAAAATCTGGTTTGGAGTGTAGTGGCTTTCACCTGAGGATCTTAAAGCACCTCACAAAACCGATGTGTATATGAAAGACCAGAAAGATTAAGGGCCGGAGCCAAAGCCTATTGAAGTCAATGAGTGTCTTTCAACTGGCTGGGAGCCACACTTTAAGTGACTAGTTCACAGGCACGCAGCAAATAAGTGGAGGAGCTGAGACTCTGGGTTGTGTTCTAGCCACTAGGCGGCACTTCCTCATCCATAAATAAAGGTGTCACAAGCATGGTTATAGCATCAGGCGTCCAGTTACAAGCATGTTATGTACAGAGATAGAGAAAATCATATAAGAGGCCATAAAACATGCATCTTGAAACAGTCTTGAGTTACTAAGTGCTTGTCCTTTGGTCTAAACAGTGGTCAAAAGAGAGAGGCTTTACCAGGATCCTTGTGGCTCTTTGCCAAAATAAAGTAAGGAAGGGGGGGGGGAAAGCCCTTAATTACAACGATTAATAGTTGGCCAATATGCGTCCTCTTCATCCCACAGATATATCACAGCATTCTTTCTAGAGGTCCAGACAATGCATAATCCCTGGGGTGGCTGAAGAAGAAGAGAGAAAATAGAAAAGAGATCCCTGCCTATATATAGCTGAACACTACTGGCTATGTGAGCAAACTAATTCAGTCCAGTCCGTGGCGAGATGCCAAGGAAAACGGATTTAGATTCTGTGGGCCCGATTCTGATTTCAATGACACGTGCATAAATCAAGCATAATGCATTTGGTGGGTTATTCTGGATTTCCCTGAGCATCACTCAGATCAGAATCTGTGCCCATGACTTTCACCCCCAATTTGTGCAAATTCTTAAGGGGATTTATTATAGGGTTGGAGTTACCATCAATGCCACTATTATCTACACGTATTCCATGCAATTATTATTTTATTGAATTCTCTGGAGGTAAAATTAAAATAGAGCTTTTCTTTTTCCATCTCCGCTTCTGTTTTTGTTTCCCCTTCTTTTTAACAACCCAGTTTCCCAGGAGAACACTTGATATATCCTCATGCTTCCCAGAGACTGCAGTTCAATAGGCTGAGAGTTAATTAACATCTGGGAGTTTCCAGATGTTTATGTACTATCCCAAAGAGCGGGCCATTGGTAACAAAGGAACAGCCAGGAAAAGGTGATCCAAACAGAGCATCCTTCAGTTAATGAATGTGTGTCTGGAAAATTCAGCATGGCCCAGAGAAACTAAATTAAAAATAGGAATAACTAAGAAAAACCTCTTCATTATCAACAAATAGTCAATTAAACTTTTTTTCAAACCCAGATATAATTCTTAGGCACTGTAGTTGAGTATTCTCATTCCTACCCATACAGTTAGCTGACAGAAAAAGGCACAGCCGTCAGCCTACCTTTGTTCATAAGATGTGTTTCAAAAGTACCATTAAGTGAGGATGCTATATTGGACTGAATGGATCAAGCAATTTGTTATAGGGTATGAAGCTTTATCTATAAGGCAGGTTTATGTCCAGCCCAGGTTGCTGAAGGCTCGGTGTTCTGTGAAGTGAATTGTTGAGTAGAGTGGCTTCAGAACTTTTCATCAACATGATTCTTCAGTAGAATGTAATTTCTGCAAAATTGAAATTTTCCTATGGAAAATTTAGATTTTTCTCTTTTCTTCAATTTTTCTGTCTGGAAAATCAAAGATGTTTAGCTTCAGAAACAAATGTTGAATTGAACCTGCATGTTTTATTTTGAATCCATTCAATGTTAGACCTCTTGCCTGTGTTTCCTTGACATTTCACATGTGTTTGAATATCTAACACCGCCATTGTCGCCTATCGGCTGGACTCTTTGACCAGAATACATTCCCCATGATGAAGCACATCTCCTCTTCTGACCAAGCTGCATTATATATCATGGAAGTCACATGACTGTGAGTGCATTGTGGGAGATGTAGTCTGGCCAGAAAGCACAACCCACAGGAGAGAATGGTGGTAAGAGACACCAGGACTGCAACTCCCATGAGGTGACACCGTACCATTGATAGATGCAGTCTGATGTCAAACTGATTGTTTTGACATTTTTCATTGCTTTTAATTCCATGAAAAAAAGATATTTTGATATTTCATCCCAATTTGGGATGAAAATAAATGTTGAGATGTCAAAATTACCTCCAAGAGGGAAATTCCTTTTTTGGCTCATTTCTACTTTTGAGTCTCTCAGTCTAGTTCCTGCACACCTTTAATAACGTCCTCACAATCCACACTGATTTAGAAGCCGAGGCCTACAGACCGCCATGGGGGTGACTCCTTCAACTTTGAGTCAGGTTTGTGGCCCCCTGGCAAGCAGTATGGGGAACATTGCATTGCTACGGCCTGCTCTCTTTTCAGTGTTTGGCGGGAATGGGCTAACCCTCTCTGGTACTGTTAATCTGGCAACACTAAATTCACTTAAATATTTGTTTCTTAAAAAAGGGACAATGGAGGCTGTGCCATCAATCTCCCTAATGAGAGGCTGTCGACCTAAAGTATAACTCTCAGGCACGCTGTGTATTACGGAGCCTGCTGAAAAGTTACTTCAACAAAAGTCTTTTTTTTTTTTCCCTCCTGAAATATTCGTTCCCTTTCATCCCTGGTGCCGCGCCATGTGCGAGTCACTGATTAAATTTCCTCCTTCCATTTCAAAATCTTTATGCCCTGTTTGGGGAGCCAGTGACATTTTGATGCCCTCCGTTATATACAGCGTACCTGGGAGTTCTTTGCAATTCCATAGCAGGCACATACCGCTGTGGAAGGGATTTCATTTTGGTTGCTTCCTCCTGATAACTCATCACACCCTGGCTAGATCTCGGAAGGAAATGCTGCTTTTATAATGAAAGGAGGGGCCTTCTGCCTGAGGTATCTGAATTACGGTCACAGTGTGGCCAGCATTGCAGGGTTTCATTATTTGAAGCTGTCGTCATGGCCATCACAATAAGAGGAAATATATAACTACCGTTATGGGAGCTTTGTACTATATAGTTTATCTCTATAACAGTGTGCTATGATGTGCCTAATTAGACTGTATCAGCTGGGCCAGGTCTGCTACCAACAGGAGATTTTCTTATTGTGTCTGGTCAGAGAACCCTCTGCTTACGATTTATCACTGAAATTAAATTTGTGTCGTTTCCCATTTGATTATCAAGCTACAGATGATTTTTTAAACCCCTTTTCAATCCATACCCCCCATTCCCCACCCTTGAGCCTTCACTGCCACTGTCCTCACTCCTCCCCATGTAAAAATAAGTACAATTACACACATACACACACACACACACACACACACACACACACACACACACACACACACACACACAGAGTCACTTGAAAGTTGAAAGAAGAATAGAATGGTACCAATTAGAGAGAATAAAATCATTGCTGCTCAGAGCTGTTCTGCCTCCTTTGCTTACCTCACTGTTGATTGGCTTCTGACGTGTACAGTCACTGATGCATGATACATGTGAACAGTTGAAATATACTGAAAGGAGCCATTCCCCCCCCTCCCCAGACATTAGATAAGATGACCCAAGAGGTCTTTTCTATCCCTGATTCAACTGATCATCCAATTTGTGGGGGGTAGTGGGGTGAGTCCTTCAAGAAAATCTTTAGAAAAGTACATTTTGACTTATTCCATCCTCTAACCCAGTGGTTTGCAACCTGTGGCCCATGGGACGCTTGCAGCCCAATCAGAACACAGCTGCGGTCCATGTGACATCCTCAGGGCCATACGGGTAGTATTGGATGTGGCCCACATAGTATACTCTGGTAAGGGGAAATAATCGGATCACATCTCAATGCAACTGGGATATTGCAATATTGGCCTGTTGGTAATGAGGGTTGTTTTTTTGTTTTTGTTTTTTTACTTTCCTCTATCATGCTACCATGGCAGGCAATGGGCCCTTCCAGTTGATAGGATGTCCTGGTAGATGGACCAGTGATCTAATCCACTGTGGCAGCTCTGAATTTCTCATGATTTCTAAAGTGATAGGATGTTTGGATTGTTCATCTGGGCCTCAGTGTGATTTGCCTTCATGTGCCTGGCTTTGAGCAAGCAGGGAGTGCCAGGTGATCATTCTCCGGTGTGAACGCCAACAGGGGGCTACTTGGGGATGTGAGTCAGGTGGAGTGCTATGTGTCATCCTCTTCAGTTGGAAATCCCAAGTCCTTGTGTGCCCCTTACTCTGGGTGCATGGTACGAAAGGGGAGCACGAGGATTTAACCATGGTCCTCAGTGTTCTGAGGAGATCTTAGTTCCATGCTCCACTCCTTGTCTACATTGCTGCAATTGGGTAGGAATAAAATGTCAGTTCCACGTCAACAGCCTCATTCATGCGGGAGTGGGTTCCTCTCTGCTCCCCATCCTGCTCCATGCTTTTACCCAGAACCGATCAATGCAGTGAGGCGGAATCACCCTCCAATAAGCACACGCTGGATACGGTTTCCTGTTATGGTGAGAGCCTGGGGAAAGAGATTCATTCTATTCCTGGGAGAGAGTCCCCTTAGGGAAAGGGAGTCTGGAGCTCCCTCGCTGGAAAAGCAAGACGCTTAGCGTTGTTCAGCATCCTGCCCCTACGCTGATCCGCCCCGAAGCTCTGTACTTAATGCAGGGTTGTCTTTCGTTTGCAGGCTGTGCCTTCCTAACATACTGTGAAAGGGAGTCTGCCCTGAAGGCCCAGAGTGCGCTGCATGAACAGAAGACACTGCCGGGGGTGAGTCCAGCTTGCTGTTTTCATCTGGGTTGTATGTTCCGTTCCCATTTGGGGGTAGAATGATTAATGACTGTTATTGCTCGGATGAGACCATATTTGCATCAGGCTAATCAAATCAAGGCACCACAATCCAGCCTAGACATTTCCAGACGTACCAAACCTCAACTTGTTGTATTGTCCAGAAGCACGCAATGGAATATAACCCATTTGGGGCTGGATTCTGGTACCCTTTGTCATGTGAGAAAGAGGCTTTAGGGATGAGCCTTCTGATTGGTTCAAGGACATTTGCGTATGAGGTAACACCTCCACTTCCCCCCCCCCCAACAAAGCAAGGCGTGGCGGCAAAAAGAAACGGATTGAATGATTGAGTTATCACAGACGGAAAACATATTCCTGATGACAAAGTGGTTTGACTCAATTGCTTTAGTATTCAAGCAGCTGTAGCAGATTGGAAAGGCAGTGAGACAAGGAGAGAAAAGAGAGAGAGAGAGAGAGAAGAGAAGAACAGGAGATAATGAGGAAAATTATTCACATGAGCAGGATCTGAGGTTCAGACAACACAAGCAGAACTAAAAATAGAAACATCACTCTGAGGGGAAGACCTGCCCTGCAGGGGCGGATTGAGACAGGTCCTTGGGTTTCTCAGGCCAGTGGTGGGGAGACATGGGTGTATTGGGTGTACAGGTACAGGGAGTAGCACAGTGCAGATCTGATTGCAGCTGGAGGAACATCTATGCCTGCTCTGTCTCATGTGGATAAAGGATCAAGGACTTAGGAGGAAGAGAGAGCTGTGCCCATAAAGGCTAGAGGGCAAGGGCTGTGCGTGGAATGAAGAAGCTGGGAGGAAAGGTTTGTCCATAAGTCTGTACACTCAGAGTTTTGAACCAGGCCCTGCATGACTTTCATCTACCCCTGTATGCAAGCAGGGAATTGCTATCACTAGACTCAAGTTCCTCTCAACTATAGAGAACTTGTTTCCTCTCCTAAAATTTCCATGGTCCTGTACCAGTCTCTGCTTACCTATCTTTTATCCCCTCGCCAGTGCAGATGCCCATGCACTTATGCATTGGGTGCCATCTTTGTCATAAAGGGCATGCTTTGTGTGTGTTCATGGTTCACCAAGAACACCTTCAGACCTGGTGATAGCTCCATCAAACTACTTGTTCTCAAAAATATAAGTGGCTCTGGTTGCATTGTTGCTACGAAGGGGTGATTCCTTCCAGTGTGTTTTTTTTTTTAATCCATGCCCATCTGTGCCCCAGCTGCCAACTAAAGAGTGTGTGTGCACACACTCACAACAGGCAGATACTTAGCCTAGGGATGTTTCAAATAACGGCTTCTTACTTTCTATTTTATTGGGCATGTTTTAGAAGCATGTGCATGTGAAAACACAAGGCTCAAGATTTTCAAACCCGAATCCATAATGAAGTGGCTAAATGGGGAGGGGGTCTGGAGTCTCAAAAATGTTCTTTGTTTAGTAGAACTGTTCACAGGGAACTGTTGGACACTCAGGGATTGAAACGCAGGCGACTTTGTGCAGGCCCAGAGTTTATATCATTCCTAGGAGGTCAAAGTCATGTCTGATTGATGCTGGTGTAAAACTGGACAGACTCTACTGAAGTTCATGAGATTTGGGAGGCGCTCAACACTTTTGAAAATCAGGTGAAAAATTCATTGCCTAAATATGGAGTTTGAGAGTCTGATTTTAGACCTCTGGATTTGTTGTGGCCAAGGTATATGTCTGAGTGGGAAATATTGGCCCCAGCGAAGTCAGTGGCGAGGCTTGTGTTGACTGCCACAGAGGTAGGAGTTCACCCTTAACGTTTTATGTCTGATACTTTGAGTACCTCTAACTTTTATCAGTTCAAATCCTGACCTCCTTTGTAATGCTCTAAACCCAGATTAACTCCATTGACTTCAGAAGAGTTGTTATTCCTGTTTTAACACTGGCTGTAACCGCAATCAGAATCTGACCCCCAAAGCAATGATAACGGCTGTGTGCTGAAATAAGTGACCAGAATTTCAAATCTAATGAGCACCCACCATTGGTGTCCATTCCAATTATTCCTCTCAGGAGCGAGCCCTTCTTTCTCCCACCCAACCTGGCTGCAGACAAGTCCACCAAGTTCCTGATCTAATGCTCTGGATGATGTTTCTCCAGTTGGTTTCAGGGTACCCACCTTGTCTTTTGCTAAGCTCCCATGCCTGGATATTATTTTATGGCTCCTATGCAAGGAGCAGGGGAGTATTTATGACATACCTAACTGTGCTTGATGACATGCACCGGCCATATCAAGCATAGTGCACCACCATAAAATAAGCAGCATCCCTTAGGTGAAGGATCAAAGTCCTCTCCGACGTGAGTTCACAAACGATACCTATATAACACATTCCCTTCCCCCGCTAGTTTCTGTGGCAAACAATACTACCGAAGAAGCATGAAAATAATTAACAAGCCAGGTATAGAAAGGGGAAAGGAATACATACAGTAGATCATTGAATCAAGACTTTCCCCCAGTAAATTATACAGTGCATGCCCTTGTATTACTACTGCATGCATATTTGCTATTATAAAACATAGAACTGAGTCATTTGTAATAATATGCACATAAATGCAAATGTATGGAAATGGTGAGGCACCAGTATTTTGTGCGTAGATCCAAGCTCCTGCCTCTCAGCTATGTATCACTGTGTGTTTTAGTGGAGTGGTTACATGCACATATTTTACAGTAATTACTTTCTGGGTGTGCTTTGTAAGATGACAGAAATATGTTTCACATATTTTCTTGTTATATGTGCGATATAAAGTCATCTTGTGGACTAATCAAAACACTTCTAAGCAGGTGTGTGTTGATTAATAAAGTCTTTTATGGTCCTCTTTTTAGGAGGGAGAATTGTGATAAATATGTTGTGGGAAGTAGAACGTAATGTAAAATATCAAATTGCTTGTTGAATCTTCTTCTTCATCCAAGTGCTTGGGACAGTTTGAAAGTGTCTCCTGCCTAAAAGTGAAGGACTGGGTGTGTGTTAGAACACTCTTGTGAGTGCCAGGCGAGTCAAATTCTAACATTTACTTGTGATTGTTTATTTTACATATAATAGAATAGCTGGATGATGAAGTATATTAGTTCTTTAATAATTTATAGAAATGCTTTGATGTTGCAGTAATTACATTAAAGGTCACATATCAAAGGTAATTTGGGTGAGCAGCTGTGATGGTTTCTCAGAAGCAATCAATATTGCTGTCCGTGGTGCTGATTTCACCAAGGGGACTGCCAGATTAAAGGAGGCTTATTACCAGCCAGACAGACACAAGGGAAATCAAGAACAGATTGGAGAGATGCACCATTCTCTTTCCCCGCCTATAATTAACACTGTTCACCATAATCTGTGCTAATCCTTCATGCTGGGAAAACCACTGGCATTTTTAGACATCTCAAAGGCAAATGAGGCAAGGTGGAGTATTTTAATGGGAGGGGGATGGGGGAGAGTACAAAAAGTAAAAATTGATTCCCCTTTGGGAATTCTGAGCCTGGAAAATCTCCCCAGGATGAAAGCGCAATATCAAAAATTCAGTCCATAATCTAGGAGAAAGCAAAAATATGACCCCAACAATGACAGTGCAGGGGACATGAGAATTATGTGCCTGTCTGTTTGGTTTAATATTATCTATTGGCCCCACAAAGCTCCATAGGAAATGAAATCAGGGAAATAAAATTTGTTTTAAGTGTAGTCATTTTGATTACAAATTATAGCGAAGCCAACTTTTCCCCCTTTCTTTCGTTCTGAGGCTAACGTCAGAGGATAATGCTGAGAAATGCAATTAGGCTATCAAGATTGACTTTTATTTATGACACAAATAAACTGAGCTCATGTATGATAAGCACAGTTGCATTTTTATCTGTTTCTTTGTGGTCTCGCAGACACAGGGACTGAATGGGTTGGTGGAGGCTGCCTGTTTTGTATACAATCAGAATTCACCAGCAAGGCTCCAAAGAATAAATATAAAAATGAAAAGCTGGCAAACTGTTAACCTCTGAAATTTTAGGTGCCTTTCCAGGCTTTGAAATCCATCCAAAATTATTTTGTCATCTTCTTGAAGGGGGAGGGAGACTAGTGCTACAACTGTATTCTATTTCTCGGCAAGTTACAGAATGACTATTTTGCTTCTAGTATTACCCAATATCTCTTATGCCACCTAAACCAACATATGCCATTCTGTATTACATTGAATTGAGTGTTTCTGTAAAAGCAAAAGAGGGGAAATATGTGTTGCAATAATATCAGGAAACGGGGTGATGTCAAAGTGGTCCGATGCACCTTTAAAATTGTAAGGAAATGACAGCTTTTCAATCCATCGGCAGGGTGCCTGTTTCATCATTTACTGAAATTCTCATGCGTGTTACCAGTCATGCCTTGATGAAATGCATATGCATGTTACCAGTCCTGCCTCCATGAAATTCATCATGGATAAGGAGTGAAATTCAGCCCTTAGTTACTGAAATCCTCACAACAGGGCTTACGGGAGACTCAAGTAGTGCGTAGACCTCGCAAGAGTTCTGTGCACAGGCATTGAATTTCACCCAGTCTAGTAGGCTGTGCTGTCATTTTACAATATTAATTCACTTTTTAATATTTCAGTGGGTTTCTTAGAATCTTGTTAGGAAACCATGAAGTCACATATTGCCCAGCACACTGCGTTAGGCCTAAATCTGGATTTAGACCCCCCCCCCACTCCCTCCGAAAAGTTTTCACTACCAATGTAAATTGCAATTTGGTCAGCAGCGGCAGGCTGGAAGGATTCCATTGATTAAAGTAGCCCTCTGAACGTACAAGCTGCTCACCCTGCCCTTTAGATTTTGAAAGAAAACACATTTAATTGTTCCCCTGGGAGAAATGCGCCTGTTTTCAAAGTTAAAAAGTGAAGATGAAAAGGAGCAAAAACAGATTTGAGGGAAGAGACTTGCAAACACTGAGCCTGTAGCAATTCTCCTTGAAATCGTTGGGCACCCACGTCATGGCTAAAGAAGATTTCCCTCCCCTCTTCAGGCTGATCAGAAGGTCAAAGGCTTTTTGGATCTTACTTCAGGGAAAGGAGGGGTGTGTGGGGGGGGAGTATAGCCACTTTCCATTTACTAAAAACCTCTGTAGTTTGGCAGTGCTGTGCTATTCACCAGCTGAGATGAAACACCTGGGTCCTATCTGCTTTGTAAACATTAAAGTTCCATTTCACTAGTTAAAGATTGGCTTCTGTAGCCCCACTCCCGCAACCACAGGAATACAAAGTAAACTCACTCTCTATGTTCCAGTCCAAAGAGCATTGGAGGAAAAGGCAACAGTATAAGCGTTGTGTCAGAACCAGTGCATATGTGTATATGTGCTGCCATATCACCTCTGACCAGCATGTTCATTGCATATGTAGCTTCCGAATAGCTCCTTTTTAGATTTGCAAAATTGGAACAATGAGCTCTTGATTGTCTTTGAGCTTTAGGGGAAATGAATAAATACATGAATATATAACAATATATATAAATACACACACACACACACATATTTCTACATGGAAATTGAAATGAAATTCCAAAGATTGGATTCTCTCTCTTCTTTTCTTTTTATTTGACACCTTTTCATTTGGATCTCAAAGGACAATCGCTGAACAATTCAACAAAAGCCGTCACTGGACCTTCGTTCGCTTTGTGTTCCTCAATGACAACTTTTCTCTTTCTGACGTGTGTGCCATAGGAGGATCAATCTAATTTTATGTACAACTGTAAAGATGAATGATAAGTAGAAGGGATTCAGGCAAGTACAAGCTGAATAAATTATAAAGGGCAAATGATGACAAGGCTGAGGATCCCAGGAGACAGTGATATGATAACAGAAACTAAAGACGAATTCATGATGGATGTAGTTAGCATGTACCGAGGCTGTTAATTCTTCAGGGTAGTTTTACAACTTCTTGTGATTGGAGCAATCAAAGTGTTTCATTTTAAAGAGGTGCTATATATTTTCACTTGTCTGCTGTGCGTATTTGTATGTATGGCCTCATTTATATGCATAACTGTAAACTCCCATAGGCTAGTCAAGCTTACCTCCCATCAAAGGGTCCCTATTCTCCAAACCATAATGCCACTGTTTATGCATAAATAAATAGATAATGTGTAACGATTCGAGGGCAAACCTGGATCTCAGTAAAATCGTTTCCATTTTCATAGCGGCACAGCAATCAAATCAGCTCAGGGACTCATCCAGTGAGAGGCTGGGTGCCCTCGGCTTCTGTCAAAGCCAGGCCTGGAGATTGAGGTAGGCTCTAAGATCCCTAATTAGTGTGTGTGTGTGTGTGTGTGTGTGTGTGTCTGTGTACACATATAGGTCATATTTTGGGCTACTTAAGCTAATTAAGCTACTTAAAAAGAGGCTGATGCAACATCTAAGGTTGGAAACAGATCTGACCTCTTGGTTGCGTTTCATACATGCTCTTATTTTACATCCATTGTTCATTATTATTAAGGGAATTAATAATTCTTTTTCCACCCTAAAAAGTGTTCTCTTTTGTGTGACCTACCTTCACCCTTGCCTACGTCCGTGCACACTGGGGCCTTGATTCTGTCCTCACTTGAACCGGTGTAAATCAGCAGTAATCTGACTTAGAGATCAACGGAGTTACATGGTGTGGGGAAGAGGGAAATCAGCCCTGTATCTGTTGCTGTTATGGTGATGATGAATCAGAGACCAGGACTTGCAGTGGGGACATAAAACCTTACTAAGAATTCTACAACCCAGAGGTCTGATCCTGCAAAATGCTGAGCATCCTCAAGACCTACTGAGCCATATCACACATTCCTTACTCTTTAACCAGGCAAGCTCCAGTTGAAGATCATGGAAGCTGAGGGCACATGGTATCTTGGAGAAGTTGATACGCATCTTTCAGGGTCAGGCCTTTACCAGTTAATGGGCCCATAATAAGACTAAGGTTTCCAATTGCAATACCCTCGAGTTTTGAGCCATTCTGTGGAGCATACATTTTTCAAGGGAAAAGCAGGAGCATCTGTATTAGTAAGTAATTATGATCCTGTCTTCATTCAATCATCTCTCAGAAATAAAGAACGAAGGAGAAAACATGGAGAGAACCTTTGATATTTTTCTCTCCCTGTGTATCTAGACAGACAGGTAATTCTGTGTAGCTGGAGGCATAGAGCCAAACCTGGTGGTCATTATTTTATTTTTGGGGTGAAATTTTCAAAAGCACCTAGGTGACTTAGTCCCATTTTCAAAGGTGAAACTTTGGAGTTTCATTGAGACTTAAATTACTTTTGAAAATGGGATTTAGGTTCCTAAATCACTTATGCCTTGTGAAAATTTTTACCCTTAGGCCTTGTCTACACATGAAATCCTGCAGTGGGTGCAGCTATTGTGTTTCAGTGAAGGCATTACCGATCTCAACGGGAGCGGTTCTCCCATCGGTATAGATACTCCCACTTCCCCAAGAGGCAGTAGCTAGGTCTATGGGACAATTCTCCCATGGACTTAGCACCATCTACATTGAGGGTCAATTTCACTGCATTGCTTGGATGTGGCTTTTTCACACTCCTGAGACTAGACGAAGTGGGTATTAACCCACGAAAGCTCATGCTTCAAAACTTTATAGTTAGTCTTTAAGGTGCCACAGGACTTTGTTACCTAGGCTAGACCAGGCCTTTGTCTTTACTCAGGCAAAATCCTACTGATGTAAACAGGTTCAAGGGAGTAACCTATTTTGCATTAAAGACTCTCCCACCTCAGGCTGAAATTCAGCACGGTAGTTCAATGTGTAACTAGCTTTGAGCATTGGAGCAGCACCTTTGAAGTCAATGGAATTACTCAGGTGCTCAGAGAGAGGCATGTGTCTGAATTGGGGCCTTTTAGTGCTAATAGTGTAATCCCCCATTGTAGTCCTCCGCTTCAGAACAACTTCTAATGTGACTTGGCATAACATGACCTATATAATATCTACACTTCACTTCAGAGGCTCTCTTCTTTTTGGGGGCAAGGGGGGAGGGAGAAGTAGGGGATGACAGGACTTGGATTTGTGCTATCAGTTCAGGCAAAGTAGGTATCCGAAGTGACTTTGTTCTGCTGAGTAGCTGCAGTGCAAACCTTAAAGTGGCACGGCATGTACGAGCAGCGGTGCTTGGCAGATTCCCAGCAATGTCAAAGCTTTCTGATTAGTTTCTGTAAGTACAAGGACAAAATTAAGCCTAACCTATTTTTCAAAAAAGAAATGTGCCTTCTTCTCTTTAATGGAAACGTGCTTGTGTCCCTCCCCCCTCCCTTTAAAAGTCTTGTCTTATTAATGTATATTTTAAAAAGCATTTTAGAACTCAGAAGTGAATTGTGTGTGGTGAATTCTGACCTTGGATACACGCTCCAAACCAGGTCCTTGGTCGTATGGGGATGAAGTCAAATTCCTTCCTTGTCCCATTATGCATGGGAAGCTGAACCCCCATAAGCCTTTGCTGCTTCTGTCCGCTTTCCACCACTGTTAATTTGTTCTTTGGCATGCCACCTGGATAGCGGGGTTGCATATTTGTTTCCTGGCCAGGCACTGGCAAAGCAAATTTTGTCCAGTTGTAATGAAGCTCTTCCAAGCTAACACCCAGGCTGTTTATGTGTTGGGTTTTTTTTCCTCTCTTGTTCTGTGCATGGCTTGATCGGCTCTGCTCTGATGCTATGAACCCATTTCAGGGAAATTAGTGTATTTTAAAACCTGTTGGGGTCAGCTTCTGATGTCCCTTACACTGCACCAGTTTATTCAATGGAATCATTCCAGACTTACATTAGTCTAAGCAAGATTGGAATCAGGTTCATTCTCGGTGCTGTGTGTGTTAAAGTAACATTGTTGAGTTACAAACTTCCCAAAATGTAGGGTTTCGTTGTAGTAAAATATTTCACAAAATCTAATGTCAGTAGAGGTTTTTTTAAATGTTAGATTAAAAAAACCAAAAAGGGTTCCATTATAGCGTTGTAAAACTGGTGTGAGATAGAATCAGGCCCATAGATACTTATATGTATAGAAAGACACATCTGTCTGTCTAATATTCACAAACTACTCCTCTTTTCTTTCAAGCCCATTCCTAGCTATCCTTTCCCCACCCTCTGTTTGCTATTGAGTTGTCCACTCCAGCCCTTATCCCTGCCAATGATGTCAGCCTTCTTCAACCATTTGTTACATTTCCCAGCAATCCCCTTTGCACTTTCTCCCATCTGGTCTTATAGGAGCTCTCCATAAACATCCACACAAGCCACTTCAGCATCGCCCTTCATGATTCCTCCTTAATACTGGCCTTTGGACCCTGGCTAAGTATCTGGCAATTTGTGTCCATCGCCCGCCTGGCTAGCCAGCGTTGTCACATTATTTCCGTATGCTCCCTTCCCCCCATCTGTTTGTTGCATTCACTGGTTGTCTCTTCTCTTATACTTAGATTATAATATGTTGGGGTAGAGACCATTGTTGGAAGTGTGCGCAGTACCTTGCATGGTGATCCATGATAGTGATTCATAGACATTACTGTAAAATAAATCCCAGACGAGATAAATCGTATATAATCAGGGAAATTGGAAAGTTCCACCCTTTTCAGTCCAGATCTCAATATCTTCAAAGGGATGTTTCAAACCTGGAGCTCTGGTTTGGGTCCATCTGTATTTCTGGTAAGCTTTAAACATTTTCCCACCCAAACACCAGAGACCAGAGCTAATGCCTCTGAAATGAGCCTGTCCCGCCTCCTCCCTTTGTCTCTGTTGTGTGAAGTGTGACAATTAAAGAGACTCCGATCGGGTATATTTACAATGATTTCAGTTTGGATAATCTAATGTGATCATTGTGCAGCTAAGAAATGTGGTTTTCAATAGAGTGGGCCTAATTCTGCACTCTTGTTTGATGTAAACCCGGTGACACCTCACTTAAACTGTCAATGTCCCTTTAAGATGCTCTGAAAAGCCACCTCCCTTCAGTAGGGCTTGCAGGTTAGAGATTCATCCAGGGGAACTGGAAGGTCATTTGTTTCTTTTCCTGGGCCAAGGCTCTGCTGTCGAACTTGCTCGCTGTGGGGAAGCCATTGCTATTTGAGCATCCCTTTCCTCTGACTGACAACTCAAGTAACTCCCTGGGTCTTGGCCCTGGATTCTCTGGACAGCATTCCAATCAGACTTCCACATTACTAATACTTGTCTTTCCCATTCTTAGCAGCTCAGGGCCGTATTCTTACTCTCAGTGGAGACTGGTGTAAACCCAGAATGATCCCAGTGGATTTATCCAAGTGCTGCCGAGACTGGAATTTGGCTTTCTGTTTTAAAGCTCCATAGCTTTTGTTTTCCTTTGTTTCTTCCCTTTCTTTGCAGTGCGTACTTGGTTTCCCTTCTCCCCTCCATGACCCCCCCCCCCCCCAGCAACGCGCAGTATTTGTCGGGTAATCTTCACCGACATAATCACATTTGGGCTCCGTGTTGTTCCCGCAGACCCTGGAGTGCGCAGTGCTTAGGCCTCTATTATTAGTTTACACAATAAATGAAGCCCATTAGAAGAGGATAATCAGGGCTCTGAGAAGGCCACCTCACTCGTTATCTAAGGAGGTTATGTTAAGCCTCCGTAGTTATTAATCAACCTTTCCCATGCAGATAGCTGAAGATTAAGAGCCACAATTATTCTCTTTATTCCTCATTCTTTTCATTGATGTGCAAACTCTCTTTATTATCATTACTTTTATTATTATCCATGGCCTGGCCAGTTGGCCACAACTGCTTCTCTGGCGTTGTTTGAAGTCTAGGCCTATTCAGAATGGCGTGATGAAAGAGTCGAACCACTAGAGGGCTCTCTGGTTAGATTCAGGAAAGAATTGCTGGGTGTCCTAGAAAGTCTCTGCTGGTCATCCCTGCATTGCTATATCTTACCCAGAAGGCTGAAAGAAGGGATCTCTCCTGAGTCTAAGCTCATTTTATTTGGTGAACGAGATTCAGAGCAAGTGTAAAATGGCTGCAACTCCTCTCTCACACACATCAGTTACACCCCCTGACACCAGATCTGATTTTGGCCCTCAGGCTGGACGGACACATTGCTCCTCTGTCTTGTCCCGCCCTTACGGACCTGTTTGATAACTCCTTTGGGCACAAGATTTAGGGAATAAATATGTGCGCATACCCCTGGTTGAAAAGTACTTGTCTAAGGCACTGAACTACCAGTAGGAGAGTTGGATTCAATTCCTGGCACAGATATCTCGAATGATGATGGACAAGTCATTTCATCTCTCTCTGCCTTTGGCTCCCTGACTGTAAAATACAGATATATAACCTTCCTCTCTTGCGCCCATTGTCCGCCATGTCTGTTTAGATTGTAGCTCTTCAGGGCCAGGACTGTCTCTCACTCTGTACAGTCCCTAGCACAAACGGACCCTGATCTCAGGTGAGGTCTCTAGAGTCTAGACCAGGGGTCTCAAACATGCGGCCCGGGGGCCGCATGCGGCCCACAAAGCCCTTCCCTGCGGCCCGCCAAGCTTCCTAGCTCCACCACCACTACCACCATAGCAGTTTGCGGGAGGGAGGGGCCAGAAGCGGAGGCTTCTCTGCTGCCTGACTGGGCCGGATGTGTTTCCAGCTCTGGACTTCCTATACCGCTCTTGCTTTGTTTGCCAAACAGCTGTTGGCGGTGCCTAGTGCTTTCCAGGAGGGAGCGGGGAGGTGCATGCTCAGAGGAGGAGGTGGGGCAGGGGCGGGATCTCATGGAAGGGGTGGAGTGGGGGCGGAGTTGGGGGCAGGGAGGCGGGGGTGCCAGTGGTGCGGCCCTCAGGCCAGTGCACTAGTCCTCATGTGGCCCTCGTGGCTATTTGAGTTTGAGACCCCCTGGTCTAGACAATACCATGGTATAAAAAAATAAAAGTTGCTGGTGGAGCTCGCCTTTCCCTGAACATAAGGTGAAGTCCGAGGGCGGTGTTTGTCTTTCAGAAAGGAGCCCTGTCTCCTTGCCCTTCCCCATGATTGATCTGAAAATAAATAAAGTAAGAGTGACATTCTTAGTATTACTTAAAAAAAGAGAGAGCGAGAGGAGAATTTCTTGTAGACTCCTGCTACACTTCCATACACTGTATTTGACATTGGTAATAAAACTCAGGTCAGAGATATCTTTCAATAAAAAGAGGCATCCCCAAAACAACCCTGCACTAGTGCTAGGGTCATGTCAAGAATAATAAAGAGAACTGTTGTCACTGCACTCATCATTCTGCTTTGTACTGTGCCCCTCCCCCCCAACGCGCTCCCATCTTTCTGCTCTTCTCCCAGACATAATGCAAGAGGCTTATCAGGTTCTTCTGCATCTAGCCCAGGGGCAGAGAGCGGAGGCTGGTTAGCAGCAGTGAGAGCTTGTCAATGTCATTCTGCTTGCCACCTTCTTCTTCAGCAGTGAAGTAAAATATGGGGAGGTGGATTGCTTTGTTGGGTCACCTCGGTCCTTTCTCCTTGTTTGAATGGACAGTTGTGGGGCCGGGGGGGGGGCATCTTCCAGGAGGAAACTGGCTTCTCCTACCATTGCTCCCTCTAGAGATGCTGTGGTTTTGTTTCCTGTGATTGAATTTGACAGTGATGGGGGTAACGTGGCATTATCCTATACTAGGAATAAGGTGGACATGGGGCTACCCTGCAAATCTGTCTCTCTCCTGACCACATTTCTTGCTATTCCAGTCCTGTGGCCCAATTCTACTTGATCCTGACCTGCTACGCTCCCTGCTATTCCAGCCACGTGGCCTTGCTTACATTATTTATTATTACTGTGCATTATTTGTATTGCATTAGCATGAAGTAGCAGGGCCCCGTTGTGCTAATCACTGTCAACACACACCACGCAAAGACAGCCGACTTCACCCTTCTCCGCACAGGGCCTCTGTTGTCTGCCCGCATCCCGCTCTGCCCGGGCACCTCTGCCCTGCCCGCTCTCCGCCCTTCAAGCTCTGCACACCTCTAGCAATGCCCTGCCTTTACCCCACCAGCTGCCAGTCTCGTTTTGGAGCTCTGCCCGCCGCGACGCCAGTGCACCCCCAGCCCTGAACTTCAGCTCCCAATGATAATCAATACCCTTTTGCTATTCTGCTCCTCGAGCCTGGGCTTTCAATCACACCAAGTTCTGTATTGTGTGATCTAGACAAATGGAAGCTGGGAAGGGGGGCACCAGCAAACTCATTTTCACTTGTGATCTGAGGCAGGCTTTGAAGCCAGGTTACCATAGGTGAAGGGCTCCTGCTCTCGCTTCCTTAACATCTGCCGAGTAGCTTTAGCTGCTGCTGATTGAATCTCCCCTTTCCTGAGTGACTGTGTTGTTTTTGGGGTTGTTTGTTTTTTTGGCTGTAGGTGAAAAATTAACATCACATTCCCCGTCAGGGTCTTGCTCTCCTCCGTCTGAAACATGGTTACACTTGCTGGCTCACACATCCAGAATTCAGCCACTTCCCTTTGATGCCTCACACCTGTATTTCTCCCCCTCCTCCTCCCTTTTCCCTTCAGTTTGCAAAGTCTAGTGACATTCTGTGCTATATTTCAGGTGCTGGCACAGATCAAAGTCCTCACAGGATCAAACAGTCTGCCGTGTGCAATCCTTATGGTAACAAACAAGGTCTTTTACTGACAGAAACGTGGTGCCCTGCTGCATTTTCAGCAGTCTCCCAGGCTTGGCTCAGAGGAAGCTTTTGATTCCACAAGGAAACTTTTTCTCTCGCCCTCCCTCTCAGAGAAGGCAGAGGCTGTTCTCTTTGGGTTCAGGGAATGGGGAGAGCATGTTTTTGCTCAGTGACTTTGAGAGAGACATTTGTTACATATTTACAGGCGTGCAACTGGTTTTTGCAGAAGCTGTGGGGACGTGGTTTTCTAGCGGATAGGGGAAGTGTATCTAAGAGCAGGAGATGGAGTCCAGGATCTTGCCTTCTGTTCTCAACTGCTGCAGTGGTTTGTTCTGTGAGCTTGGTCCAAGTCACTTCTTATATCGTTGCCTCCATTTCCCTATCTAGAAAATGCCATTGAATTGGATCCTGAGTAGCCTTTGCCAGTCCAGATAGGGAATGGGCAGGGTCAGGATTCGAACCTGGGACCGGTGCCTGGCAGACAAGAGCTGACTATATAACAAGTTTTGGTTTGATTTGCTGGCAACTGAGAAATATTCAAAGGGGAAACACTGGTTTCAGGTCAGGCTGAAAACCCAATTTCTTGACTTTTTTAGTCGATCAAAAAGTTGAAAATAAATTAATGTCAGGTCAAATTACATGCTTCATGTTGATGAACTTTAAATGTTTCCATTTGATTTTTTATTTTTAATTTAAGTACAAATTAATTAAAAGCACACTTTGCATCAAAAACTCATTTTCAACAAAAATGGTGTGGGTTTTTTGCACTCTAGACTTACCCTTTGGGATTTTTTTCCCTGCAGAATTAGCATGGGTAACCTGAGTCTGAGCACCTTGGGTTGGCCTATCACGGGGGGCGAGCATCCTCACAGCAAAGCCTTACTCGCGTTATTGTTTCTTCACACACCCATGGATGTCTGAAGGTGCCTCCCATGGCTCATTCTGCTGAGGTGCCCCCAAATTTTCTTTACACTGAGATGCTCTAAAATTCTTGTCCTATCAAGTGTGGGAAAACTTGTCTGTCTTTCAAGGGAAATTGTGGGAAGGCATTGGAGGACTATTGGCAACTGAGTGATTTGGCCTATGTCTTCACTGCAAAGAGACCAGCCCAAGCTAAACTAGAGCCTGGTCTCTAACCTATAGCTCCAACCAGGACAGTTTGACGGGGCATAAAGCACCTCTAAACTTTGGGCAAAGTTTTGATGGTGGGCAGTAGAGTGGGTTGGACTAAGACCACTGTAAGAACGTGTGTTAACTCTGCAGTGAAGACATACCTTTAAATGATTACCTTTGGTTATAGAAACTTGAGAGACTCCTTTCTCACAGTCACTCGCATTCCCCCCCTGTATCATTGATGTCCTTCACTAGCACCACCATCATAGAATCTCAGGATCGGAAGAGACCTCAGGAGGTCATCTAGTCCCACCATGTGCTCAAAGAAGGACCAATCCCCAGCTAAGTCATTGGTCCAATCTCTAATACAGACAAGAAGAATGTATTTGGTATAGCCATATGCCCTCTGTTCATAGAATCATAGAATATCAGGGTTGGAAGGGACCTTAGGGGAGGTCATCTAGTCCAAGCCCCTGCTCAAAACAGGTCCGTTCCCCAACTAAATCATCCCAGCCAGGGCTTTGTCAAGCCTGACCTTAAAAACCTCTAACCACCTTTAACTCATGTGACTGTTGCTTAGAGCAGGTTGAAATTTGTTTGCATTTCTCTGATTAAACTGTTTTGAGGAAAAGCCAGCAATCTTATTTTGTTCAAAATGTTTCAGACTTTTCTAAGGGTGTGTTTGGATTTTTTTTGGAGGAGTGGTTGCAAAATCTCTAGGGTGATTTTTCCCCCCAAATTAAATGGCAATGTTCATTTTGTTTCAAAAAAATGTGTGTCCATTCTTTTCTCACTATTTTACTCCCTCCTTCCTTATAGTTGAAGACATTTAAAAAAGAAAATAGAGTGGGATTCCCTCCTTCAGTATTTCAAACCAAAAATGTCAATTGTTTATTAAAAATGTTGTCATAAAGTAATTTTTACCAAAAGGTATGGGTTTTGGGCATGCCTGTTTGCGTGTGCACACACAATGATTACTGTCAACCCCCCTATATTCTTCATCAAAATGGTGACCAGCTTTCTTGTTGACAACTAAGTGCAGGTATGTTACATTTTAGTAGGCTAGGCCTTAAGGTTGTGGTACCTGAACCTGTGCTGATTTGCATTGATATACTTCAAGTGACTATTGAGATCAGTTATATTGCTTGAGTTTATCGCTGGTGTAGGTGAAATCTAAGGCCTTGTCTACACTACTGGCTGGATCCATGTGTAGCGCTTGATCTATTGAGGATTGATTTATTGCGTCTCGTCAGGACATGACGAGTTGACGGGGAAGCCCACTGTTGATGGCTGCTGCCGTGAGGACGGCAAGTAAGTCGACCTAAGATGCGTCGACTTCAGCTACGGTATTCACGTAGCTGAAGTTGCGTATCTTAGCTCAACCCTCCCCACTAGTGTAGACCAGGCCTTCGTCAAGTACATTGCTTCTAGAAGGAAAATCAGAGACAAAAATTCACCCACAATCCCCACTCCTGCGGTGTCTGGTTATGTCTTCAAGGAACTAGAGTTTTTGGTGGAAGAGTCTTGTGAATGTCATTTCCGTATCAACCTAGTTTTCACAGCTATTTGGCACCTTGCCTCTTGAGGGTGGAAAAATAAGACTCATGAGTCATGCTATCTATCACTCTGGCCATATGGCAGCAGATTTGGGGAGACAATACCAATGGGAAATGGTATTGCTCACACCCGTGGATCAAGCAGTTGAAGTCTTGTCCCCATGCTCTCTTCTGCTAGGTTCCATGCAGAATAAATAACTCCCCTTCTGCCTGCTATATAATATTTATTCTCTTTCATTTTGACTACAGGGAAGAAGAGCAGTTTTCTGGATTAGTGGATCTTCAGTATTTCTAGGTTCCGACTCTCATAATCAACATTTGCTCATCTTCTGACAGGTTGTAGGAGGGATGCTGTCCTCAACTGATTTTAATTCCTTCAATTCATTCAGGTCCTTATTTTTCCAGGAAACTTCACTGGGGATTAAATTTATCTTCCCCAAGAAGGCCCCCTCCTCCCACTGCAAGAAGCTGAGGCAGGAACAGCCGCAAATTATGATAAAAATCATTAAAATAATTGTGCAGTGGTGCCCTTGGCTCAAGGAGACCAAACTTCCGCCGGGGAATAAATTGGTTAAATTAAATGTATCTTGATAGTGACTTTGGCCTGGGAGATTGTATGGGGTGGGCAGGTGATTGAGGGGAGATTTGACAGCAGATGAGACCCAATAAGTTTATCACGATTTTAATAAGCCATTCATTGGAAAACTCTTTCAGGTAATAATATCAGGCAGTTGTCTAGCTCCGAAGGATCACCGTTAGATCTGGTCAAAACCCAGGAAACCAGTTTTATGAGAAATTCCATTATTGTTAATGTTTCACAGGGATAGAAGTAAACCGAATTTTTTCGTGACACTTCAATCACCTTTTTGTTGCTCTTGTTAAAGTGTGTATCGGAGTTGTGCTCCAAAGCATATTTGGCCACCTCTAATTAAAGGATGGTGTCTAATTATGACCCAGATTCTCTGAACCAGCTAAGGAGTGCTTGGTATCGGTTCAGAGGGGCCAAACAAGATCTCATTGACACCTCTTCATGCAAAACTTGTATGTCTGGCACAAGCCCAATGCTGCCTAGTTGGTGAGATCTGACGACTTAATGGCATGAAGCAATGTGGGGGTGTGGATAGAAAACAAGCATTTTTTCAAGTGTGGATCAAAACAGAATTTCAGAGAGGGAACAGTTCCTCCTGGAACAAGGAGAGGAGTATCCTCAAGAGTTTTGTACAGTGGCTCTGTAGATTAGTCATTTAAAAGTGACTCTTTAGTGCAGAAAACCCATCTGAGTCATTACCAGAAAAAAATAAAGGATAGTTCCGGCTTTTGACATTAGGAAAGAGAGTTGGTAAGAAGTTAATAGTGTGTGGAAGAGGCAACTTGGTATGGGAATGGTCAGTGGGTGGAATTTTTTAAATGCTAAGCACTGGCTTATCTCTGCTCTAACAAAAGGCAATGGTAAAACTCCCACTGACTTCAGTGAGAACAAAATTAGGCCAACACAGAGTGCCTTCAAAAATCCCATTTAGTCTGTGGTGGCAACCTTTTTACAATGTCTGGTCTGATTATACATGGGAAACTGAGGCACAAGACAGTTGTGTGACTTGCCCCTGTCTCACAAAAAATAATGCATTCCCACAATTCCTCTGTGTACCCAGAAGGACAGACAAGTTTTCCCACATCACAAGGAAAGAATCAAAGAGCAGTTCAGCTTAGTGTAGCATAAAGAACCATGGGATATGCCCCCAGAAGTCTTAGTGATACACCTGCGGGAGTGTAGCACTAGTGAGGACACTAACTCTGATAGAGTTAGCAGTGTACCTGCTAAACTAATCCAGGTACTGCTCACCTGAGTGAACTCTGCAGTGAAGACATACCCTTGAAACTGAAGTACTTTTCTGTCTGCAAAACAGGCATTAACATGTTGCTTTTCTATCACCGTTGATGTTGATCCACCTCTAAGGATGAATGGTTAGTTTATTCACTATCACCATGCACAAGAGGGCTCGTGCATTCTGCTTTGCCACTCCACCGTGGTCGGATGCTGGCTACAGTAAACTGAGCAAACACCAATCGACTTCCCACCCCTTTCTTTTGAGAACACCAAATTATATAGAAAGCTGCTTTGTCACAGTCAGCTCTGATGTGTAGGGTATTCATGGGAACAAGCCAAAGGCCTTCACCCTGGCTTTCCAGCCTCCTTTGATGCAATTCTAATCTGATGATTAAACTTGTAGCAGGCACGGTGCCGGCAGAAACTATTATTATTATTTTTTTGATGTATGTGTCCCTGCTATAAATAGTCACCTGCAAAGCAAAGGTTATTAGGTGGCTGCTTAGCTGCTTCACTTGATGAACTGAAACTCAGGGCCTGAGAGTGGGATCAGCAGCAGAAGAGTACTGGGGGTTGTCAAATAGAAGGAGGAGTGGTTAGCTAGGACTGCAGCAGTCAGGTTATTTTCTGTCTGTCTCTTTTTGTTTCCCCTAAGTGCTGTTCGCACCAATAAAAGGTGCTAGTGTCACAGCCCCAGAAATGGATCCCTGTGGCTCTATACTGTGGGTGTATGTCCACTGGGATCTGGACATTCTGTTGAAAAAAAGAAATAGAAAGGTCTCATTTGTGGAACAAAAACAAAATTTGAAACCTCAGTCCTTTGCAAAGCTAAACTGTTGTTTTCCATCCAGCCTTATTTATGGGGAGGTGTCTGTTGTCTATCGCCTCCTCTTTCAGAGTGGGGCTACCATTCCAATTACATTGTACTAATGGGGTTTGCTTGTATGCCATATGCATGAGCTTTTCAACGTTTGGAGAAAAGCACAAAGAATCTAGCTGTCCTTCCGTGACTCTAGGGTGGGGACATGGCTTTTAATGGATATCTGGCAACAACTGTCGGCTAGAATAATTTTTGGTCTAAAACTCTCTTCTCTGCGGTCTAAGTGGGCCATTTATGGCTTTCAAGCTACATGAGAAACTTCCTCTCGTGTGAAGTGAAGGCTGTATTTTACCTCAGCAGAAGAAAGTAGAATCCTATTTCACACTGCTCAGTATAGGAGGATGACCTTTACATTAGAGCTGAATCTGATGCTAGAAACCAGAAGAAACTTCCCTGATTGCAGTGAAGTTCCGCCAATGTAAAATGGATCCGAATCAGACCCTCATGCTCTTAGCTATGGGCTCTGAGGACTTAATATTATAATGCTCATGTACACTCCTCACTCTATTTATCTGAGAGAACTTCTTATTTCTTTTAGGATAAACTGGAGATAATACAATGTGCTTGTTTTAATTTGCAAGGTTAACTGATCTAATTATCTGTGTGTGTTTATTTAAATCCTTTCGAGCACTATGCGATTGCAGGTGGCTGCTTTGTATTCCACCAACAGGAAATCTCTTAAAATGAGATGATATAGCTCAGCGGGTCTTCTCGTATAGAGGATTTTCTAATAATGTATGAATTTATTAACAGGCAAAGATAAATAGAAGGTTTATTTACATTAAACAAATTCATAAGGAACTCCCTCACCCCAACTATGGCTTTATAAAGATGGGAAATTTTAACTAGAGAGATTAAGGGTTTGTCTTCACTACCCGCTGGATCGATGGGTAGTGATCCATCGGGGATCGATTTATCGTGTCTAGTGTAGACGTGATTAATTGATCCCCGATCGCTCTGCCTTCGACTCCTGTAATCCACCAAAACAAGAGGCAGAAGCAGAGTTGACGAGGGAGTGGTGGCAGTCAATCCCACGTCGTGTGGACGCAAGGTAAGTCGACCTAAGATACACCGATTTCAGCTACACTATTCTTGTAGCTGAAGTTGAGTATCTTAGCTCGACCCCACCCCCACTCCCCCCAGTGTAGACCCAGGCTTAGTGGCTTGCCCAACATTGCATAGACAGTCTGTGGGAGAGCTGGAAACCAAATCCCAATGGCTTAACTATAAGCTTTGTAAGGCCAGATCTACACTAGGGATGGGTGGTCGACCTAAGATATGCAACTTCAGCTATGCTGTTCGACGTATCTTAGGTTGACTTACGTCAGCATCCTCATGGTGACAAGTTGACAGCTGCCATTCCCCCTTCGACTCCGCTTCTGCTTCTCGCTGCAGTGGAGTTCTGGAGTTGATGGGGATATTGCTCGGAGATCGATTTATCGTGCCTAGATGAGATGCAATGAATCGATCCCTGATAAATAGATTGATCCGGCAGGTAGTGTAGACCAGGCCTAAGTGACTTAGGGTTGGTTTCAAGGCAAAATTTTTCGCTTGTGTAGCTATGTCATTTAGGGTGGGAGTTTTTACCAACATAGTTATACTAGTGAAAGCTCTAGAGTGAATAATTCAGTTATCCCAGTGTAGCTTGTTTTACCTTCCCAACAGGAATAAGCTATGCCCGTAGGAGAACTTTTGTATCACTTTAACTGCGTCCACATTGGGGGAATCAGCTACTTTAACTACCGGTATACCCCTATAGTTAGAGTGGGAAAACTTTCTTATGTTGACAGGTCTTAGCAACCAAAGTCCCCTTTTCAAAAGGAGCCCAAGTGTATTTGAAAGTGAACAGGACCTAGATTTATAACTGGATAAATCACTTTTGAAAAGGGAACTTAAATATTTTGGAAAACTTTGCCTCTCTGCCTCTGTTCCTCACACCTATGGTGGAGCTAGCCAGGGCTACAGTGTGGTCTAGTGGAAGAGCACTAGGACCCATAAAAGCTTGGTTCTGCCACTGGTGGGTTACCCTGGGCAAATCTCTTCACCTTTCTGTAAAATGGGGATAATTATACCGACATAAGTTATAAAGCTCTTTGAGATCCATTGACAAGGAGCATTGTATAAGAGTGAGATATTAATTATTATTATATTACTATTGTTTCTCCCAGCCTTGTCAGTCTTGTCTAGTTGGTCTTTGCCCCAAAGAACCTGTGGTCTATCTTTAACGATGATTGTATAATACTTTGCCCAAAGTTCAGTTGGTGCTTCTAGCTGCTGCCATAATACAAATGGCGATTAATGTCAGAGCTTTCTTGGTTACACCAAAATCTGTTGATTTATTGAAGGTATCCAGCACCCGATGCTTCTGTGAGACAATGGCTGACTGTTACAAGAGAGCTGTATGTCTGTGTGTATGTAACTAATTGGTTAATAGAGAAGAAGCTGGGAGGTGGTACTCAAGATGGTGTAGCATGGACTTTGGGTTCAGTAGGGCTAATCAAACTTGATGTGTCACTGCACATGGCTTCCTCTAGGCAACTCTTTGTTAGCTCTGAATTCTGAGCATATTAATGGGCTAATACATTTCCCCTATTAGCACCAAACTGTTGTTTGCATAGCAAACAGACTCCCGTGGTCCTGTTTTCTGAGTGCAAGTTGGCTCAGTGGCCAAAGACATTCAATCTTATCTTTTGGAGGCTTACTTCTCCTTCACAAAGCTGATATCTCGCTCCCCTTAAGCACCTGCCAGTGATAAATAGAAGAGAGAGACAGGCGCTAATCTTTTCCGGTCTGCCACTCCCCCAGGGAAAGGAGCTTTTTGATCCAGGCTATGATTTTTGAAGAAGATCATCCTATGATGAGATGAAACCTCAGTGAATATTTGAAGGTGAAGTGATCTGTTTGGCTGTGCAATTCTCTTTTAGGGGAAGTGGCAGCCATTTAAACCCGGCCTGGACAAAGGAATGCAGCAGATGCTGCAAGATACAATCCTGCTTTGGCCACGGCGTGAAATACTGTTGGTTTCATTGGAAGTTCAGGTTTACTTTGCCGATCCTACTTACTCTTCAGCCACCCTTGGGTCTACTGTCAAATGCAGAGCCAGCCTCTGAAGTCTTCACTCTGGTGATGCACAGTGGTTATTTGAGCAAAACCCCAACGAGTGAGTCAAATCTCAATCAGGATGTCAGAGTTTTGGCCTCAAGTATTTGTTCACCTGAGTCCCAGGGAGGATACCAGGCTTAATCCTAAAATACAAATATGAGCATTTCACCTGTTGTCCTGTGCACTGACAAAGTGAATTGCCTAATCTCAAAGCCAAGTGCCCTATAGTTTTAAGAGGTTTACGTGTGCGACTAATTAAGCACTGCCAATTTGGTAGCTAGCAGCTTTCTGCATTTAACAGTCATTGATCTGGGGACTGTTCTGAGCGGTATTTCCATTTAGCTCCTGCCAGTGCTGTCAGCCAGTTGCTAAGGGTGGGGGGGGGGGGAGGCGTGAAGAGGTGCAGAAACCAAGTACAAATTGGACACCTTTGCGGGGACTTGATTCTTCAAACCCAAGCCTTACTGACTAAAAATACCAGAGAGCTGAATGTATGCACTTGTTGCATGGAGCACCATTACCTGCCATGGGACACTGTTCAGGCAGAAGTGCATTGTGGGAGGTGTATTACCGTAAACAAGCGATAGCAATAGTACTGTACATCAAAGGGAAGCTAAATAGTGGGGCAGAATGGTCCCTGAATCATACATGGGAATCTGGGTTTAAAATGGGTGGGGAGGGGATACCCTACTATTAGCTAGTTATAAAGTTTTGCAGGACAAATACAAATGAGTAGAACAGTCGCCTTGCCAAAGTATCACTCGGGGCAGCATGCAGATGGGCCAATGCTGAGCCAAATTCTGTCCCAGGTGGGCACCCGTAGCTCAGAACAAGATCAGTGGGAGCCATACGCTTGTCTGAACTGAACACAGTGCTTCTTAAAAAATGTTACTTTGAGGAGTACTCGATACACAGCAGGGCAATTTCCCAGAAGCAATTTGCTACAAAGATACTAGAGAAATGGCTGCTCCCCTGGCTAGTTAAGAAGATGAGCTAGGGAAAGAAAATCACCTGCCATCGGCGGGCTTCCAAACTAGCCCAGAGTTGCACAGAGCTGAAGGAACCACTTTTGCTCCAGCACTCACCCCTTTGATACTAGATACTGTACTAGAGAGGCTCCAGTCAAGGCTGTGTTGGTCAAATTAATTAGCCCTAGTTTGGGGTTGGGGGTGTTAATATAATGTGCTTGAACGCTGTGTGCGGCTGAGAAAAGCTGGATCTGAAGGTACTTTCATTAATAGGGGGTTTAGCTAGAACACTGTCCCGGAGCAGATAAAGAACAGCGCTGAGTTGTGATGAAAATTCCGCGAGGCTGGGCTCATTAATAGTGTCAGATGGAAAATGGACAAACGTCTGTGGGTACAACATGAAATCAAGCAATGCTTGGTTCTTTGGACTGGGTTGTTTCTCGTCCAAACCTGGGGCTAGTGATGGGGCTTGAATTGAAGCTTCAGACTTAAGTCCTCTGAGACTCTAGAAAAGTTCAGGTTTGGATCCAAAGCTCAGGTCTAGTGCCATGATTTCTAAATCACGGATCCCAGGAGATGGTTCTAGAGCCAAATGTCTTGGCACAGCCCCTTCCCTACCTGACGTAAAGAGTAAAACAAAAGAGATGAGATCCACGCCCAGGAAACCAGAAGAAATGTTTTGCACAAACCCCTGAAAATTACAGGCCTAGTGTTCAGTGATGAGCACTTCCAGCTCCAGTGCTACTCAATAGGATACTCAGTAGCACTGATAATCAAACCCTGAAATTATTAAGATTAGTGGAGCCATTTCCCGATGGCTATACAAGTCAGCCAGGCTGGCTGTCAACTGCATTGTTACGAAGACTCAAGAACAGGCCGGTAATGAATTAGGGAAGTTGATTTTTATTAAAGTTCCGGGGGGGGGGAAAGAAATCTTCTTTATAACAAATCTGTTGTGGTTTCTTAACTCAGAAATGTGCTATTTCTGGGCTATTCCTGCCTAAGACTGCGTGCGCAGCTCTACTTGTGCACGGAAGCAGGAGAGAGAGGGGGATGTTCGGGTTTTCGTAGCTTGTGGGTTTTAATAGGACAGATGCTACATGAATTAGGAGAGCAACAGGGAAAGGAAGGGTTGTGTTTGTGGGTGAGAGCCGTTGTTCAGTAACCGAGAGAGAGAATCAGGAGCCCCAGTGCATGACGCCAAGGGAGCTGAACAGGAAACAGCAGGAGGAGAAAAGTTCACTGGCTGCTTAATTGCAGGGGGTGCTCTTGTCCCACTGTGTACACAAACCCTTGTCAATAGCGCTGTGTGTTAATTAATGATTTACTTACACTGACCCTTGACCCCGAGGCAAATAAAGGGGATTTGTTTTGCTTCTATTAACTCCTCCGCTCACTCGGTCTCCAGGTTTCCCGGCATTGCCTGGCCAGCTGGGAAGCTGGGTGTTGTCCTTCCTGCTGGGGTCTGATGCGGTGTGGATTAGTTTAATTTAATTGGTATTGCTCCTGATTTACACTGGTGTAAGTGGGCAACAGGAGCAGGCCCGCCTCCATTGAAAACAGTGCCCATTGGCCTGGCTTTCCCCTCACCTGGGTGGGACTCCATGTTTAGCAAGGGAGTCAGTGTATCTGAGACCAGAATCAAGCCCCTTGTGTGTGCACATTTGTAACGATCGCTTCATTTCTTGAACCGATTGAATCCCAAGGCCTCCAGTTCTGCCATCAGTTAAAGCATGGTCCAGTGGTTAGGGTGTTAGCCTGGGCGTCTAGAGACATAGGGTCCGTTCCCTGCTCGGCCCGAAACTCCCTGCGAGACCTTGGGCAAATGACTTGGGCTTGGTCTGCATTTAAAAGTTAGGTTGATATAGCTACATTGGTCAGAGAGTGTGGAAAAAACCCACATCCCTGACTGAGGTACCTATGCCGACCTAACCCCCAGTGTAGACACAGCTGTGCTGACAGAAGAATGCTTTGTTTCATGAAGGTTGCCCTTGGTTCAGGGATCTGGTGTTCCTTGCACTGATGGAAACACCCCTTCTGTTGGTGTAGACTGTGGCTACACTACAAAGTTATTCTGGTTTAGCTACAGTGAGGTAGCTAAATCTGTGTTATCTCCTTAATCTAGGAATACAATAGTCTCCTTGTGCCTCAGATCCCTCTCTGGGGATAGTATCACTTCCATGTCTCTGAGGGGGTCGGTGAGGATAAATACATTGATGGTGAGGTGCACTGATATGGAAAAAGGGATCATATAAGTAATTTAAGTAGCTCACACCTACGTGTTAGTTGGATTCTTCAGTTTTTGTTTTTATGTTATAGCTTTGGCCATTACATGTGGAAATGCCAGACGTAGTTCAATCGGTGTGGAGGAGCCTCTCAATAGTAACATTGCTTTCTCATGGAGCGTCTTGGTCTGTTTCAATTTCTCATTAACAGATACAGGATGACTCAGAGTGGACTCCTCGCTATCTGAGGATTACATTGTTCTTAACGTGGCTGGTAGTTACGTTGGTGGAGAGGTCACCGGCTAGTGCTCTAATCAATAGAACAATGCTTTTTATGTAAGATTTACTCCCAATCTCTTCCGGTTTTGCAAAGAATGCTCACATGCCAATCAATAATGAACTGCGAGGACAAACAAGCTCATTTCAGGGGAATTTGATGTCATTAAGACATTTAAAAATGTTGTTTTCATACCTTTTTTAAAGATGACATCTTTTTGATGTGATGTCACATTAGGTGCTGGAATTGCAAGCCCTGAAGAACAAGGGCAAGATTTTGGTCTCCCCCTTGTCAGTCGGAAGTGACGTAGCTCAATTCAGTGGCGTTCAGTGACAAGTTTCAGCTCAAGAGCAGGCTTGAATTTAAAGCTTTTTCTGCCCAGAAGCTGGTTTATTGCAGGTGTTGATCTGGAAAGCTTCCTCAGCATTGCTCACTCCTTGACCCTACAGCTGGTCCCCAAAAAAATAATTGTTCAAACATTTTTTTAACAAGAAAATTACTTTTTGCTCTAAAGGAAGTTGTCACTGAAAATAAAGCCTTGATATTTCATTTCTTTTGTTTTGTTTTCAGCCAGGATATTTGGCTTATGGTTTTCAAAAATTGAAAATCATTTAACTTTTTTTTGGAGGAAGTGGGGGTTCAAAAATGGAAAATGTAGACAAAATGTAAAATAAAATTATTTTCATAGACTTGTAAAGAAATGTATCATAGTCACAGAAGGGACCACTAGGTGATCTAGTCTGATCTGGGTATCATAAGCCACCACCAACACCCACCCACACACGAACCCAAAAACCAGAATGAGACCAAAGTATTACAGCCCTCCAGGCACTAAGCTGTCGTGTGACACAGGTGGAGAACAGGGAGGGAAGGAGGTGCACCAGTGAAGGAGGGCTTTGCAGTGGCAGGGAGTGTCTTGAGTGGGAAATACCCAGATGACAAAGTCGATTTGACCTTTTCCTAGAAGGATCCTTCTACGAATGAGAAAGCAGTTCAGCTTCAAACTCAGCCTCTGAGACTTAGGAACATGGGGATTGACAAGTTAGGCAGGATGAGACGAACATATTGACTTCAATGGAAGTTTGGACCTTGGGCAGCTTGGCTGGTGTCTTGGAGCAGGAGATGGCTACCTCCCTTAATATTTTGTCCTGGACATAGTGTAAATTGAAAACAGTCATTTTTTTTGTTCAAGCACACATCTCTCTAGGGCGTGATTCCATCCTGCACCCAAGCTCTGATCTGAGCAGGAGAGTGGTGGGGTTATCAGGGAGCCTACTGTCCTACGTAATGAATAAATGGACACAAATCATCCTGTCCTATAGGAAGATCTGTGCAGGTCCCAGACCAATGTAAGCTCGAGGCTACTCTAACGTCCACCATTGGTGTGTGATCCTTAAGGCACCATACATTGGCTTGTCCCTATGCTGGGATCAGATATTGGGGGCTGATGGAGGGAGCAGCTTTTTTTCCTCTGCTGGGGAATTCTGAGTTGACCACTTACTGCCAGTTACCCCAATGTTTGAGATTCTGGCCCATAATAATACTAGATAATATTTAGTCCTGCTATGAGTGCAGGGGACCTGCCTAGGTGACCTTTCAAGGTCCCTTCTAGTCCTATGATTCTATAATCAGATCCTAATCAAAGTAGGATCGGATAACTTGGTTAAGAGGAGAAAGGTATCTGCTATTAGATGCTCGTTGTAAATTTGATAATCCTTCCATTTCTGACATCAAAATACATGATGTATTTGCTGCCTACAATGGACAATTATCTTCAACTCCAATTTTCAGCATCCCCGGATGCCCGGGCTAACTTCCTTCACCTTTTGGAAAACTGCCAGTCTAATGCTGAGTGGAGCACAACTGTGTATATGATTGTTAGATTTCTTAATATCCTAGTCATTCCCTTTCTTGGGCCAGGCAGCAGTGTGACTTCTTGCTATACCAGTAAACAATATCAGCCCGTTCCCAGTGAGTCCAGATCATGGAGTGACAGAGCATGGCAGGAGACCAGCGTCGGCTTTTGTCAGCAACGGGCTCTGTGGCTGCAGAGCCGAATTCCAAATTCTTCTCCAACAAAACTGGGAAATGTTTTGAAGTGGAGCCTTCCCTTTTCTCCCCCAAACCCTGCCGTCTGTGATGTTCCTTTTGAGCGGACTGCATCTGATTAAAGGGGAGGAAATGAAGAAACCCTGAAAAAACAAATATCCCCTAGCAATCAGCTTCCCTTTTCTTTCTTTTTTTAAAAAATCCCCTTCTCCCCTGACCCCAAATCCTGGGCCTGGCTGTACGTTGTGCAACCAACATGCGTGTCTATGGGCAGGACTGGGCCTCGTCATGTCAATGCGAGTACACAGGAAGGGACGTGCCATATCTCCTGCTGTTACTGCATATATAGGTGTTACCCAGGCTGACCTGGATGCTTTCCAAACACGCAAGAAGGGAACGGACCCTGCTCCAAGATGCTCAGGGTGCAGGGACAGAGAAGTAGGCAGAGGATGGGGGAACAGAATAGGCAATTTATCTATTAGTTGTATTGTCTTAGTGCCTAGCAGCCGCAGGCACGGAGCAGAACCCCATTGTGCTGGGTGCTGTGCAAATACAGAACAAAAAGAGGGTCCCGGCCCCAATTTAAGTTCCAAGCTACCGTGCTTCCCCAGAACCATCATGGGTGAAATGTGTCTGTAAGAGGAGCTTGCATGTGGAAAGGGCAGAAACCCGGTGAGTAAGCTGAGGGGCGTCATACCATGCATTGATGTCTGCTGATGGAAAAGTGCTAGATAAGATTCATAGATTCTAAGGGCTGAAGGGATCACTGTGATCATCTAGTCTGACCTCCTGCAGAACACAGGCCAGAAAACGGCCCCAAAGTAATTCCCAGAGAAGATCTTTCATTAAAAAACAAAACATCTAATCCTGATTTTAAAATTCACAGTGATGGAAAATCCACCACAGCGCTGGGTAAGTTGTTCCAATTGTTAATTACTGTCAGCATTAACATTGTATGCCTTAATTCCCCTAAATTTGTCTAGCTTCAACTGCCAGCCATTGTATTGTGTTAGATTAAACAGCCCATTACTACCTATTTGTTCCCCATGTAGGTACGGACTGTAATCAAGTCACCCCTTAACCTTTTTCTTTGTTAGATTAAATAGTTTTAGCTCCTTGTGTCTCTCACTAGAAGGTTTGTTTTCTAATCCTTGAATCCTTGTCATGGCTCTTCTCTGAACCTGCTCGATTTTTTTCAACATTTTTGAATGGCGGACATCAAAACCAGACACAATATTCCAGCAGTGGTTGAACTAGTGCCAAATACAGAGGCTAAATAACTCTTTGCTCCTATTCGAGATTCCCCTGTTTGTGTATCCAAGAATTCCTTGCCCCAGTATCACATGGGGAGCTCATGTTCAGCTGATTATCCACTGCAATGAACTCCCACATCTTTTTCAGAGTTGCTGCTTCCCAGGATAGTCTTCCCCATCATGTAAATGTAACCCTACATTCTTCCTTCCTATTTGTACACTACTGGTTCCTATTTAGCCATATTAAAACCCATATTTTTTGCTTGCACCCAGTTTACCAAGCAATCCAGATTGCTCTGTATCAGTGACCTGTCCTTTTCATTACCACTCCCCCTATTTTTTTGACTTCTGCAAACTTGATCAGTGATGATTTTATGGTTTCTTCCAGATCATTAGTAAAAAATGTTAAATAGCATAGGGCCTAGAACATATCTCTGAGGACCCCACAGGAAATGCATTCACTCGATGGATTCCCTATTGCAATGACAATTTGAAACCTATCAATTAGCCAGCTTTTAATCCATTTAATGTGCGCCATATTGATTTAATATTCTAGTTTTTTTAATCAAAATGTTGTGCAGCACCAAATCAAACACCTCCCAGAAGTCTAAGTATATTGCATCAACACTTACCTTTATCAACCAAACTTATAATTCCATTAAAAAAATCAAATTAAGTTTGACTATTTTCCATAAAGTCATTTTGATTGGCATTAATTACATTACCCTCCGTTAGTCCTTTATTAACTGATTCCCATATAAGCTATGCCATTATCTTGCCTGGAATTGGTGTCAGACTGACAGTTCTATAACTCCTGAGTCATCCTGTTTATCTTTATAAAATAGCAGCTTTCTTCTAATCTTCCGGAACTTCCCTAGTGTTATTGAAAATCAACACTAGAGGTCCAGAGTTCTCCTCGTACTGCTCTTTTAAAACTCTTGGATGAAAGTTATCCAGACCTGGTGCTTTAAAAATGTCTAAATTTAGTAGTTGCTGTTTAACATCCTCCCAAGATACTGGTGGAAAGAGTTTTATTATATAACATGTGCCAGCATTGTCTGTTTGCTTTCAAAATACAGAACAAAAATATTTATTGAAAATGTATGCCTTTTCTGCATTATTACTGATAATTCTACCATTTCCATTTATTAATGGACCAATACCATTGTTCGGATTCTTTTTGTTCCCAATATACTTTTAAAAAAATACTTCCTTTTTAATTGTCCTTAACTTAACTGACCACACATTTCTGCTTAGCATCCCCTATCAATTTTCTACAATTCCTAGCTTCTGATTTATATTCAGCATCAATTTCTCCTTTCTTCCATTTATTTGTATTATTTTTATTTTTTATTTTGTATAGTAGCCTTCACTTCCCCTGTAAACAATGTGTCTTTTTTTTTTTTTAATAAGAGCTAGGTACTGTATATTACACAGGGGAGAAGGAAGCACAGAGGTGATTGTGGAAAACACTGACAGACGGATTTCACACTGGGAGCAACGCAAAATTAACTTTCACCTGAGCCACCATCCCAAATCGCCTCCCAAGAACTGAAGGCGATAGATGAAGGCTGATTCTGTTCTGGCATCTAGGATTGATGCTTCATTTCTGCTAAATCACAGCCCCATTTCAGCCGCCGTGACATGGCTGTCATACAGGCAAGGTGAACTCCACCATGTGTGGGGCGGTTTCCTTGCTCCCATTTAGTTTCGATCTTTCGTCTCCTTTTGTAATTTCATAACCTCGACAACAAACTTCTCCCCACCACTCCCCCCTTACCGTCAGGGTTTATGAGTTTTGTGCTCTGCAGTCTATTAAGGTTCAGTTCCCGGCCAGTAAAAATGAGGAATTAGCTCCTGCCAGTCCACAAAAGGCGTTTTAATGCATTCGGTCGTCTGGAAGCCGAAACGCAATAGTTCTGTATTGCTGGTACTTTTGTAACATAAAGCCTTAATAAAGGTTTATAAGGGAAGGCTATGAAACGGAAGGGCCTGAGCTCAGCTTTCTGTGCAGCTGTGATGGGGAGTCAAACAATGGGGAATGTTTTGGTGGAGGACAAGTAATTGTATTTCCATTGGGATGTCTGTTGTTCTCTTAGGGCCTGGTCGTAGGGTTTGCAAGGCAAAACTCTGTCAATGTCAAGCCACTCCATAGGGCTGCAGGATTAGGCTTGTGGAACGTCATGCTACTTTAATGTGGAATGTCTTGCTTCTTGCACATGGAGGGAAACTCCTGTATGTATTCTCCTGAAGCATTGATCTGTTCCTCTGCTGCCCGTTGTAAGGGTGATCTGTATTTCATGAAGGGATCATCATCCCTGCACTCCCTCGCCTTCTGCTGCAGCTGTAACACCGACAGACCAGGCCGTCAGTGAGCGGGATCAAACCTGCGACCTCAGGAGTTGAGTGCGTAAATCTCAACTGCATGAGCTACAAACCATGTGCCAGTGAGCTAAGGCTGGATAGCAGACTCATTAATCTTTCTCTAAAACTATGTCTACACTTACCGCGGTAAGTCCACCTATGCTACGCAACTCCAGCTACGTGAATATCGTAGCTGGAGTCGATGTACCTAAGGTCAAGTTACCACAGGGGGTCGACAGGAGAAAGGTGTAAAGCTAAAAACAGTGCACGTTCCTCTCCAGTTGTCTCAACTGTGGCACTTGTGGATAAGACTGGAGATCTAAAATTGGTCCCTGGTCTCCCAATAGCTCATCTGTTGAATTCAACAGGAGACTCCATGGTGTTATAAGGATAAATACATTAAAGACTTCACGACACTCGGATGCTATGGTAATGGGTGTCCTATAAGTAAGAAGTTGCAAATGTTACAGACCCAAATACCAGCAGGAAGAAAACTTTAGCATTGGAAGTAAATCATCAGGGAAAAGAAAAGTGCTTGAAAGAATACCCTGAGCAAATTAAATCTCAGGGCCTAAAGACAAAAGGAGGGGAAATTAATTTTATACAGATATGAAATACTCCGAATCAGATAAGTCTTGTCATTAGAAAAGGCAGTAAGCAGCAAACGTCTGGGTAATACTGCCAGTTCTGTGCTGCTCTTGGAACCTCTAAATACATTAAATCCATAAAACTAAATGAAAGCAGCTGCAGTTTTATAGAAATAAAAGGCTCTCATATTAAAAAGCTGAAAGCTTATGAAATGAAAGAAATAATAATAATAAAATTAGAGGGAGGGAGGGGGAGGATAGTAGCACATGGAAACATGCTGCCAGGAAAGGCATCATGCAAAAAACTTCCCATCAATATGTGTAAGGCCTAGGGAGTCGAAGCACAAATCTTTCCCTCTGCTTCCCAGTACTTTGTTGCAGAGGAAGGTGAAACTGGAGGTGGGAGATAACAGACAAAAAAAGAATCATTTTAATTTGTAGGCAAATTTGCTGTGATGAGGCGCCCTGAGTCTTATTGATGTTACAGTGGCACTCGGAGGCCGAATACATGACAGGCAATGGGATGGGAGAAAGGAAGTGATGCAGATCGGGGAACGGTGGCAGAGAAGATCACACAGAGCGTGTGTGGAAATTAAACCCAGGTCTCCTGATGCCCGCTCCACCCCAGTCACAACTCAGTGTAGCCATGTTTCGGTTTACCGGCCTGTGAGATGGAGGGTGGTAATGCTCACCCACCTCTCAGGGATGCTGTGGAGGCATCATTCATTCCATGTCGCAAAGTGCTTGGAGGTCTGGGCATGACAGGTGCTAAGTAAGTGCCAGATCCATCCATGCAGCCACGTCTGAGCCATGTAAGCCAGTAGACAATGACAGCGGTTGGTGTGTCCTCTGCTTTGATTTTTCTACCCGCTCATTGATTAAGGACTAACAGCCCAGATACTTGGAGATGGCCGTATGGCTCATTACAGAGCAGCTGGACAGTCTGTGGCTCTTATATCCCATGCCTTTTCTTTCTCCACCATAGGCCTCTGAGCACCTCTGCTACTGCATTACAGATGTTTCAAAGCAAAACAGGCCTTTCGATTGCAAAGCTGCTGTTCTGTTCTCTCAGCTGTTCCGTTGTTTATGAATAGGTCTTTTCATGTGCTATTTGGAGGCGTGTGTGTGTGTTGTTGTTTTTTTCCCTGAGAACAACTTTAACTTGTTCTAACTGGATGGGTTTGTCTGGAGGCAAGTTAAATATATATTTTTCAACTAAAGAGGGTAATGTGTGTGTGTCTGATAGAGACAGAACCCCCCCCCCCAAATATATATATATATATATATATATATATATATATATAATTTCCCAAGTAACTCTCCATGGCACTACTTTTTTTCACCTGTTCAGGAAAGTTGTGTGCAATCAGAGAAATTAAATCAGCGTTACTAATGGAATCCTCTCTAGAAAAGGATCCACCCCCAGATTAAGACAAATAAAGAATCTAACAAACAGGAAAAGCCACCACCTGCCTCATTGCTCAGAGAGAGAATTAATTTTTGAAGACTTAGGCCAGATCTACACTGGGGGAGAGGTCGACTTAAGATACGCAACTGCAGGTTTGAGAATAGTGTAGCTGAAGTTGACATATCTTAGGTCAACTTACCTGTGTCTCCTTATGGCGGCGAGTCGACCGCTGCCATTCCCCTGTCAACTCCGCTTCCACCTCTCGCAGCGGTGAAGTTTCGTAATCGACGGGGAAGTACACTCAAGGATCAATTTGTGTAGACGTATCCTTAGAAAACGAAATACAAATATTTGCTTTAAATGCCCACGTTTTCCATTACTGCATCACCTGCAGCCTTCAGCCGGGGAGGATTTTGCCATTCTCATCCATAGCAGACAGAAAAGGGTTACAGCTTTTCTTTCAGCCTTTTCCGGCAACCTGTCAGTCAAAATAAGCAAACGGTCAAAAACAAAATTCTTTCTTTCAGGAAGGACCAATGATGGTCATTTTTATTTGTCACCCTCCCTCAAGCTCCCCTCCTCCCAAATATAAGGATAGTCAGAAAGGATAGTGAACAATCAAAGATGGCAAAACTTCCAGAATACACACACACATGAAACCAGCTGCATTGAAACAGGGTTTAGGGGCTGGTAGTAAGACCAGATCTCTTGAGTTTTCTTCCTGGTTCTGTCACTCCACCGGGATGAATGGACAGATGGAAAAACTTACCTACTTCTCATGAGTGTTAATGAATCTTGGTAAAATGTGTTGAGATCCCTGGCTCAAATGCCAGAGAGGCTGAAATACTAGCCATTAGAAACCGATTTGGATGCCCTGTTTGTTCCTTTATTCATCTTACCATTGCCTTGCTTTACTGATTTTGGTCCATGTAGGTCTCAAATGAATTGCCTTGCAGTAGGGATGCAAAGGTGGAGCGACATTGTGAGATTATTTTTACTTTCTCTAATACCTCTCACTTTGCTCTAAAAAAACTCCAAGAGGGCAAGTATTCTAGTCCAGCAACACTGTGCTTGTCAAATGTTACCATGGCAACCTGGGGGTAATTAAGGCCTGCTTCAGCTGCGAACAGCTGTGTGCATTTTATCTGCTGGGGATATATGTGTGTGTGAATCTATATCTCTGCATATAGCCCTATATCTAAAATTGCTGCTTCTCTATATCTGTATCAGTAGATGTATAGATGCAGTCATTTCCAGAGTTCTTCCTGTTCTAGGAGTGACTGTGAAGGCACCAGAGTTCTTAATCACCTCTCCTTTTCTATAACTATCACTCCTAATGAAGTGTGAAGAAACGCACATAACCAGAGAAGGAGCCCTGTTCAGGGGGTCTGAGTTCCCATACCTCTTTGAATTGCTCTTAGCCCCTGCAAGCTTCCTTCCTATTAAGAATGGGACATTGATGGCACTTTGTAGCTCCCAGTGGCTCTAGAGAAATAAGTCACTTAACTTTTGTGCCTTCCCATGGCATCCCCCTTCCCATTGCATCCCCACTTGGCTCATGTCCCTGACATGTATGAGGTATGAGAGTTGTGGTTGGTCTTGTAACAACACCACCCCTGGAAAGGTGGGGACTGAACTTGGGACCTCTGGTTTTAAAAGAAGAGCATCTGCTAAAGAACCAGAACCCTCACTTGACAGCCACTAGCACCGCAAAAGCACTGATGTGGTCTAGCCACTGGAAGGGCATTGTGTTAGTGTGGGTTACACAAATGTCAATTAACTGGCAACTGTCTTGTCTTTTAGTGATTACAGTGAAAGGAAATACATTGGCCACCACTTTCACTCCTAGTTATCAGATTGTTTTTTGTGGGGGCATACATAATGTGGGTGTCTCGACATATGCACATGTATATTTGGCATGAGCACATACAAATATAGACACATACCATTTCTAGCACAGGGTGTTAACTTTTCTTTGAGCGTGCGGTAATGCACCAGAGCTCAGAAAGTAAAATCACTGCTATCTATTTTTATTTTATATTTGTATAAAACACCATAGATTAACAGGGTTCTGATATGAACCAACACTCAAGATCTTAAGCCTCTCATCTGTGTGAAAGGGAAAGACAAGGAGGGAATGGAGTGAAGAGCCTCTCTTGGGGAAGATGACTCACAAAGGGAATGCCGTGCAATCAAGACAATGATGTTCAAAAGAAACTTAGCTGTCGATAGACCTTTTACAGGTCAGATTTTTTTTAATGGCCTCTGGGTTTGCACCTGCAATAATTTGTACGCATATGCACATTCAGGCAGTGTTTCTGTGTGCCAGTTGGATTGCTAGATATGTTACAACCAGAATGCATGCTGGCAAATGCAGGTGTTTTCATATGCAAAATTGCAGGTGTCCATTTCAGAGGCCTGTAGGGCTCTAGTTTGAAAGATGTTTCTACATGGCCTGCCTTCCTGCCAGCCCTATGTCCTGTGTGCAAAATCACCCATTTTGGCTCAGGCTCTGTCACCACTGCTTTGTGCAGGAAAGCCTGTCAATTCTATATTTGCACAAGCAAGAGAGTGTGCAAATGAAAGCCATGGTTTGAAAAAATTAACCCTATGTGGGAAGAAAATGTTTTCTAGTAGTTAGAGCGTGGAGGGCAGGCTGGGATCTCTTCACAGCTCTGCTTCTGACTGCGTTTCTGTGCAGGAGCAAGTCACTTAACCTTAGTTGGCAGCTCTGTAGCATGGTACTTTCTTTAGAGCCATACTGTGAGGCTTCAGTTACATTTGCATAGCACTTTGAGAGCTTCAATTGCAAGATATATTTGTGCTGATTGTTGCCATCCATCCCTGATGGGCATTTGGCTAAGGAAAACTGAAATGTACAGTTGGTGACACACTTTGAATGACAGTGAAGCAAGTGCCAGAATTAATTCACAGACAACTAATGCAACCCAGGGGTCAAGCTATATATATTGAGGACTGAAGGAATCTAGGGAGAACAGTACTTGGAGATATTTGTGACGAGGAAATTGTCTGGGGTTTTTTTGTGGGGAGGAGTTGTTATTATTTTATTATAGAGTTGGATCTGGAATTCCATGGAACAGTATTAGAAATTAAGGATGATTAAAAATTAGGAAACATTGTGAACACTCTTTGGGGAAAAAAGTGTCCCTTTTTATGGGTGAAAACCATGATTGTTTTTATTTTTGTTATTGATTCATTTATGTATTTTTACTAGGTTTGTAGCTGGTCAGAAAATGAGAATTTATTTTTTTGCCAAAAGAAATGTGAAAAATGTGTCCTTTTCTGTCCAAATATTTTGAAATTCAAGAATGTTTGAAACTAAAAATGCCGCTTAGTCCAAAGGACTATCAACACTTTAAAGTCCCAGCATTTCATGCAGTCACAATATTCCAGCTGTACCAAACACAAATCTCTAATTCCAGTGGAATATAATTTGTCCACTGGTAAAATTTGCTCAGAATCTGATAATGGAAATTTAAAAATAACCAGGATACTCAGCAGGATAGGATATTGAGGTTCGAATTCTAGTGAGATGTGAGAGTTGGAAACATTTGTGTTGGGACTGTAATGGATCTATGAATCTGTTTCGCTCTTTGTCTTCTATATGTTGCATATTTAAATCTCACAGAACTCTGATAACTATAGACCAGGGTGGCCATTTTGTCTACTATTCCTTGCAGACTCTCCTAGGGGAAAATGCACCCACTGTGCTCTCAAGACGACCATACCTTTATCCTTTCTTGTTTTGCAGTTCTAATGTACAGCTCATGCCATCTGAAAAGACATGTTTGCTCATCATGTGTATGGAAACATAACGGGGGAGCAAGATCAACACTTACAGGACCAGTAGATTTACCCAAACATTGTTCTGGACAAGTGATCAGAAAGAATATAAATCAGACTTTTTAGAAAGTAGGGGCTTGTGTGATTAGGCGGATAAATGGAATTCACAGACCCAGAGTTTGGACAACTGCAGGCTCTGGGATGGCGTGCAGTTTAAAAGTACCCTTTGGCTGTGAATAGATGCCAAGGAACATCTACCAATCAAACAGACTCTAGTCCTTTTCAACACACGATTTGCTTTAATTATGAAAAGTATGTAATAATACCTCATCACACTCTAATCCCTGACCAAACTTCTCCTTAGCCTCTCTTATCCAGTAACTAGTCTACCTGAACTGATATAAATCCACATATCCATATCAAACACATTCCTGAATCTCTCTCTCTATATATGTAAAATCTTTTAAGTGTAGGTTTAAGCTAATGGCTATGTGTCTGTTATTTAATACCCAGACTTTCTTGTGCTGCTCCCATTGTAACCTGACACAGATCCCTCAGTCCCTTACAATCAGGGACTGTCTCTCTCTGCAGTGTTTCATGAATCCATGCCAGCCCATAAATCTCTTAGATTAGTGTAGAGGTCTTTGGTGTGACTGTGCTGTGCTCACCCCCTTGGTCCCTTGTTGAAGAAGCTGGAGGTCCACTGCAGAGGATCAGGAGTTTTGATGTGGGTTTTCCTGTCGGTAGGCTTTGCTAATTAGAATATCAAAACTGGTAGCAAATCTTCAGGCATCAACCCTGCTTTGCATCAATTAAAAACATCAAAAACAAAGTCTCTCCTGGTTCCTCCTCATGCCACTTGATCTCTTACTCCACTAGATGCTGTAACTCTCTTCTTATTTCCTACTCCCAATTCCCGTGTTCCTTCTTTTCTTTTGGATTCTCCCCTCCCCGGGTCTCTCCTAACATTTATTTTCTGTTCCTTTCTTTCACTCTTCCCTACCAGGGGAAAAACACCCACACTGAGTTTTGTCACCTAAGATAAATGATAGGGTAAGATTATCTAACCCAAACTGCCTTTGTATCTAATTCAGCCCTGGTTTATTTTTATTAAGGCCCATTTCTATTAACACTCTTCATTTCAAAGCACTCTATAACTGTGGGCAGATATCTTCATTCCTGGTTTACAGATGGTGAATTGAACCATACAGCACTTTGGTAATCTTTCCAAGGTCACACAGCAAGTCAGTACCAGAGCAAGGTACAGAACTCGGGGCTTGAGATTCTTCATCCTGCGTCTAAGCTTTGTTGGACACATCACTATTATTTAGACTTGGATCAAAACCAATCCTGAATCTGAACTTTGAGGAGGATCAGCTAGAAGGCTAAACTTTTTGGCCTAGACCCCTCTCTCTTATTGTCTGTTTTGTATAAATGCCATGGGAACAAATTGCACCTGGGAAAAGACAGAAATCAAGTTCTATGTTCCATAAAGCCCAAATTACACGGATACAGTCAAAGTGCATGAAAGTAATTTGAGTGTCACTTTGTAATCCCCCGGTCCATTTGGCATTAAGATTCTGGGGAGGGGGGAAAGTAGTATACTGAAGTATCTCCTACTACGACCACATCGCGAATGAAAAGGTCCGTAACATCATCACCCAATGCACTGGGTCACAGGAAGAGCACCTGACAACCGTGAAGAAGCACAAGCTGCGGTGGTACGGTCATGTAACAAGATCATCTGGCCTATCCAAGATCATCCTCCAAGGGACAATATAGGGGAAGAGAAGAAGAGGTGAACAGAAGAAAAGATGAATTGACAACACAAAAGTGTGGACAGGAATGGACTTCACGGAGACTCAAGCACTGACACAATTGTCAGGGTGGAGACAATTGCTTGATTGCTCATCAGTGATGGTGTCCCAACCACCAATGTGGTTATGGGAATGATGAGTATACTGAAGATACTTCCATATTTATGTAAATCCCCGTCTACATACCCAATTTACTGATTATTTTTATTTGGATTAGTGAAAACATAAAATGGGCATTTCATAGATTTAAAAGTCAAAAAGGGACTATTGAGCTCATGTAATCTGACCTCCCCTATCAAATGACTTATTTTGGGGAAGTTCTCCAACCTGTGTTACGCAGGTGGTCAGATTACATTATCCTAATGGTTCCTTTTTGACTTGGAATCCATGAATCCCACAGGCCAAAGGATTTCCCTGAATTAATTCCTGTTTGAACTAGACCAATATCTTTCAGAAAAAAACATCCAGTCTGGATTTAAAAACTGATGGTGATGGAGAATCCCCCACAAACCTTCATAAAGTGTTCCAATGTTTACTGACCATTGGAATTTAATGGCATACATTTAGAAGTGCAATAGTGCACATATGTCATATAGTAGACCTAAATAACCCTGTCTTAGTCAGCTGAACCCTGCTGAATAGTTCAATCAGAAAATAAACCAAATCAACAGGCTCTTGTATTTCTGTGTATCACTGCCAACTGTTGGATGGAAGAAGCATTTCTAAACTCTCTTGCACAAGGGAGGTATTGTTAATTAATATTCTCTTTTGACCTGTGGACTCTTGGTACTGGCGTAAAAAAATGATTCTTCGCCAGGTATGTACAAGTCGCTTCTTACCCCTGTGTAGCACACACAGCTATGGAATGTGTGTTGTCTTTCCTTGATCCACAGAGGCAGGCAATTTAACTTGAGCTGTGAAGGCTCACAGAGTACCTGATTCAGTGCCTAACGTTGGCCACAATGGCCGTTGTCATATCTATATTGGTGTCAGAACATCCAGTGTAGAAGCGCCCTTGGCATAACAGGGGAAAGGGGACTGTAAAGACCAGAGACGTACCCTTTTCTGTTCCTATGTTAACCATCTTGAGATTTCTGTCTAGACTACAGGTGCCATAAAGGACCGATGGATAACACCTTGACAAGAGTTAGTCCTTTACTGTGCTGAGACCACTGTCTAGCATGCTGACCAAGCCTGTCTTATTGTTTCCTTGTATTCCCCTCTTGGTCTGTCTGTATCCACTTCCTCTTGTCCTTGCTTAGGATTGGAAGCTCTTTCGGGGTAGAGTCCACTTTTTTGTTCTGTGTCCAGCACGTAGAGCAATGGAGCCTGGCCCATGACTGGGGCTCCCAGGCAATACTATAATGCAGACAATAGTAAATCATTTGTTTGTGCTTAATCTCTTCTTCTTTTTTTTTAACATGGGTTCATGTTTTCTCAAACAAGCTGCAGACACTCCCTTCTGTTGCCATTATCCTCTGGAGTTTTTTTCTTTTAAATGGAAGAATCCTGCAGCAAAATGAAGGCCTCAAAGGACTGTGTAATAAAACAAAATGCCTCTGAGCATGAAGGACGGAGGGGAGTGTAAGCAACGAAACAAAATCAAAATGTCCAAAACAGGCATGTTGGATTGCATATGTATGGGTGAGTGCGTTCTGGTGTTGCACTTCCCTCCCTTGAAACAAGCCAAACTGATTTATTTCAAAATTTGTACCCCAGGAAAGAAAAAAAAAAGGGAGAAAGGGAAAAAAAATCAATTGGAGCTGTGAGAGAATTTGTTTGCCAAGTTTCCTGCCGCTGTTTGGAGTGAATTTTTATGGCCAAGTGATAAACCTTTGAAAATAGGAGCTTCTAATGGAAATGCTGACAGCCCCTTTATATAGTGACATTAACGCTGGCCACTCTGAGAGCGTCCTTGTCTATTTATTTATTTATTTTCCCCACTTTGTCCTGAAGGTCCTAATACGCTCAGGTTGACCTCAGTCCTTGGGAAGCTAAGGGAAGAATTCAATCTCCATTCCAAGGGGATTTTTAGCCTGTAAAGCGGGAAGGTGGGAGGGAGGGAAAGGGTTGGGAAAACATTCTGCTTGGGATATTAACACTCCCCAAAGCATTCTGTATTGCTGCACTGTTCGCAAGTCCCAGACATCTCTTCCTTTATTTTCCTCCTCCTTTTTTGCCTGGCAGCTAATTGCCTCATTAATGTAAACACTATCCCTCCATCCGGCCAATTAACTTGCTAATTTTTAAGCTAACCAAAAAATAAAAAGTTAGCTTGAGAGAAGGTAAAAATTATAATTGGTTGTGTGTTCAGCCTTTTTTCCCCCGCTCATCTATGCGTTTTTGGTGTTGGCTGCCCGCGTCGACTGAACCGAAAGGGGTTGTGATGTGGAACGGAAATTATCTGGGTTTTTTTTTGGTTTTTTTTTAGAGTCCCTCTACCCATTCTGCACTATATGGAGTGAACAAATGCTTCAAAATCATGGATTTACACAGCGTTTGCACTATTCCCCGTGACCACACTGTTGCCAACAGGACGCTGAGTCCAGATAGCTAGGTTCGGTTCCCCTCTCTGTCTTAGGTCCTTGTGCATACTTCCTGTAGCATTTGACCACCTCACAAACATTAATGTGAGGTAGAGAAGTACTGTTGTCCCAAATGGAGGATTTTACATATGGGGAATTGAGACACAAATGAGACTAAATGACTTGCCCAGGGTCACACGGAAATGTGTGGCAGAGGAGGAACTTGAACTGAGGTCTCTGCGGTCCCAGAAGAGCAGCCCAACATTGGGACCATCCTTCCTCTCACTCAGTGACTGAGCTTTGGGCAAGCCGGGTGCTCTAGCAGGGAAGGTCCTTCTATCCAAGTGGGTCTGTGTGGCATAAAAGGTCCACTGTGCAGCTATCAATCAGGCTCTGTCATACAAAGAGACTTGTCTTTATAACCACTCAGCAGTAGACATGCATCGGATTCCCTCAGGGCACCTAAAGGGTCCCTCCAGATGTGCTCATTTGAGCTGAATCTGTTAATTACGCAGAAGGGTGGCTGACCTTCCTTGGGAATGAGGGTTCACAAACCTCCCGGGCCACCTTTTGGACTTTCAAAATGAGTTGGAGTTTGGTAACAGTTCAAGTGGCGTTTGCTCCTGTCCCCTAGGACTGGCAGTTGCCATGACAAGTGAAAGGTCAAGGGTGGTAGGTTCATCTAAAATTTAGGCTGACCCAAGTTAGGCACTGTATAGAAAGTATATAGACTGTATATATTTTTCCATTTGAATTTTTCACTACCTTTCTCTGTCCTCTTTTCTCCTCAGTCTCTCTGATTTTCCTCTGACCTCTTTCTCCATCGGCTCTTTGTTTTCCTCTCTGCCCCTCTTCCTTTGCCATTCCTCCTAAGCATGTGGCAAACCCAATAACACTGATGTCACAGTGGACGTTTTAAGCCAGCGTGTTTGAGTGGGCTTGAAATTAAGCGCCATGGGGCAGCCATTCCTCATTCTGTGTGCAGGCCTGAGGGAGGGGACCTAGGTAACTGAGAGATGAGCTCATCTCCAGGTTTCTTAAAAGCTTCACCCTCCTTGTCCCCCTTGCCTGGCAGTAGATGCTTTCCTTTAACTTCACCCTCTGGAATCATATCTCAGTTTAGAGGTATATGTACTCTGTGGTTTGCAGGCAGGTTCAATGAATCAAAGCCACCAAAGGAGTTAAAAACTGCTAGGTACTTTTATTCTCTTCTGAAAAGAATTGAAGTCCATAGTATTTAATGAAGCATGAGCACATGGGCTTGGAAATGAAACAAATTTAGCTGAGCCTCCTGTTAACACCTCTCCCCTTTCACCTGTGCGCCCTCACCTTTTGATGAGAAGGTGGAAAACGTTGCTACCTCATCCTAAGAGCAGGCCTGACCATTGTACTGTTGAAGGCAGGAAGAATTGTCCAGTGCTTAGGGCCTTAGCCTGGGACTGGGGAAACATGGGTTCAAGTCCCTGCTCTGCCACAGTGTTCCCATGCAACCTTGAGGAAGTCACTTAGAGTGAACTTTGTAAGCACCTAAAGTTGCAGCTAGGCAGCTAGTGGGATGACTTTTAAAAATCCTATTCAGTGCTGATCTACAACGTTAGGTGCCTACATGCCTTTAAAAACCTGGTCTTTCACCCCTCTGTGCCTCAGTTCCCCAAATGTAAAATGGGGATTGTAGCGCTTCTCTAGCTCACAGGGCTGCCATGAGAGTAAATGCAATAAAGATTGTGAGGCACCCAGATACTACAATGATGGGGTAAGCAGGTCATTCATCCTGCTTTTCTATGTGTATCCACCTGTCTGGTCCTGAGACAAAACTTGATCTGTGATTTTGTCAGGAATCAGATGGGCAGGCGCAAAAGTACCAGTATCCTGGGGAGGTGCAAGTGCCCACCTCTCTGGAGGCTAGATATGTACCGGTAGCTAGATCGAGTGCAAAGTGCTCCTAATAAGCCCGATACCTTATGTGCCCCTGGTCAGCCCCAGTGGTCCCGGTAGGTGACAAGGGAGTCGCGCCCGGAGTGTGACATTCCAAAGGGTCTTAGTACACCTGTCGTTTCCAGCTAGGGAGGCAGGCCAAGGACCTTCTCAAGAGCCAGAAGGGAGGGCAGAGCTTATGTCAACAGGATCCCCCTTCCAGCGGCCTGGATAGATCAGTTGTACTTTTGGGCGCCTGTCCGGCCTGAAGTTGTGGCCCTTTGGAGCATTCGGCCATGGCTGGATTTAATAGATCACAGTCATACCTCTGTACTCGCTACACAAGGTGGAAGTCGAATACATGCTGCATGCTTCAGTACCCCTCAAACACTCCTGTAGCATCTTAACTTGATTTCTTGGTTTCCATTTCTCCGGAACACACAGGGCTTGATGTTTTCATTGTTACACACAAGAGCATAATTTTTTTCCTTGTAGGCTCCGGCTGTTACACCAGGGCTACAAGATTCCTCCGAGGAACAGCAGGACTGTGACATTCCTCTTCATTATGTGCTTTCTCTGCTCTCTTTCCCCCCTCCTCCCCTAGTTCCCCGTGCCTCTTTGGTTCCAATGAGCCGTGCTTCTCTAATTAGCATCCCAATCTGGTGCATTGAAACCAAAGGAGGAAACCGGAAAGCCCCGACAGAAACGCTGATGACCGCACGGGAGCACCGTGGCTCTGAGAAGCTGACATTTCCCAAGCTGGAGTTTGTTGAGTGTCTCTTAATGAGAGGACGAATCAGACGAGTCAGTGGAACTGTGGAGTCATAGCAGGTATCACTGCTTGGGAGAAATATGTTGTTTGGAACTAAGGCTGGTACAGAAGGCATCCCCTCTCAGCTTCTATTTAAGGTGGCCCTTTAGTATTTGAACAGTTCACCATCTTTAATCTACTTGTATACCCAAGAGCCCTGTGAGGTAGGAAATACCATGAGCCCCATTTTGCCCATAGTTTCTCTGTGCCTCAGTTCCCCACGTGACATCCCCTAGGTCGCAGAGGAAATCTGTAGTGGAGAAAGGAAGTGACTCCTGGTTTCCTCCCTGTCTTCTGGGAGTGAGAGGGGACTCAAGTAGAGCTCTGGAAAATTCAGCTGCAATTTTTGTGGCACCATGCCTGTGAATTTTCACTGTGTCGACGTGTGCTTTGTGGCCAGTGCACTGCATGGTATGAATGAGACTCATGCTTTTGCCCTGGCGGGAAGCCTACGTAATGGGCACTGCCAATCAAATTAGTTCCCGGCGCAAGCAGGCAGCAGCGGAGAGAGGGGGAAATGGTGGTGTAGCTGCTGGTGGCGCGTCAGAGAGCACGCTTAAGCCAGGGTTGGTGGTGGGGAGAAAGGTGATATGGCCTGGGGGAAGGACCCAGTCCTGCAGCTAGAGGAAGAAATGGCAAAACTTCCATTGACGTCCATAGTTATGCACTCCGGCTCATTAATTAGAATCCTTTCCCGGTCATAGGCCTAGTCCGGCTCCCTTTGGTGTCAAGGGAAGCACTGCCCTAGAGATCAGTAGGGGGCAGCACAGGCCCTAGTATTTTCACAGTATGCTAATCCATACTTTTGGCAGCCAGTCTAATCTTCACCTTTCTCCATTGTGACATCCCAGCGGTTGGGTGCAACCTAGGAATCCTATTTCACTCCTAGCCATGTGTATCATTTCGTTTCAGTCCAAACACAACAGGCCAATTACTGACGTCCTTTCTCAACCATTATTCAGGCAAAACACCCATTAGAGCCAACAGGAGTTACTGGGGTTTTTTGCCCTCCCCCTAAATAATATCTGGATCAAACTATCAGGACTTGGCTGGATATATTCAAGTCACTGTGGCTAATTCTGCAGAGCTTGCTTGAGTTAATAGGAGAAATTTGTCTGTTGGATAAAATAGTGAATGGGGATCTGGTAGGTGGGTTGTCATCTGTGTGAAGGTCTGCTTGGAGCTGCAGTGCGGGCGATGGTCTGGCACTAGCTAACCGACTCTCTGCTCTTTTGCAACTCTAGTCCTGATGTAGGGGAGGCTGGGACACATGACTTAGAAGGAGAGGCTGAGGGAAGTGGGGTTATTTAGTCTGCAGAAGAGAAGAGTGGGACGGGGGATTGATATTAGCCTTCAACTATCTGAAGGGGGGTTCTAAAGAGGTTGGAGCTCAGCTGTTCTCAATGGTGGCAGATGACGGAATAAGAAGCAATGGTCTTAAGTTGCAGTGGGGGAGGTTTAGGTTGGATATTAGGAAACACTATTTCACTAGGAGGGTGGTGAAGCACTGGAATGGGTTATCTAGGGCAGTGGTGGAATCTCCATCCTTAGAGGTTTTTAAGGTCAGGATTGACAAAGCCCTGGCTGGGATGATTTAGTTGGTTTTGGTCCTGTTTTGAATGGGGGTTTGGACTAGAACCTCCTGAGGTCTCTTCCAATCCTAGTCTTCTATGATTCTGAGTAGCTTAGAGCAGTGGTTTTCAGCTTGTAGTCTGCAGACCCCTGGGGGTCTGCAGACTGTGTCTAGGTGGTCTGAGAGAGGTTGTCATTACCATAGAACAGTGGTTTTCAGGTCCATAGAGCCCTGATGGTCCACAGACTATGTCTAAGATTTCCAAAGAGATCCGCACCTCCACTGGAAAAATTTTAGTGGTCCACAAATAAAAAAAAGGTTGAAAACCACTGACTTAGAGCGACCCTTGACTGCTGTAGGCTGTATCAGCTGGCAGTCTTTCAGATGAGAATCACAAATGCACATGGATGATATGGCCGTGCTTAGGGCCCAGCCTCTGCCCTGGAGGAAGGGACTGAAGTGGTGCAGAACCCTCCTTTATACCGTCTAAGAGTTTCTTTCATGCCAGGGGAATTTCCACCCAGGCAGTAACTGTCATCCATGGCTGGTATCAGGCCCTCACTACCTGAATGGTGAAGTGGCTGGATCAGGAAAGAGCATCTGTCTGAGGACACATTAATATATGGGATGAAATATTCTCCTCAACATGTTCACATATGGTCTAACCTAGCAAGAAAATGCTTCCGGTGTCCCCCTCTGTCTCTGTTCATGTTGCTAGTTCGGATCTCAGATCTTCAATTCTATTCAGATTTTTTTCCTCTGAGAAGACAAGACATGAAATTGCTCTGCCAATAATATGAAAATATGTAGCCAATAAATGAAGTGCCTGGAGATTTATCACATGACTGATAAAATTAATAATTACAACAATAATAATTTCACTGTTCAGCCCCCTCCCTCCCACCACCAAAATATAAACAGATCTTTTCACCTGGAGATAAACACCTCATTTTAAGCTGTCAGGAATACAGTTTTGTTGCTCTTGGAATATTATTTTAAATGCCAAAACAACACCAAAAATAAAAATACCCTCCTTTAACTTTATAGATTTCAAACCTAAATCTCTGATCATATTATCAGCTGCTGGGGTTTGTTTCTTCCTCGTCTTTCTTCTGTCATTCCCTCTTCACCCCCGTAGCTTGCCTTCTTTTTTCCTGCCAGGATGCTCTTTGCATAGACAGCTCTGCTTTAGCCCCTGGATTTCCAACCCTGAAAGGGTTTTTTATTAATAGCAGCAATAAAGTTGCCTCACCCCGTTTGCTCTAGCCACAATTGGTTGGAAAACTCTGCTGGGAAACTTGCAAGGGACACCTTGGGGTCTAATGTACTTGCATCTAATTGGCAAATCTGTCCAGGTCCCCGTGTTAATATAAACCTGTTTTGTTAGTTGTAAAGTAGGTATAAAGTACTGCTAATAATGGCTTCAAAACTGAGCTCATATGGGCCTCAGCGGTCATCTGAAAAATAGAAATTCAATACTGTCTTAAAGCTTCCATGCTTTTAATGAGTAAAGTTGTATTAGTGTTTCCATAAGTGAATTCCCAAAATATCTCAGTTTCCATAACAGAAAGTGTGACATTTTTGAATGAATTGTACGGATTTAGGGTTGGGGAAAGGGGCTCCTTTGAAAGGTATGAAGACTAAAGCCCTCTGCTTATCTTCTGTTTGAGCCAGAGTTTATTGAAGTTGACTTGAATGGAACCCCACAGAAGAGCTAGAGCATAGGTCGTAACACTGAGTTTCACTAATGCTGTTCAGCCAATGTGCCCTAAACTTGTTCTGCAGAAACACTTGATGCTGAGATCCGCAAAAGGTTATGCTAAAAACAAAATCATGCAGAAACACATATCCTGTCTTTCAGGCCATTTTGCACCTTTCCAACTTGACTTGCCCGTAAAATTTGACCAAGAGTTGGGTTTTTTTCACATTGAAAAAATGCCCAAAATCCAGGTGGTCAGCGTAGACGTCTGAATTTTGAAAGGCTAAAACCATCTTCTTGTCAGGATTGAGGCCATTTTGGGGGCTGAAAAATCATCTAATTTTCACTGGGAAAACTGGCCCTATTTGTGAAAACAACATGGCAAAAGATTACACAGAATGTGCCCATTTTGAAGTTTGTAAGAAAATGAGGAAAAACCTTGCACTTCAGATCACTATGTTTCCCCTTGTGGACATTTCACACTCTTCTACCTAAGTAAATAAGAAGTAGCTTAGCCTCTGTCAATTGTGGAAACAGTTCTTATCTAAAGGACACTTGTAAGAGGGGGTTTCCCTGTCCCTATGCTGCGAGTACAGAGATCAGGCTCTTATATGCCAGACCAACAAGTCCTTTTCCCCCCACACCCCCACTTTGCCAGTTGGGGTTCTTGGGGTTACCAATTGCTGCCACCATTCGGGTATACTTCCAAAACCTTGGAGGGGGCCCCGAAATTCCCCTTTACCCTAACTCTGTCTTCCTCCCTGGAAGCCAAAGTTAGACACCTGGGGGCTGCTTTCCTCCCCCCCTGTACCCTGTTCCCCTCTACCTGGGAGCCAGAGCCAGGCACCCAGAGGCTGCTTTCCTCCCTCCCTGCACCCTGTCTCCCTCCCTGGGAACCAGAGCCAGACACCTAGGGGGTTGCTCCCCTTCACCCTTCCCGGCTGAAGGCAGACTTCCCCCCCCCCCCAACACTGTCTCTCTCTACCTGAGAGCCAGACCCTTAGAGGCTTCTCCCTTCCCCCGTCTAACCTGATGGTAAGGAGAGACAGTCTCCACCTTCAGCTATGCACTTAGCTGCCCCGGGGCCTATTTCCCTTCCCTTCTCCCTTCCCAGACTGGAAGCAGAGAAAACCCTAAGGGAAATAAACCAGACGGTTTTATAACTAGAAGATTTAATAAAGAAAAAGGTTAAAACAGAGATACAGACACTTCACAATTTGGGATTTTCTAATTCCCTTCTGAAACGGAAAGAACACCCCAAAAGGCACAGGCTTAATAGAATCAAATGGTTATACTCACATCAGCTAAGTAGAAGTTTAAGAGAAGAAAAGCTGAGTTATCTCTACAGCCAGAGATAAACTCCCCCCCCTGGCCCTTGCCTCCTGCCTCGAGACCAGCCAAGATGGAACTGAACTCTTAACTCCTCCCTTCCTCATGGCAGGGAAACTCTTACGTCACTTGTCTCAGATAACATAGCCCCACCCAGGCCTTTACACTTATGACAACACTGATCCTCTGTGAACTGGGAATTTAACCAAGCATTGGTTAAAGTACACTGGAAGTAACTTCTTGCTTTGGTTGCAGTAATGGAAAATCTAGATTTAGGAGAACAAACCAAGACAGAAAGAGAGAGGCAAGGTGGAGAAGAATTAAGCAAGAAACAATAGGAGGTGGTAATGGACCATTATCAATTTTTTGGGGGTAATTTTTCTGTTATTTTTGGGTGCTTGTCTGCAATGGATACAGTCTATTGGTTTCTGTGACGGGGTGTACACAACCCAAACTGGGAAGGAAGGGGTTAAGGAGCAGCTCTGGGCCCAGGTGGCTCTTGCCCACTGTATCTGCAATGCCTGCATAGGCTGGAGGAAGAGTTTTGAAAGGGGAACATAGTAGCTCAGCAGCTGGAAGACCGGAGAGGCGAGCTGATGTGTGCTCAGAGCTCTGGGAGGAATGTCCACAGGAGCACTTGCTGCCTCAGGCCTGGCTATAGGGACCTGACCAAGCCAACAAAGATGGGACCAGCGATTCTCTGAAGGTAGAGAGTTTATCTTCGTGTTGAACTCTTTTCCCCAGTGGGAAGAGAGGAGACTGGGAGGAAGAGATCCAGGGAGGTGGCCTAATTGCACTCCAAGGGGCAGGACTTAGCTGCCTACCATTGGGCCCTGGATTGGAGCCAGGTGGAGAGGGTGGGCCTGGGTTCTCCTACCTCCCCCTAAAGAGGGACAGTGACAGACCCTAAAGAGGGACAGAATCCTCTCCCGCACACAGGGAAACTAGTTGAGGGTGGCACTGTAGATACAGGGGTCCAGACCACCGGACCCCCCTGGCCCAACATGTAAGCCTTGCTTGATCCCAAAGACTTCCCCATTATGGGACTCTTTATATATACCCAGAAAGGGGAGCCTGGCCAGAGAGCTTGTGTCAATGAAGGGACAGACCATCGCAGGGCAGAGTGCTACTCTGTAAGGGAAATGCCTGGGAGGAAGACAACCTGCCATACCCCCACCCAACTACTAGGTGGCACTGGCGGAGTGTGTTCTCCTTCCCAGACTCATTCCCCCCCCCCAAAAAAAAGCCAGGTAAATCCATGCCGTGGTATCACACTGATAGTGTGTTTGAATTTCTTTTTCAATGGCAGACCTCAGCACTGTTGCTTTTGTTTATGTGGTGCGTGTAGATCTTCCCACCTCTGACAGGTGCGCCTCGCCAGGGACCTTTTTGTCAGCCAGAAATTCTCCCTCCCAACCATAGTTGCGATGACCTGATTAGCATGGGGACTGCTGATTCACCAGGTGGAAAGGGAGAGAAGATTGCTAATGTCGGGCATCCGTTCGAGGTACCTGTTGACCTTTGGTCAGGGCTCAGGGAATAAAGTTAAGTGGTTCTTTGGTCATTCTGCCTTGACAGAAGAGACGACAAAATGATTACAAACCATATTGAGTAAAACAAAACTCCCTCCCACCCGAGACAATTGGTAGTGAGGTTCTCCAGTGTATTATCCATTTGGAAATATCTTCATCCATCTTTTTGACTTTCTGCTTAAAACACTAACCTAATCCTAACCTAATCCCTTTCAATTTTCGGGGAGAATTGGAGAGTGAAGAAAAACAAAAGCATGCAACAGAAAGCTTTATGCTAACAGCTGGGTTAAAAACAAAAGTGTATATATTACACTGCAAACAGTCCCCACTGACGTCAAGTCACTCTTTCCCAGGTAAAATAACGTGAAAGGTGTTTGACTTATAGGAGAAATTAATTGTGGTCTGTATGATTGAGCTGTGGGAAAAACCCAATCTGTGTATCCCATGTCTTTTCCCAGTTGGGTACAATACCACTTGTTCATGATGAACAAGAATTTCCCTGGGTTTAGAGATATGGTTCACTTGATGATTCCCTGTTCTGTTCATTCCCTCTGAAGCACCTGGCATTGGCCACTGTCAGAAGACAGGATACTGGGCTAGATGGACCATTGATGTGAGCCAGTATGGCCATTCTTATGTTTTTACGTTCTTGTTGGTAATAAAGTTGAACTTATCAAATTTTTCATGACGTTTGCTCTTATTTAAACAATTCAGTATGACCGGATATTCATTTAAGGCTTTCATCTGGGAAAGTTCTTCACCATGTGCTTGAGTCCCTTAGACGTCAATGCATGTATTGAATTGGTTTCCTGAATTGGGGACTTAATGCATAATTGGTGCCCAGAGCAGAGGAGCATCTAAGGGCTAAATCCAAAGCCCATTGAAGTCGATTGGAATTTTTCTATTCACATCGGTTGTTTTGGATCCAAGCTCTGGGTCTTCATTCACCCAAAAAATGATGGTAGTTCTTTTAAAGGTGCAGAGAATCTTATTCTTATGAATTAATATGGGAAATAATTCTCTAAGGAGAGAGTTAGTTGCCCCGGTAGATTTTCATTTTCAATGTAAGAGTTTTTTGGGTTCTGCAAACCAGTGTTTCATTCTCTGGCAAGTTCCCGTACCAGAAACCCACCAAAACTGCTGGCACTGTTGGCGGTTTCAACAAAGGGATGGAGAGTTTGACTGGACCATGGAGAATGTATGGGGATGGGCCACCCCTTCTGTTGCAGAGTACTTTTGGGAGTCCCGTAGAGATGAGGCTCACACACAGTGGCTAGATGGAAAGTAGTGAGTTTATTGAAGATAGCGGCCATCTGGCGCTGGGGGCCCCAATCAGCGCAGCCGCAATACAGGAGATCTGGCACATCGGAGCCATGCCCAGAAAAGAAGCCCGACACACAAGGGCGTGTCAGCACAGAAATACTCATGCTCATTTGCATCTCATACATAACTCATGAATAGCTAATCACATGTTTTGCAATCCTGCCTCAGTTTACCTATTTGGTTTCACACAAGCCGAGATTCACACAGGGTAGGTAAACAACTTCCCAGCTGAGAAACTGTTCTCAGACACATACACACGAGATAACAGAAACACAAGGCCATTCCCAAGGTGATAACCGTATTATGCCGTCCCCTGGAGACGACTCAGAAGCGTAACTACGCCCCCTACCAATTGCCATCACAATAATCTTCCGCTCACTACACCTTCCCAAAGAAACACCAGCAAAAAGGGAGTAGGGAAGGCAATCTCTGTGAGGCTCCTTTTGTGGAGTTTGTCCCAAGCAGCAGCAGGGACATCCTGAGGTTTGGACTGAGCTGTCTCAAATGCCTGCATTTGTTCATATGGAGGATTTGTGCCTTTTCGCTCTATAACTCATTGGTAGGGCAACTCTTTGCGGAGCCTCCATTGGGTTCTCCCTTAAACACAGGGCATGTCCACCTCACAGAGCGGGACTCTCCGGGTAAAGGTAATACAGCCCCACGTTCTGACCCCATTGAAGAAGTAGGGACATAAATCAGGACCTGTTTGATTTACTATGTTCTTCCACTAAACTCCCTGGGGAATGGAGCCTGTTTCCAGGCAGATGATAAAAACTGAATGTCTATTAAGAGCTCCATTGGTGGGAATGCTACTCCCCTGCCTCCTGACAATGGACTTGGGTAACTGACAGACAATTAGCAGGAGCAGCTGTTCATAGCAACAGGCCTATGTCCAGTTTTCCCCTCCTAACCTGTTACACTCCTTGGTAACCAAGAAGGATGACATGCCAGAGTGCAGGCCACTTCGTGTCTTGTTCTCTCTCCCATCATCCAACATCATTCCCAGTCCCCAGGACCTTTTGATCTGCTCCTTGCTGTGTTTAAAGCCAAGCCCTGAGCAACTAAAGTTAATGAGAGTTTTACTCCTGGCTTCTGAGGGACTAGGACCGGCCCTTATATTAAACTCCATGCTATGACATCTGAACATTTGTTGGCTTGTTCCTCTGCATCTGGTTATTAAAAGCCCCAGCATGCAAGCGGTGTAATCTTTGAATCCTTAGAGTATGGCAGCAACTCAGTCACTGTCTACATATGGGAGCGTGTTGGAGAGGGGTGGGGATGCGGAACGTGGGGCTTAAAATTCCCTGTTGGGGTCATTCTGGATTTATTTATTCTAGATCAACATGTTTTGGAAATATTAGAAATAACCGATCGGCTGTTTCACTGAACATTAAGACAATATTTCACAAACACTCCGAGGAAGAGCTAACGTTCTATATAGAGATCGATGATGATTGTATCTGCCTTAGAATGATGAAATCCCAGGCACTTCTCTTTATTTATCCTGCCGTGTTACCTTGTGGAATTGAAGTCTGTAGGTAACTCAGTCAAATACAGTAGACTCTCGATTATCCAGGATTGGGTTAACCAGAATGTGCATTAACCAGAATGTAAAAAATATATATATATATGCGTAACTCACAGGGCCGGCTCTGGCTTTGTTGCTGCCCCAAGAACAAAAAAAGAGAAGAAAACCCCACCAGGGCGCAGGGCAGCCAGTGAACCAACACCCCCTCCCTCTGGCGCAGGGTACCTGGTGAACCAAATCCCACCTTTCCATATTTCCTATGGATGATGATTATCCAGGATTTTATTAACCAGGATTAATTTTTTTTCCCTATCATCCTGGATAATCGAGAGTCTACTGTAAAATGACTATTTTACCAGAGTGCAGAGTGGTCTTGACTGAGATCAGACCCCCCATTCTGCTGGGTGCAGTGTAAGCACATGTTAAGAGACAGTCCTGTCTTGGAGAGCTGTCAGTGTAAATGGATCAGACAGACAAAGGGAGAGAAGGGAAACAAAAACACCAAGAGATGACATGGCTTACCCAAGTCGCACGTCAGGTCAGCTGACGCACCATGTGTCCTGAGCCCCAGTCCAATGATCTGTCCAGATGAGCCTGTTGCCTCTGGAAGTCGCTGTCCGTTGGCATGATTTCAGCTCTCCGGTATAAGAGTGGCTGGGGCAGTATAAACTAGTTATGATTTAGGCTAATGCTTTGTATAGATGGTGCTACCCTGGTCCTGCCAATTGCTCTATATGCGGCCCTGGAAAATCTAATATGCACAGCTAATGAAGAGACTATTTTGGAAACTCTGTATAGAAGTGTAAACAAGAGTCTAAAACCATCATGAAACCAGGGGGAAAAGCTGGAGATGAGCCAAAGATCAGTGCACCTGTCTGCTTCTCTCACTGCACGGCACCTTTGCAGCTGCACGATATTGTTTTTCCCAGTAATTCCTAGTAAACCTGATAACGGAGTAAATGAAATTATGCACACGCTACAGTTACTCCTCTGGCCCCTCTGCGCAGACAATGCAATTCAGTGTTGTGATTAGATGTGCGCTCACTAGAAATAATAAAGGATCCCTGTTTGTTTTATCTCTTCATCCCACCTTTGCTGGTAATCCACAAACAAACAGCAGTTACGTGGGGGGAAGAAAAAGAAAAAAAAGGACAGCGAATGTGGAGGTGAAGAAACTGGCCTTCTGGAATGAGAGCTGAGCACATTTATTTAAAAATAAAATCTTCCAAGTTTTGTATTGAGTGCCCTTAACCCCTTGCTTGCCAGGCTAAATACAAGTCGAGTCAATATCATTAAACTATATTTTCCCGCATTGTAGTAACGAGGTTGGTCTTGGGATATTATAGAGACCAGGTGGATGTGGTAATCTCTCTTCTTGGACCAACACTTCTGTTGGTGAGAGAGACTACATGAGCTTACTTGGAGCTCATCTTCAGGACTTTCCTACATCCCAGGGCAATGCTTGAATCCCAAAACCAGTCTTCTAACCCATAGTTTTGTTTCAGTCCCAACTTAGAGGATCTCAGTCAACTCTAGAGGGCTTGGTGTCCATCTGGCTGAATTATCAGCCTGTGTGGCACCACGTAGCCCTCTCTCAGTAGCTGTTGAATGTCTATGCTACCTGTAACAGAAGGAGATTCTTCTGCAGATCAAGTGGTCGGGGGGGAAGCTTTTGGATCAGGCAGTTCTAAGCTCTGTGCCCAATGTTGCGCTGAAGTCCTGAGTGGCCACAGTATGCCATGCAGATAGAGAGAACAGGGAACTTTCTAGACAGCTGTGGATCTTGTTGCACTGTGTGGGAAATCACAATGTTTTACCCAAAGGCTTTTATTGAGGGAGGACAATTATAAACATTTTCTTCCCACTCTATGAAAAATAGAGTGATTTATGCTTTCAGTTGGGTGAGAAATACCTCTGAGCCCAATTCCTCCCCCGTATATCTTCATTGAGACTAGGGACCTAGCAGAGGAAAGCCTTGTTTGGCACAGTAGGTGTGCATGCTCCACTTTGAACTGACTGCTCATTGCATATGGACAGAGGCTGTTCCATTTTGAAGCTGGTAAGTTTTGAGCATAGGGCCATACACTGACCTTGCTTCAGTGACGTATCAACTCTTGTCGCCCTGTGTCTAGACTAACAATGTTGCTCCCTGCCCTTCTTTACTTAAGGGCAGGAAGTGTGGGCCTTGCTGACTGCCTAGAATATTGGCACTGGGTATGACCAACCTTAAGTATCCACCAATGTGCTCTGGACCCAGAGAGTTAAATAATTAAAGTGAGTCATGGAGAAATATACAATAAGAAACAAAATAGAAATAGTATCTCAGAAACTAGCTCTGAATCCCTTCTCTCTTTCTTACTCTGGATCACTGGATGATCATCCTCATTTCTAGTCATTTCTAGCCTTTTTCCATCCGACTCACAGGCGACTTAATATATCGCTACCTCAGTTATATCCTTCGCAGTGGGGCTGCATGGTTGTAGTTCAAGGCCTAATATGATGATGATTAGCCAAGATTTTCAGAAGTGACTAGGGGTGTTGGGTGCTAGACTGTATAATTGGTGTGCGTGAGACACCTTCCAGGGGTGGGATTTTCAGAAGGCGAGTGCTCTGCACTTTCTGAAAACCAGGCTCCTGAAAGGTATATCGAGTTGGGCATCCAAACACTGAGGCATTTGTCACATTTGCCAATTTGATCCTGGCACTAGAATGTACCATCTGAGCCACCGTTCTAGTGATCAGAACCGGGCCATACGCAAGCAGAGCACCGTTCACTTCAGTGGAGTTCCACATGGATTGATTCTATAGAGTATCTTGCAATCCACCAGCTGCCAGGATGGGATTAGAAGATCGTAGTTTAAATTAACATGACGTATGACGTGGGCAAAGACACGGATAAGTGAGGAGGCAGGAGGTTGAAGGCTACAGCAACAAGATTCTGTGGCTGTCAGTGCACACAGCTTGAAACCAGATTTCTTGTTTTAGTTTTCTTCCATTTTTCCTCTTTGCTTTCCTTCTGCCTTTCTTCACACTCTCAGAATGTTGCCTAGATGAAAGGACAGGAGCATTTTATTTGATCTACTGAACAACAACAAAAGATATCCGACAATAAGAGCAGTATGTATTCAGCAAGCAAGGTAACGGCTACAGTGGGAAGGTGACATCTATTGTTGGATTTCAGAAATCTACCTGTGAAAAGCCGAGAATTGGACTTTTATTATTCCTGGACAATCAGCTGGTGAAAAGTGGAAATATCACTTAGAGGAAAAATTGGAGAGACTGCAAATGAAACATATTCAGGTTAAGGACAATGGTCTTACACATTCATGGTAATCTGGAAGTGTCCCATGTGGCATTACAGACGGGTTTATAAACTTGGATGTTGCAGGCTATTCTATACACAGAAGTCACTGTACCCCCACAGAGACATTGATGTCAGCAGGGTTCCCGGCAGGTGTAAAGGCCAACTGCGTGGGATAGCTTGCAGCATCAGACGTTTAGGGTGACCAGATGTCCTGATTTTATAGGGACAGTCCCGATTTTGGAGGCTTTTTCTTTTATTGTCTCCTATTACCCCCACACCATCACTATTTTTCACACTTTCTGTCTGGGCACCCTAGCTGGAAGAGGGGGAACGGAATTGCCCTTCAAGGGGACAGCCTTGCAGATAAAGCTTCTCTGAATCCAAAGTGCCTCTCCACAGACGATTATCGTCCTAACAATAAATAAACCTTTCTGCAGGCGTCCCTCACCCCCGGCACATCCCCATCCTTAACAGGGAAAAAGATCTGCTGATCCAGACTGAGTGGAAGATGCCCTTCATTGTTCCTGTAGCACAGCTGCCAGGATATTGCTACCTTCAACAGAGCCATCTATCCAACCCTTACTGGTAAATTGGAGTGCACATCACATGTTCTCTCAGTCTAATGATGATATAAGGGAGTAGTATCTGTTGGTTGCCTTTGTAGCAGCTGCAGACAGCCTGAGCTATTCCGCAGAAGAGGGAAAAAAGTTTGTGAAGCTTACTAGCTATTGTCAATCACAGATGAACTGTCTCCTCTTTTGGCTTAAAAAACAAATCCACAGAGCCAAATTCTGATCTTAGTTATGCTGGTGTTAATCAGGTGCAAATCCATTCTCTTTGATGGAGTTACCAGACTGTCATTGTTGTAACCGAGATCAGAATCTGACCCCATTTGTCTGGAGATTCCCTTTCTCCTTCAGTTTTTACCCGTGAATGCAGCAAGAGAAGTGGTGTCGCATTGCTAAAAAAAAAAAAAGGTAGCATTACAGATTCTGCTCCTATCAAAGTCAATGGGAGTTTTGCTGGTGGCTCCAATGGAGCAGGATTCTAGTCTTGCTCTCCGAAAATCAGCCTTTAAAGCAGAAAAAGTGACAAACGGTGTGGGCTGATTTCTTGTCCCATAAATGCATGCCATTTAGAGGAAAATTAAAATCTGACATATGGAAATGAGTGACATTTTCAAATGCAGTTTTTTACCTTTTGTTCTGATGTCCAAAAGAACATTGGTATGTATTAAGGAAACCACAATTCATTAGTAAAAATGTATTTACTGAGGTGCAAGAACTTGTGTAAGGAAAACAATGCATAGCCATTGTACACAATCCTCGGTTAATATGAAATTAACAATTGATTTAGTCTGTGCTGTATTTCATTCTTGTCATATTAATTATTGCCTATTTCATCTGTAGCGTCTTTATGACTATTGTTCCTAAAAAGATCATTTCTTATATCTTTGGTCACCTTGTTAGGGACAATCAAATAACAGTGACAAATCAAAATAGTTATTTTTGGAATCATTAGTGGGTGTTTTATCGAGCTTTTTTGGCCATAAAATAAATATGCAGGACCAAATTCTGCTCAAAGGTGCACCAGTGCAAATCAGGTGCAACTCGAGTTAATTCCTGATTTAGGCTCCGATCCCACTGACTCTTATTAACATGAATGGCCCTATTAACTTCAGTGGAACTGTTCAGGTGAGTAAGGGGTTCTAGAATTGGGGCTTGACACTGGTGTAATTGAAGGCAGAACCACTCTCCTTAACATAATATCCAAGTATTTAACCTAATCTGGCACACAGAGCTCAATAAAGTCAGTGGAGCTATACCAGTTTACACCTTCGGAGAATCTTCACCATAATATCTCAATAAAACCAAGACACCACAAAATAAATGTAAAACAATACAAAATAACGTGTTTTAATACTTGCTCTTTAAATAGCATGCCATACATTTTTAATTCAATCTATACAAGATACTGTATATATTTATACTTTTTAAGGACAACGCAGAGAATTGCTTTTACTGTAGTCAAAGACAGAAACTATAGCCCTATCTCAGGAATAACTTCAATCATTGTTTAAGATTTTGTTAGCTAGTTAGAGAGTTTTGCCTAAACAAGCATTGCTGAATGAGACCTGTATCCCATAATGGGCATTCGTTTCAATTTAGATGAACCACTGTCCAAATAGCTGACCTGTTCTAAACTTGTTTGCAGTGTTGTTGTAGCTGTGTTGGTCCCAGTACATTAGGGGGTCAAGGTAGGTGAGGTTGTATCTTTTATTGGACCAACTTCTCTTGGTGGGTGAGAGAGAGAAGCTTTCGAGCTTACACAGAGCTCTTCTTCAGGTCCTTCGCTAACAGAAGTAGGTCCAGTCAAAGATACTACCTCTGTCACTTTGTTGAAAAATATCGCTCCTATGCCTCAGACGATGCAAAACTGTTTTAAAAAAATGTTTCAAAATGATTCACAGAGCAGCAATGACAGCCCCAGGAAATGAGGAGAAAAATGCGAATCTTATTTTTTGCAATTTTGTGTGGAAATGAAATTGGCCTTTCTGCAGACATTCCATCTCTGAATCTCCCTCTTTCTTTTGTGGTCCATTTTATTTTACTGCCTTGCTTTTCTTCGTCCCCGCCCTTCAGAAAATAATCCAGAGATGTTCCATCACTGAAGAGAAATCTTTTGTGGGTGACACTATGCTAATGCCAAATAAATAACACAATCAAACCCAAACTCGTTAGTGGGTAGGTCACCCTGCCAACCCCTTTAAGACTCTTCCCGATACTAAAGGGAAAAAAATATGAATCAACAGGCAGGACAGGAGGACCTTGTTGTTGAATGACACATTCTGGGAGTGAATTGTCCTCATTAGCATAGTGTCACCCATTTGTTTTCCTTTGTTGCGGGAAAGGACTTCAGATGACCTTCTTGAAAGTTAGTTTATAAGTCCTCTTTGCTAGTCTTCGGAAGCTGGCTTACCTCTCTGTTTCTGTAGCTTGACTGCAGGTCTTTTTTAAGGGCAACAGTAAATGCTCTTTGAAAAGCAGCCTCCTGATGTTTATAGGCTTCTTATTCTATCCTGTTTAGATTCTTATATCAGTCCCGAGGTATGATATTCTAGTCAGGTTCTTATACGGTGCGCCTCACTGTTGAATCTGAGCATCCATCTGTCACATTTTCCCCCTCCTATTTTTTTTCCCCTCAGGTGTGTTGCCTCTTGTTATTCCTCATAAGAAGGAATCAGGACTTGTCTGAATTGAAGGTGAAGTGGTATCTTACTTGAAGGACAGTACGGCATTACACATCTCAAATCTGCACAGAACATGTCCACAGCCAGGGCTGGACGTTTCATGAGGATAGACTTCTGTTATGGTTTCCTGTTGTCTCCTGGAAATGCCTGACAAAATGCCCTGTCTTAATGGGGTTTGTGTTCTAGTTCTAGTGGAAAACAGGAAGCTCAGAGTCAAGTGTCCAGTTAAAACAATAAGAAAGTTCAATTGACCTCAAGATTCAAAGCTGAGGGTTGGTTGGAGGTTGTGAAGCAAAGGTGTTAGTTAGATTGGTCCTCATCTAAACTCAATATTTGTGTTCTCACTGATAACAATAGTTCTAAAGTGAAAAGTACAGAAAGCAAGAATGGGACTGTTTAATCTATTCTAATTTTATCGGTGTCCCTATGTCCTGGACAATGTGTGTCTAATAATATTACAATTGTAGTTGAGGAAGGGAATATATTTTTCCCTCCCGTGTTTAGAAGAGGAAATAGATTAATGGGGTGGACTATATTGGAGTCATTATAATATGGGTGGTTCATTTTAGGATTTTTATGCAGGAGGAGGCCGATATATTTACTATAGTTTGTTTTTAAATACTTTATTCTAAACACTGCTGAATATCCAGAGTTTGAGAGGTGCTAATAGAATGAAATAACTATAGAGCTAGTGTAACCCACGCATCTCCTTGGTGTGCTGTTCTGTCCTCTCCAGTGACACCGAGAAGACTTAGGTGTGAATGAGTCTCCTACAGCCTTATGTAAGGTGCATGTGGCTTTTAGCTCATGCAGTAGAGGTTCATACACTAAGCTCGAGAGATCCTAGGTTTGATCCAACATATCAATGACTGGCATGTCTCAGTATTGCACTAGTATTTGGAGGGTACATAGAGGTGGAATTTGTTAGGGTCATCTTAAATATTAAAACTAGGAATGATGGGTGGAATTATGCTAAGGGATGTTTAACTATCAGGGAGAAAATACCCTATTATAAAAATACTTAGGCTATAGGTAGAGTGGTGGAAATCCCCTTGCTTTGACCTAGAAGTACCCACACAAGCAGAAGATATCTGGAACTAGGAACTCTAATCTCATTGACAAATGCATAACAAGATCCAATGACTGGAAGTTGAAGTTAGGAAAAAAAATTAAACTGGAGAGCATACACAACTTTCAGAGTTAATGGTAACTAACCTTTAAACATCTTACCAAGGGATGTGATTAATTCTCCATTGCTTGTGGTCTTTAAATCTGATATCTTTCTAAAAGATGCACTCTAGATCAACCTCAATTTCTTGGGCTCAATATTGGTCACTTAGGAAGTAGGAAAGAATAATTCTCTCTACTGCGGGAATTACTGGGTGACATTTTATGGCCTTGTTATAGAAGTATTATAGCCTAGATGGATCATAGGGTCCCTTCTGGTCTTGAAATCTGGAAGTTGATGACTAGACGAAGCACGGGGGGAATAACGCTCTGATGGAACCTTTCAGTGCTGACCACGTGGGATGAAGTAGATGATCTAATCTTCTTAATCACTCATGTCTATTTGGTTATAGTCGTCGAGACTATCGAGCTATGGTCACAGAGTGATCTTTGCGGTGGACACGCTTTTCAATGAAGCACTGCTCCCAAGGCCAAAGGAAGCATGGTGTTCACTCTGTTTTGAAATACACCTGAGCATTGCTGTGCACCCAGCTATCCAACATGAACACCACAGGTTTGCAATTAGATGGCCTTATTGCAGAACCTGACCAGTTCCTTTAGTCTGCAGCAGCAAATGGCGATGTTGCGACGGTCTAGATTATCCTCCGTAGGAGAGTTCCCAGGCTCAGTGATGTGCTAACTTCATTCTCGGTTTTACAGCTGCCGTACAGAAAAACCATGCCGGATTTCAGCAGAGAGATGGCTGTGTGACTCTCAGTGCAGCCTGTGTTGTGGCAAAGTGTTTGTCCTTATTCCCTTCCTTTCCTCTTATAATGATTCATCTCGCTGGGTAGGTTCGCTAATTTAGGTAGGGAGCTGCCTGCCTGGGTGTTTGTAATGAGCCTTGGCTTAATGAGGCCAGCAGATTTGCCTCATCTGTAAAGAAAGAATGGAAGTGTTTAGTATGTGATAAATACATGCAGCTCTGTGGGCAGAAAGGAGGAGTGAAGGAAAAGCAGCCATTTTGTAATCCCTGGTAAGGGGTAGTATTGAGCAAGCATATTAGCATCACGTCACTCCCATGACCAGCCCTTTTTATTTGTGTTATGGCAATGCCTGGAGAGGCAGGAGGGACCAATGGTTAGGGCATTGGCCCAGGATATATAATTCCATGCTCCAGGACAGACTTCCTATATGGCCTTGGGCCAGTCATGTAGCCTCGCTGTGCCTCAGTTTCCCATCTATAAAATGTGCCTCAGTTTTCTACCTGTGATATGAGGATAACAGTGTTCTGCCTCACAGGAGGATAAATATGTTACAGATGGTGAGGCGCTCACATACAATGGGGATGGGACCTATATAAACACCTCTGATTAACATATCACAGCCGAGTTTAAGACAAAGCCAACAATAGAATCGGCCCCAATGCCATTCCCTTTCCACTAGAACCTTCTGCTTCTCTCGCGGCTCGACTGAGGCTGTGCTTATTTGCAAAAGGATTAGGAGGCCAACTCTTTTCTGGAACTCACTAGGAGATCCTTCCGGCATGGGCCTAATCCTGCAGGGTGTTGAGTGCTTTCATCTCTCACAGACTTCGCTGGGATTTCAGTAGGCTCAGCACCTCATGGACCCCCGTTCATATCAGGGTCTCAGCCTACCTATTCCTTAAATAGAGATACTGCTTACCACCCACCCCCAGACTTAATGAAGTGAGAGAATTCACACACCTCTCATGAAAGACATGGCACAGAACAAGTGCCCCTCAAGAGGTGTAAGGTAATCCACTGAAGACCACGTTAAACTCCTATTGATTTCAGTGGGAAGGAGGAGGCCCGGAGGGAAAATGCCAAGGGGCCTAGTCAGTGTTGGGTTCATGTAAGCTTTGATCCTTCACTGGAATTAAAGATTCTTCTATTCCTTAGTCATTTAGCCCTTCCAGCAGAGAGATGGAAGGAGAGGGCGGAAAAAACCCATGGAACATGTAAGGTAAAATTAATTAAGTATGCCGTTGGTGGTGTGCCGCTACCCTCAGTGGAAAGCTCCCTGCTTAGAGCCATAGACCGATCAGGCAATGAAAAATAAAATAAATTAAAAAGCTTTAGATTTACGATTCCCACTCTTGTGTGTTCTCACCGTGGTTCATATGGATTAGGACTTAAGTTCAAACATTCCCTGTGGAAACTGGGGCTTGCTGACTCAGGGCAAACAGCATTAGAAATACAGGTTAAGCAAACTCAGAACTATTCAGGTTCAATTCAAGTTTCAGCCAGAGTTTGGTTGGAGTGCGTGCGTGCGTGCGTGCGTGCGTGTGTGTGTGTGTGTGTGTGTGTGTGTGTGTTCAGTTTTTGACTCTGCTGCCGCAGCATTAATCGGATAAATGGAAGTCCAGGGTGCCCTGATTTGGGAGCGCTGATGTCCTAGTCTTGAGGTTTGGAACTTTTCCCACACCCATCCACCCCAAACAATGGGACACTTATCTCTAGCATGATTCCTGCTACCCTTTAAATGATGATATATTAGAGGACAATTTAGGAACCTGGAAAATGGTCCCCAAGTGAACTGCCTGGAGAAATAGCAGGAGTTAATGAGTGTTTTGTCTGAGAGATCCCTGCAGAATTCAGCCCATCCATTATAATTAGTAATACTAATTCTTGGCACTTTCATGGAGCTACTCAAGCAAGATATTCAAAGGCACAACTGGCAAGTTCCCCTTGAACGTCAACGTGAGTGGGACATTGGGCTGCCATTTGAATCTCTGATCTCCACTATTAACAATGTTTATCATGTTGTGCCTAGACATCAGGATTGGGACTCCACCCTATTAGTCAGAGTATAACACGCAGTGTAAGATCTTCAGGGCAATGACCATCTTTCAGTCTAAATAGGCGGACACAGAGAATCAAGCTTGACTTGTTCAGAGTCAGATGAATGGTAGAAGAAACTAGAATCCAGGTTGCCTGACTCCTAGGCCAGCATTCTGGCCACTGTACTATGCTACCTCTTCACCAAATCACTCAAGTAGCTGGCCCGCCCGGTCTCTGTTATATGCAATGAAGATGCCATGTAGGTACATTAGCATATCTATAGGCAACATATAAGTCCCAGGATGGGCATTTCAGAGCTGCCTGTGAGATTTAGGTGCACAATTATTTTGATCGCAGCCCTGATCTTAGAAGAGAGGACGCAGTGAAAAGCAAGGTGGGTCTTCTGTTCAGGATAGCATATTGCTTAAATACCTTCTCGAGATGGGCCTGAACCAGACCACCAGATCCAGGAGCCTGTGGACACCAAGCAAGTTGGGACCTAGCATTGAACTCCACAATTGGCTCCTGTCTCTGCAATGGGCTGAACACATCCTTGCTCCCCAACCAAGCCTTGAGAAGGTTTCTTCCCAGGCCTCTATCCAATCGTAGGCCTATCTCTGGCAACGTTCATATTCCAGAAGGTAACACGGTGTCATAAAACCCTCCTTGATTTTAGATTGAACTGTCCATTCAACCACACTGTACATGGCCCTGGTGTTCAGCTAACCACTGTTCAGCCACGGAACCGCACTGGTTGGCTTTGATAGAACCAAGACATGAAGAAGCCAGTTTCTTCACCCACACAATGTGGCATGCATTGGTGTCTTAAACGACAGCCTCTTTCCATGGCGTTGCTCCTCTGCAAAGAGTCATCTGATTTTTGCTTTGGGAAATGCATTACAGATGCTGAGAGAGAACCCACTTGCAGGTTGCTCTGCACAGTGTATAAAGGTTTTACTCGATCATAAAGATTTATTTCTGTCTCTTTGGACCTAAACCGCATCCCTGCTCTAATCCATGGACCCAGTTCTCATCTAACTTCTATATTGGTGTCACTCCATTGACCTGACAAAACCTACTCCTGGTTCATACCACTGTAAGAGTGATTAGAATCAGGATCTCTGAACTGACCGCTACCTCCCATCTGTCCGTCTTTGAAGTCAACTGGGATCAGATCCTTATCTCAGTAATACCAGGCTCAATCTGGAGTAACTCCATAAATGACAGCCTGTTGAATCTGCATATTGAAAGAGAGTGAATTCGAGTTGTGGGAAAGTGAGGGGGCTCACTAGAAGGTGTGGAGGGTCAACCACGTGTCCATGGTGAGGAATGGTCCTTCAGAGGCTCGGCTAGTCTGTTGTTAGGGCTCATCAGCTCAGATTCGTCAAGTGACTGGTTTGCAAGGAGTTAAAAACCTGGGCCAAAATGATTGATCTGGGTGGGTGGGCATTCAGCCACCTTATCCACTTGGGCAGGTCCTGAAAGGGAAATTAGCTTATGCTGCCCCTGCACTAGGTCCCGAAATACGTCCCTCATTTCAGTATAGCACAACTATAATAACTTCTGTGCATCTAATGCCTTCCTATACAAGTTGAGGTAATGATTTGCCCCAAAATAATATTGGTTTATATTACTCTTTGCATACACTGATTGTGTACATGGGCTCCCTGCCCCATAGAGCTTCACTACTAAGACAATGGTCAGGACGCCTGGGTTTTGTTCCTGGTGATGCCTCCAGACTGTTCCATGACTTTGAGCAAGCTTCTTAATATCTGTACCTCAGATTCCCCATCTGTAAAATGGGGATGTATGTAATCTGCTTTGAGAACTATGGATTTAAACACTATATAAGACTAAAGTAGTAGTATTAAAACCTGAGTGGTTTTGAAGCAATATACCCGAGAACCATAGAGACAAATCCATAGTGGAAAAAGTGGGCAACATTTTCAGAAGATTTGGGGGGGGGGGGGAAGGGCAGCAAAAATGAAGATTCAATGACACCAATACATTTTGCGACTTTGTGTTGTTTTTGCTTAATTGTTTCAGTTGGAAAGGGCCCTAAAAATCCAAAAAAAAATCTAAACACATTTTGACATTTTTCCAGTGAAATGTTTCGATTTTTCAGTTCGTTTCCTTTATATTTACTTTTAAAGAATCCAAAACATTAAAAAACGGTCAAAATCAAAATAAAACATTTCTATATTGTCAAAACAGAACATTTTGTTCAATCTCAAATTTGTTTTTCCTCCTTTCAATTTGCTGAAAAATGTGAATATTGTTGTTTGAATCCAAACAATTTTGTTCTGTGTTTGCTAGTGATCTGACACATCTAATATTTGCATAGCTCCAGGTATGTCTGGATTGTAGCTGAATTGGAAAGGGGAGTATTTATGAGTCTTTTGAAGGAGGTGAGAAAGGGACTTGGATTAACTTCAATTTGGAGATTATAGCGGGCATAAGAGGTGTCTTGAATTGATTGACAGAATTGGGGGTGTGTTAATTTGAAGAAGTAAATGTAGAACATCTGTTAGACCAGTGTATCTAATCCTTCTGGGAGTGGCTTTGAAAATGTACCTCTAGGTGTCTGAGTGTTTTCAGGTTGCCAGCTAAAGATGAAGAGAAATCCAAGCACCCCTACACAAATACACACGCCTATCAGACTGCATTATCACAGGCTTCCAGTGGCATGCACAGATCATAAGATTTTCTCATGGCTTATGTCACCAACAATCTCCAGGAAAAATCTGTCCTTGTTATGTCATAGCTAATCAGACAGCAGATCCAAGAATCGAACACGTATTCTTTCACTAGCTATCTGAAATTAAAGCTAATCGTGAAGACATTACAGCACATATAGAGATTTCCTTTATTACAGCATTAATGTGACCTTATGTAGTGTACCCCATCTGATTAGCATGCAATACCTTGGAGCAAATCAGTTAACACTCCTGCATCTACTTTAAAGTGTCAAAGCAATACCATGTGTCCCCTAAATGATGCACAATAAATATTCCATGCCACCTTTTCCAGCATCCGGCTTCCTTGGTCAGACACATCCATAAATCGACGTGGGCGCCCTGCTGATGCAATGCTGTGATGCCATAGCATAAATTAGAAGTTCCTTGCCTGATTAAGACCTAGAGGTCAGATCCTCAGCAGTGTAAACTGGCATAGCTCCAGTAGCTTCCAGGGCTAGATTCTCAGGTGGAGTTATTCAGCTTTAATGGATCTCTGGGTTTTTACCCCAGCTGGGAAGCAGACATATTCCATATAATGAACTTGTGTGTATATAATATAAATAGGTTATGATGATTAAAGTCACATTGAAGCTACAAGAAAGGAAATAGCTATGTTCCATAATATCTTTTTTTGGAAAATGCCTGTCAATTTAGGAACATGGTTCTGAGTGGTTTTCAGTGGGGTGTGTGCCGATAAATACATTGAGTGTGTTCTGATGATCTTTAATTAATGTATGTCTGTACATCTTCAACTTGCGCAAAATTTGACTTCCGCAAGGCCTTCCGGAATGGAACGCTTGCGTAAGTCGGGGAGTGTCTGTATAGGGAGGTGACTTCCTTACCCCACAGACCTTTCCAAACAAATAGCCTGATTCTGATTTCTGTCACACCAGTGTAAATCCAGCAATACCCTACTGAAGCCATATTAAGCATGTCATTAGAACATAATAATGGGGTCAGAACCAAGGTCCATCGAGTCCAGTATCCTGTCTTCTGAGAGTGGCCAGTGCCAGGTGCCCCAGAGGGAATGAACAGAACAGTCATCAACAACTGATCCATCCCCTATCGCCCAGTCCCAGCTTCTGGGAAGTGCTCAATCAGGGTCTAAGAAAGGACGTGCATGCTAGAGCCATCTCTTAACTCTTCCCAATATCCATTTTCAGGGCAGGACCATAAATTCATGGTGAAATTGTAGCTGTCCGCTGTGTCAGGATCCACCGTTTGCACCTAAGTTTCTCAGGATATGTTTATTGCAACAGTGATAGCAGTTTTATGGCTTGCTAAATTAGAGGTTTGCTGCTGGGATCCCACCCACTAGATTTGGACTGCCCTTCCTTCCACCTCTTGGAGTAGAACAGTTATAGTATAATTCTGTCCCTCAATTATTTATTATTATCTATTTTTCATTATCCCCTTATTTATAATTTAATTCTCTAACCCTGTGATGCAATTCAGAACCTCCATTATTAATTCCGTGAAACACCGGAGATAGATTTGCAGGCAGGGAGAAGCGTTATCTAAAATAAAGTGTATTTTTTATTGTTATTATGGGAGAAAAGAAAACCAGTGACCTCTGGCTTTTTCTTAAGAAACTCTGGGATTTTCAAACATGCTGCATAGAATCATAGAATATCAGGGTTGGAAGGGTCCTCAGGAGGTCATCTAGTCCAACTCTCTGCTCGAAGCAGGACCAATCTCCAACTAAATCATCCCAGTCAGAGCTTTGTCAAGCCTGACCTTTAAAACCTCTAAGAATGGAGATTTCACCACCTCCCAAGGTAAACCATTCCAGTGCTTCACCACCCTCCTAGTGCAAAAGTTTTTCCTAATACCTCAAACCTGCAAACCCAAAACCTTCTGCTGAACAATTTGAAAAAAGGGCTAAATTTGTAGAATCTTCCAATGACTTTGTACATACTTCAGTATTTTAACAACTTCCAACCATCATTGGATTTAGCAACTTCCCACATCCTTGTGGGATAGTATTAGCCTCACTTTACAGATGGGGAAACTGAGGCACTGGGTAGCTTGAATTACTTTTCCTCAGTTACATTGGAAGTCTTCGTTGGAGCCTAGAATTGAGCTCAGGTCTTCTGAGTCCTAATCTAGTGTGCTATCCACCAGACCAGTCTCCTTTCATCTTGACTGTTCTGCAGTAGCTGCCATTGCTCTGGATTTTCCGGGACCTGGATGTTTTTGACAATCTGGTCATTTGATTCGCTCAAAAGAGGAGCAAAGCACTTTGAACGTCTGTTCCTCTATTTTCAAGACGTGCCGATTCTCCCAAACTCTACGGGAAGTCCGTTCCAGTTGTGAGTCTGGAATAGCCTCTTTCTGTGCGGACCAAACCAAAATCCCTGTGACTGTCAATTTCACAGCTGGATCCTTTGAGCCAGGTTCGTCTGACCCTGGTGAAAATCAGAAGTAATTCTCCTGAAGCTGATGGAGTTAGACCAGTGAAAACAAAATCACCACCGGGACTTGATTCAGTTATGGGCTAAATGAACAAAATCAACCAAACGGGTCTGAACACTGCATCCTTTGAGATCTGGATATGTTGGTGCCTCTCGCTTGATCATTCCAGAATCAATCCAGATCCTCCTATAAAACAGCTACAGTGGGTAGCCAGGCTTTTCTGCACAGGCCCTATCTGCTTATTTGAAGAGGCTTAATGTTCTATGGTTTGGTTTGGTTTGATATCTGGCTACTAACCCTGGGGGGGTTGGTTGTGCTCTCCTACCAGCTTTTTGAGGACAGAGGGGGTGTCCAGGGCCAGGCAGTTGTCCCTGAATTAGCAGGAACCTCTGCCTTCTTCTGATCCTGTGGTGGAATATGAAAGGGAGTAGGGGAACGGGAGCTGACTACCTGTTTTGGTTTATGAAATGACTCCATTGTGTCTGAGGTTACATCTTCACTGCAGAGTTAACTCTTGTCCTTAACCCCCATTTCCGCCCACCAAACCCTCCCAGCGGACTTTTGTGATTCTTTAAATCCAGGCTAGCTGGCCCAGCTGGGGGCGTGGGTTAGAGCCAGGATGCCGTGTTCACTGGGGCTGGTAACCCATCCACTCTGCCGTGAAGACTCCGGCTTAATCACTCAGGTACTGATGGTCCTCTAGTACCATCCCACAGTTTCCCCCATATGCCCAGGACCGATAAGTTCTCCTCCAGTTAATTGGGAAAGAATCATAGAGCAGCTCGGCTGAATGCAGCACAAAGAGCCATGGGGCGTGCCTCCAGGGCTCCTAGCGACACATACGACTGAGTGAATGCAGCACCAGTGTGGACCTGGTAACTCAGGTAAGGCTTTGATCAGATCTGGCTGCTGATGGCCTGGGCCAGCTCTGCCGTGAAGGTGCACCCTGAATGTGGAATCAAAAATAGTACTCTAACGGAGCGCTCTTCAGAGCACTTTGCAGCCATGACTGTTTCCCATAATCCCCGTTGTGTACGGACGGGAGTCAGTGTGGACAGCGTTGCCTCGGTGCATGCTGCCCCCTCACAAAGGCAGTCAACACTAGTATTAAAACTCAGAGATCCTGGCTCCCAGCCCTACCCTGTGACCGCTAGAGAATCCGTCTCTGAGTCATGGTAACAGACTTATTGTAGCTGTTCGCCATGTGTCAGACAGAGTCTTCTAAAGGGAGAGGTCATCTTGCCATGAGAGCATGGTACTTCCTTTGCTTGATTGTCATCATGGCTAGAGCTGAGGCAGACATCGGGGCTATTCCATTCTGGGACGTCATCCGTCCGTCTCCCTCCAGGGCAGCTGTAAGTCATGAAAACAAACCAAAAACAATTAGTCTCCACACAGTGCTAAACCAGAGAAGTTAAGTTGGGAAGATCTCTGCCAGCCAGCCTGTGGTCCAGGAGAATGATCGTAAATGCTGTAGCGGCTTGCATGTGGGGCCCAGAGACCGAAGGGGGAAGATGGGAAGTAGTATATTGAAGTGGTGGTGGGGGGGGTGAGATAAGCAGATCCATTTGTCTGATGAGGTGACAGATCTGAGCGCCTCTTGACTTCCCTGTGTTTTTGCCTTTTAACTGTGTCTTTCATCCAGCAAGTGCAGGGTTAGGGCTCTCATGCACTCTTTGAGTTGCAGATCCATCTAGAAATGTTTAGTTTGTGGCACAGACTTACGAAAGGCAGCAAATGCGGAGCCGGCACATACTTCTCCTTAAATCATGATTTAAAACACCCACACACACGGCATTCCTTGGGCTTATCAAAGCCCTCTGTATATAACAACGTAAAGTGGTGTGTGTGTGTGTGTGTGTTTACTTCATTATGAGGGGGAAATAGAGAAAAGAAAACACATTTTTTTTAAATAGAAGGTTGTAAACTGAAATGTATTCAAGAGACTAACATGTTTCAGGTGCTTTCTTTCTCCTTTTAGTCAGGCAGAAAAATTTTAATTGTAGGCCCTTTTTCTTTTTCAATTTGAAGTAAGCCGTTTTGTTGGAGGACCCAGATCTCTGCTTACATGAGACCGGACAGAGAGGGCTGCAGACAGATCAGTCGAATTTAGCAGCGTAGTTCATGGAATTGGTAAGCCCACGCTACAAAGCGCTGTTGTAAAAGTGCTATCGGTTACGGCTGAGATTTCCAAAGCCTGGTACATCTCAGCCTGTCGGTCATATTTCCAATATGAAATTTACCAAAATGAGACAACATTTTGGATGTGGTTTTAAAAAAAAATGTGAAAAAAAATTGGATACTATTTTACCAGGGTGATTTCTCGTTTCTCTTTGTAGTTTCTCCAAGTTAGTGGCATTTGCAGAGGCTTTTTCACAAGGTGTGTTACCCACCCCATGGACCGTTGCAATTACCTAGTCTACCAAGTAGATGTAAACAGTTAAAGACTCTCTTGTGTTGAGGGTATTTACATTTGGATAGAACAACTCCAGAGATAGAGGGGTCTTGACAGTCAGCATTGTCATGTGCACACTGCAATGCTGGGCCATAAGGAGAGGTTTGGGTTTTGATTCATTTGTATCTGAAGCCTCAGCGGGAGGCGGCAGCATGGTGTAGTGGTTATATCAAGGGACTGGCCCTCGAGACCTGGGTTCTAGTCCAAATGATGCCATTGGATTGGTACGTGTCTCTAGGCAATTTACTCCTCCTGCTGCAGCTGACCTGTTCTGTAAAATGAAGATAATGTACCAACGTTCCCCCGTAAAGATCTACAGAAGGGCAAAGACCTGTAGGAAGGTGAAGTCTTATTAAAGTCACGGGGGGGATGAGCACTAATGGATTTTTATAATGCCATCACTACGATCCCCTAGGAGGTGGGACTGCTGTGATAAGCACAAACCAAGCTGTTTCACTGGCCGGGCTGGCGAAGCAGGCCCGTGCCCCAGCTGAACCAAACCCAGTGGTGGGTGTATTAAGCTAATGGGGTGCTCCTCTCTGAGCTCCCCTGTCCTGTGCCTCTTCCTTGGCTCATACAGTAGACACGGAGAGTGAACTAGCCCAGGCCCATGCTTGGGGTTTTATGATGGCACGTAAATCAGGTCTGCCTGTACTTGACCAAGGTTGAAACCCACAGTGCTGCATGGTAATTAGATTTTTAAAAGATTTTTTTTTCCCTCTGGTTTATTTATATAGCGGTAATTACCTTCAGCGCACAGTCGGAGCGACTGCTTGTCTTTCACGACCACGCTTTTGCCCTTTCGTTTGACTGTCCTGGGCTTCGGTGGGTGAGGCGGAGATTCAGTCATTATACCCTGGCCCTCGTCCCTGCCAGTCCTGGTGTATTCACACAGCGGGATTGGGACGTGGAGTTTTATCAGCTGGGCTGAGCACTGGGCGTTAGCCCTCCACACGGCGCGCCTGCATGGCTCACCGCACCCCTTCTGTGCCCACTCCCTGAGTCTGAGCGCAGGGTATAACAACAGGGCCACCTGTGGGCTTCATTGGGACCCGTGGCCTGTTTGTGAGGCGCTCAGCTCCCTGCTCCCCTTTTTCGCCCTGTTCCTGTCACCAGGCAGGGGTAATTCGCCAGCGGCACCACAGCGTTCCCCGCCCGTCACACCGGTGCTGGCGCATACGTTTGGTCCCGGGTCTCGGTGTGCCTGGACCGGGCGGAGAAGAGAGGTGTGGGGTGACGAGAGGTGGGCAGTAACTGTGAAAGGTTTGAAGGCTTCGCTGACGTTTTCATCTTGCTCCTGCTCATCTTGGGACACCTGTCTTGTAACGACCCCCCTGTGCTGAAATGGTCTGTGGTTACTCCAGTCTGATGCCAGTGAGGCCTAAGCATCTTCCCTGTGCCTGCCTTCAACTCTGGCAGTCGCTCCTTAGCTCTCTGTCTCTTAGATACTTATTCAGCCCCCCTCACTGTCGCATCTGAGCACCTCACAGAACCCCTGGGATGTAGAGCAGGGCTATTATTCCCATTGTACAGATGGGAGACTGAGGCACCGAGAGACTAGGTGATTTGCTAGTGGATGCTTCACCTCATCCCAGGCTGGGATCCTCGCTAGTGCTGGTCCATCTTTCCTTTGAGGGGCAGATAAACAAACAGCAACTTCCGCACATTAGAAGGAAACATCAGCTTGTTTTCCAGAGGCAACTGGCACTGGAAGCAGCTGCCGCCCCTTTAAGTATCCCAAGTTCTGGGAGCCTCTCAGTGGAGTTGGAATTACTCTGGGTTTGCAAAGGGATGAGCTGTATAGTTAAAGGGACAGGCTCAGGACTGAATTGGAGCAGCATCTGTGGCAGGGAGTGGGGGAACAGAAAGGCAGCAGGCTCCCCACGCAGCAGGCTCCCCACCGTATCATGTCCGTGCAGCTAGAGGAATAAATAGGTGTCTCCTTGCCATGAGACTGAGATGAACAAGAAGCATTAAAGCTTCCCTGGCTGCCCCCAAAGCAAACACCATTGGCGAGTCCATAAATGGTGGAGTTCATAAAATGGCATTTACCGCCCCGGCGCCAGCTGCAATAAATTCCGATCAAGTGTGCGCTGACTGTCTCGGTTCAGAGGGGCTTCGGGTTCCCTTTGAGCCCCCTGGGTCCTGCCCATCCGCCTCCCGCAGGGCCGTGGGACAGGCCGGGACAGGCCCCAGTCAGCAGCAACTTGTCCGTGCTTGCTGGGATGTGTTCCCATAGACTGTACAGAGAGGAGCCACGTGCTAGCTCCGTCTCCATCTGCTCCTCAAAAAGGGCACACCTACGGAGTCCCTGGGCTTGTCCATTGCAGGTACAGCTCTTAGCATTTCCTTCAGACTAATGTCTAAAGCAGAAATCCCCGAACTTTGGGGCACGCCCCCTAGGGGGGCATGGAGGAAAGTTTGGGGAGGTGCCTCTGGGGCTTGGGCAAGCCCCCATGCAGGGCACCACCCATCTCTGCTCCCAACCCTGGGTGCCAGCCCCGCGCCTGGGACTTTATTCCTGCCCCCCCCAGCTATGCCACAGCCGAGACCCCCTCACTCCTTTCTGTGTCTCCCCCTACCCCAAAGCTGCGGTCCTGCTCTTAGCCCTGCCTCCAGTGGGTGAGGAGGGTGAGGTAAGTTTTGGGGGACCACTGGTTTAAGGTATCAAGGTGCTGACGTTAGTGGGAGAGAGCCCCTGCCATGAAGACATGGCAATGGCCTGACCGAGAAAAGATGGAAGAAAACATGCTTTAGCCTTATTTTGCAGATGGGAAACTGAGGCACTGAGATTAAGCGATTTGTCTGAGGTCACACAGGGAAGCTCGTGGCAGAGCTGGGCAGTCTTCCTGAGTCCCATGCCAGTGTTTTATCTGCGAGACCATCCTTCCCTGCATTCATCTCCTGTATTCCGACTTTTCCCTTGCTCTGGTACTATCCCGTTTTTCCAATGTATGAATGTTATTTAAAAGCCGCCGGTGTGGTTAACTCATTTGCCTCCTCCAGTGCTGCCAGGAGAAGATTCCTCTCTTTCCATTGTGTTTGTAACCTTCAAACACTCATAGGGAACTCTCCCCTCTCCACTAACCAATAGGAACACAAACAGCTTGTGCTTAGTTCTTCTCCTGTCGCTCTCTCCGGCCACCTTACGTTTTATTTCTCTTCTCTGAATTCCCTCCGCTGTGCTGAACATCAGCTGGTACTCGGGTGTCCGGCGTGCTCCTTAGCCCTGGTCTACACGGGGTGTGTGTATGTTTGATCTAACATACGCAACTTCAGCTACGAGAATAACATAGTTGAAGTTGACGTGCTTAGATCCATTTACCACGGCGTCTTCATGGTGGTGAGTCGACAGCTGCCACTCCCCCATTGACTCTGCCTGCGCCCCTCGTGGAGTATAGGAGTTGATGGGAGAGCGCTCGGGGATCATGGAGTATAGGAGTTGACGGGAGAGCGCTCGAGGATCAATTTATTGTGTCTAGACTAGACGTGACAGATCGACCCCTGATGGATCGATTGCTACCCGCCCACCCTTGCCCAGGACGGAAGCCCCTCCTGCACCCTAACTCCCTCCCAGACCCTGGACTCAATGACCCAGAAGGTCCCTTCAAGTCCTCGCTGATGTTCCTAAGAAAGCTGGTCTAGTGGTTAAGTCCCTGGACTGAGATGCTAGCCTCCCCGAGTGACCTTGGGCAAATCATGTGATCTTTCAGTGCAACCATTCTCCAGGTGTAAAACAGGGCTGTTGACATCCTTTTTTCCCCATTTGTTGCTCTTCTTCTCTGTTGAGATTGCAGGCTCCTGAGAGCAACCCCCTTGTGCGCATGTGTACATAACTCTGTGTGTGCGTGTGTGTACAGAACCTAACACGATGGGTTGGTTGAGGTCTCTAGACACTACCTCATCCCAGCCATAAATAACTTGCTGCATTTGTGCTCTGAGCCCAGCCTGTAGCGTCTTTATAATCACTGTCTTTTCCCCCTCACCGACCTCCCTTGAAAGGACAATGTCAAGATAACACATCAAATAGTTACTCCCATGTGCGTGCACACAAATCCTTCCTGTGTTATTTCTAACACCTCACATGATTAATTTGGACATGATTCCGATCATCAAATTCACCTCTTGCCATTCAGGCTGTTTACTTTTATTCTAGGCCCGCTCCCATCTTGGGCAGGGAGATTTTGGGTCGGGAGAGGGGGCACTTCTGATAATCATCCGTTCTCCCTTTGGGCCTCTTCCACTGTTGTGTTTTGTGTGTCCAGCCTTGGAGACAGCAGGGATTTTGTTTAAATGGATTAAGGATTTAGGACCTGACCCTTTAAATGTTACTGACTGCAGGGCTTGCTTCTATGAGTCATACTATGGAACCCTTCCAGCAGTAAGTACTATGTTTGATTGGAAATGTTTGTGGGATTGGGCCCTTGAAGCCTCATTGGAATCTTAGTGAGGTCAATAAGAAGGCTCCCAAAGACTTCAATGGGCTTTGAATGCTTTCTGAGTAAGGGCCATATTCTGATCTCCATTCCAGAGTAACTTCTTACTTGAATGGAGTCACTCCAGGTATTTGTCGACGCAGCTGAGATCAGAATCTGGCTCTAAATGTCAGAGTTGCATTACCCTATGTATATCTCCTGCAAATGCACGCGTGAGTCGCATGGAGTCAGTGCAGTCTTTCACTGGCCATCCCACACAGTTTGCTCTGTAGAATCTCTTCAGAAGAAACTCCAAATAATCCAATGTCCTTTCTGCTCTGCATGGGACCCAAGCATGTCCTGATGTCCCTTCCTCACAGTTCCCTTTGCCGCAGCCTCCTCTACATGGTATGCACCTGTTGCCGGCCTGCCGCTCCAGAAATAACTGCCGTACATGTCTGCGCTTTGCATGTGCACCTGTGAGTGGCATGGTGCTATGGAAACCGAAGATGAAGACAGTGTTGCTAAATTGCAAACCAAAAATAAACGTTCCTTTCCTGAGCTCGTCAGAACAACTCTGCCTTTGCAACAGCAGAAAAGCGTACGATCCTGATTTTCAAAAGTAACCCATGATTTTGGGTGCCCGACTGGAACCCCTTGAATGTGCATCCACAGGTTGGAAATCAGGCTTGATGAAGGCATCTCAGGTCGAGTACCCAAAACCAGGAGTCACTTTGAGAACCTTGGCCTGGGTTTGAAGCCTATACCCCTTGTGGTCTCTTTGGAAGCTCACCCTCGTACCAGTGACACCATCTCACAGGGCTTTGAAGAAACAGAGGAGTGGAGTATCTCCAGCTGGACTTTTCCTCTGCTGGCATTGCCTAGGGCTCACAGCAATTCCCCACTGGGCGCTGGATGATGAAAACTAGATTTTTCTTCAGGCAAAGCCAATAATCTCCAATGGCTAGCCCAGCTCAGAGAGATGGATGCTTAGGAGCAAAATTTGTACTTTATACCCCCAAGCATGTGTGGGAGGCAGTTACACTGCCAGGCAGAGAGTTTTCGGAGGGTTGTGCTTTCCTGGAGTTCCAGGAAGTACATGCCCCGAAAGGTCCTTAGGGATGCTGCAGTCTGCTCTCCTCTCTGCCGCTGGGCAGTGCTGCTGGCTGGCACAAAAGGGGGGCAGGACCATGGTCCCACCCTCTTTGAGTTGACTCGGGGGTCTGTCACCATCTTGGCCAACTCAAGGGATGGAATCAGGGACTGTCAGAGCTCGAAGTATGTGCTGCTACAGCTTGAACTGTAGGGCTCAAGTCTGCAACGGGGGTCTGTAATACATCCCTGCCCCCTGTGCATTGGGAAGAGAAGGAAGTGGGTTGCATTTGCTCTCCTGGAGGCGCTCAGAGAGATTGTGATTATGCCTAATTCTTGCCAGGAGGTAGATTCCTCTTTGCAGTCTCCCAGTTGCCGCATGTAGAGACAACGCACAATCTAGTCCTTCATCACAATATATTTCACTTACAGCCGTTGCGATTGAAATGGTTACAGCTTCACCCTCTGCCTAAGGAACGCGGATATTTATCCTATTCTCTGTACTTTACCCAGAGAACATGACTGTGATTTTAATGGCTTGCAACTGGTTAATGGAAAGATTTTAACGTGTGACCAAAGTACATGCCCCCTTTTATCTGGAGAGCTCAGTATTGTTCCTAGAAGTGGGAGGCATAATCCTCAATTTACAAAACATGTCCAAGACACTGTCAAGGGAATCAGTGGCAAAAGTGGGGTTAGAATCCAGGCCTCCAGATTCCTAGCCATGTGATCTAACCACTAGACAGGAAAGTAAACACTTGTTCAGTGCACGAGGAGGTCCAGTGCAAGCAGCAGGAGATTTGGGGCCAGTAGATGTACATTCAGTTCCTATCTTTGTCACTGATCCACTGTATCACTTCAAGCAAATCGCTTAATTTCTCCATGCCTCAGTTTTTCTGTCTGTTAAATGAACATAATCATGCTTTTAACCCATTTTTGCAGTGTGCATTGAGATTTACCCACTGAACGCACTACAGATGAGCTAACCCTCCCCATTTGTGAGGACAGGGTGGGATAAGTGAAATAGTGTCTATTTTCCCAATTCTTTTTACATAACCCACGTCTGATTCAATTTGAGTTGTGATATCCCAAACAACCTTTTGGATGCAGAACTATTGTGTTTCAGTAGCCCGGAGCTCATGGTTTTCAAAGGGCAGGGCATTGGGCAAATATCTTTATAAAAATTAATCTTTTCTGAACTGCTTAATAAAATGGAGAGCTACCCTCTCCCCCACCATTAATATTTGGGGTGAAGGGAGTGAGAGCATATTACCGGGCAAGGAGAAAGCAGAGAGTTTAAATGCAGTCAGCAAAAGGGAAGGGCCCACCGAAGAGTTAAGTGACAGAACCTTATTCACTCATATGAATTAATAATTGATTCAGTAACAAATCACTAATGTTGCAGTAGTCATGGTGAATAAGATAATAAATGTGTCCTGTCCAGGGAATGCAGTGTTGTTAGAATTCAGCTGAAATTATTCATAAATGTGCTACTTTTCCTCATCTCCAACTACTGCTAGTTTAGCTTTTCTGTTTAATCTTCCTAAGCTGTCACATTAGATGGTAGAGCCAGTCACATTCATATACAGTGGAATATTAAGGGGAACTGCGGAGACATTATGTCAAATTTCAATAGATAATAGACACAAATTGGGAAACAAAGAGCCTCCATCCCTTCTCCCACTTCCCTTCTGGCTTAAGTAAAACACACACACATACACACACACTCTATCATGCTCTTAAAAAACCTGCAGATGTGATTTACCTGGCAGAATATCTGATCCCTTCTGGTACCCCTGTCCACACACAAGACTTGACGCAACTCAATGTGGGAGTCTTTCCATTGACTTTAGTAGACTTTGGATCAGACCTACAGAGTAGAATCAATGAGTCTTTCCAGTGTCTTCAATAGTTGTTGGATCAAGCCCGTAGAATGAAATTGGCCCATGTGCAAATCCCATGCACCACTGTATGCCCTGAGGTTCACCAAGGGGAACATGGATGCTAGACAGAAGGCCTGGGGCAGTATCTGTGAGGAAAAGCAGCAGCAGAAGTCTGGGGAACATGTAGGCTGTATAGGCAGGGAATTATTGAAGAGTAGGTCATTAACACTGGAGGGGGCCGGAGGAAGATGGTGGATTACTGGAAAGGATAAAAGAAGTATTGAAAGACCGGAATACCAGGGAAATAGTGGGTACTAAAATGTCATTAGTCTATCAGAGAAAAGCATCACGAGAACTAATGGCTTTAGTAGTAAAGGTGATTAGCCACTGGAACAACCTACCAAAGTAAGTGGTGGAGTCTCCATCTCTTGGTGTCTTCAGACCAATCCTGGGTGTGCTTCTGGGGGATGTACTTTAGCCAAACACAGGTTATCAGGTAACCAGAGAAATTCTATGGTCTGCGTTATGCAGGAGATCAGATTAGATGAGCTAATGGTCCCTTTTGGCCTTAAAGTTTCGGATCCAGGTGACTGAGGAACAATGGTGGATGAAAGCAGAATGAAAGGGGCTGGTGAAATTAGGAAAGCAGTCAGAAGAGCCATAGGGATTAAACAGAGTCAGTGGGGAAGCCAAGAGAGAATCAAGAGAAGGTGAAAAATGGTGGTTAGAAACCAAGAGGGCAGGTGCATTACCTGAGGTAAAGGTAGAATGAAAGGAAGCTGCCAGAGCCTGGACATCTAAGGAAGAAGGATACTGAGCTGGGGAATCACATCCCTCCTCTGTCTAGGGTTGGATTGAAAAGGTTGAAGGGGCTGGGACTTGGGATGGGGGCTGTCTCACCCTGAGCCAGACAGCAGGCTAATGCTAGAGGTGTGCTCCCCCTCCCCCACACTTGCAGTATTCAATTACAAACAGAGGATGTCGCACTGAGGGGGGAGTGCAGGCATTTATACCTGGATTGAGGGCTTTTACAGTCCCCCACCAACTCTCTAGTCTTAAAAATATTCATACTTCGCACTGCTCTAGTGAGTTCCTCCAAGGATCTCAAAGCCCTTTACAAACATGAAGCATGGTGTTCCCATGATGTACCTCGGGACTCGCCTCATCCACCCACTGAAATCCAGACTTCTCTGGGGTGGAACATGGCAGCTATTCAACAGCCTGCAGGTTGATATATAAGGCTAGGAAGTGGAGAACGCTGCAGCTATTTGAAACTGCAGGGAGGGTTTAGCCAAGAAGTACACAATTTCCTGAACTGGAATTTGGCCAACATGACATTGTCACGCCTTCATTCTTAAGAAAGGAGCCGTGGAGTCTGCAGTGATCACAAAGGATCAAGACCCTTGGCTTTCTCTCCTATCCTGAAGGTCCTGGCGTCTGATGAACAACTCCTCTGTAATCCTAGCAGAGAAGCGTGATCTCCCTGCCTCCGTCTGAATGACCCACTCAGCTGGCTGGGGAGAGCAAGGGGGCGGCATGTCTCTGGGATGGGGCAGTGATGTCAGCTGGCATCCACATGGGTAGGCACGTGCAGCCGAGTTGCCTTAATCTGCTCCTCCTAAAGGCTCCGTGTTCACTCACACTCCACTGCATGCTTCCTCTCCCTTGTAAATAAAACACACCTCCCTTGGACCGTTCAGGACCAGGCGGTTGGGGAAAAGAAAAATACAGTATGTTAATGAGACCCCATTCCTTCCCCCCGTTCCCCCCGATTTTTTATTATTTAGCTATGGTCATTCTCTGCTGATGAGGACACAAGGTCCCTTTAAGTGAATCCTGAGTCCTTCTTCCTATAAGGAAGGGAACAGACAAAGTGGGAGTTAAATGGAGGAAAGTGCATGGGATGGAGCCTTAGGCTGGTCATCTGGTACTGTCCACCCCTCCTGGGTCTCCACTACCCTGCTCCCCATATGCACAGACTCTTCTTTTATTCTCAGTCAGTTATTAAAAACGTGGCCATCCCTGGCTCCCAGGGTCAATATGTTGTTTTTAAATTTAAACATGAATTTCCATTTCATTGAGCCTTCAGGCCTAATGAGATGTGCTTTGACAGGAGCAGCTAGCTGGAAAAGGCATGATTGAGGAGCGAGCCAATAATATTAACGCACAGCAGAGAGTGCACACAGAACGCCGGAGCCACGAGCCTTGATTCGCTCCTATCCGAGGCTCCGGCAGGCAAGGGTTTGTGCTGCAGGCCCTGCAGTGAAATGTCAAATGCATTTAACCATCTGTGAGCTCTGCTAGGCCTTGCCCAGCGTGGAGCGTCTACAAGAAATGCCTTTGGATTGGGATGGGGAAAGGAGGCAGGGAGGATTCTGGGAATGGTTCTGCCCAGCTTACAGGGGTGTTCTGAGGCTGGTTTGGAGGTGATCCAATCCTATGGCTGTGGGGGCTATAAACGTATCTAGATCAGTGGTTCTCAACCTGTAGTCCATGACAACCCCCTCCCCCCGGGAGTCTGCAGTTTACCTCTGCAAAAGACTTTGACTGAAAACGGACTCAACAGAATTCAATTACATTTACAGACAAAAGATTTCCAATGGGGTCTGCGCCTCCATTCAAAAATGTTTTGGGTCTGCTGATCTAGATAATAATAATAGTACCCGGCTTGTATCTAGCACTTTGCCGGCTAGGTGGAGAATCTGTGTCCCAGTCCAGTAGGATCTCCAAACAGCTGTACAGCTGCAGCAAAGACTCGGGTGAGTTCAACCTGAAGTGTTGTACGTGTTGGAGAGTGTCATGGGGGTGCAGACTGTGACTGGCTTAAACCAGGGGCTTGAAGTCCTGAAAGGCTCCATCCTCTCCTAAGGTGTTATGAAACAGCCCGTGTTTCTCAGTCTGTAGCTGAAAGGCACTGCTGTAGTACTGACAGAGGGATTTCTGGAGAGGCGCAGATAATTGCGTGCAAGTTGAGAGGTCTGTCCACACTAAGGCCGGTCACATGTTTTCTGTTAAAACTGCTTTCGGACGGAAAATTGAGGTTCCAACAACAAGAACGTGTTTGAAGGAAGTGTTTGTTTTCTGCAGAAAATACCCATTTATCATCAAAACTCAAAAAAAAAAAGGTGAAAACCAAACATTTTCAATCTGTGTGCAAAAAAGGATTGGATTTTACAACAATAGGCAAAAGTTCCAGGGGAAAATGTCAATGAAACCCATTTAATTTTCACTTTTTTTTAGGGAGAGGGAATTGCAACCATCTGTAAAATCCAAACCTCCTGAGGCTGCAAGCCCTGTAGAAAATGACTCTCTCATACCATTTGTGGTCTTTCTTGCTTCTGGCTCAGTCAAGACTCAATTCAAGAATAGCCTTCCTCACAGTATTTAGGGTACAAGTGTGAAAAATCAGGACAGGGAGTAGGGGGTAATAGGAGCCTACGTAAGAAAAAGGCCTGAATATCGTAACTGTCCCTATAAAATCGGGACATCTGGTCACCCTGACAGTATTTCAGTGCTTTTGCTCCAGGCTGGGAACCCTGAAGGGCAAATTCAGCATCAGAAAAAAATAAGAAATACATCAGCCTAATCTTAAAATTGAAAACTACATCAGAATGATAGTGACTAACAAAGAGTCCTGAACAGTCAAATCTTTTGAAATGGGCTGGTTATGGAGCTAGACACAGCTTTGGGGGAATCCTTGGGATTTTTTGGGGGGAACGGTTTGCTCTTGATGTAGCCAGTCCTCAATCACATGAGTAACATCACCTTTGTGAGTAACGTCTTTGACCTCAGTGCTTGTGGGAGCCAACCATTCTTCTGAGCTGTAGCCTGGGTGTTTGGGACCACAGCTTGCAGCATATTGTTCTGATGAAGCTGCCTGTTATATGAGGAGACTGGACTCTCTGACTCTCCGGTCATGTGTTGCTATGTATCGTGAACTAGGGGACTCTATGCTAGTGCTGCTTAATTTTCAGAGTAAAGACCATAAACTGGAAGACCACGGTAGAGCACACAGTAGATTCCACAGTTCTACTATATCCCATTCCTGTTCCTTTCTCACACCCGAAGGGAGCCCCTGCAGACTTTCCCGTGTACCCCTGGACATTAAAATGTGACATGAGGCTTTCAGATTCCAAACCATCACCCCGTTGTGCTTTTTCCACCCCTTCCCTCTGAGGTTCTCCAGAGCACTTTTATAGCTAGGACGTCATTAAGCCTGACAGCTCCTCTGTGGAGGCCAGGTATTCAGCATTGCTGATTCTCATGATTTGTTCACAAGTCTGGTGATAGTTGATGTTTTCTTTAAAGCTCCAACCCCGGGAAGTTTGTGATTTATTTAGAACAAACCCCCCAAAAAGTTTCTCGCCTTCACGATTGCAAAGCTGACTGAAAATGTGAACCTGCAAGGCTCAAAAGCTGGAAGGCAACTAAAAGGACCCTAAGACAATATTTAAAGTTTTGTGATCTTTCAGCCGATCTTGTCATTTTGAGAGGGGAGGGGTAGCTGACTCAACATGTGTAATGCATGGGGTGGAGAGGGCTAGGGATTTTAATTCCCATTTTACACACAGAAAACGAGAGTGATCTAGATGTTAAAGAATTTGCCCAAGCTCATGCCAACCATCAGTGGCAGAGCGAGGAATTAGAACTCAAGTGTCTGAGCTCCCAGTTCCTCGTTTTATCTGCTAGACAACTCACCCTCCCAAGAGAAGAGATCTGAGCCAGGCATCATGGTAGGGACGTAGGGATTCGCTGCTTCCACACACACACCATTTTCCACAAGCTCAGTTCCATGAGTCAGCGTTTCTGAGGGCAGTAACTTACAGTAATAAACAGCGAGCGAACGCTGAGTTTGCTCGGGTAAATTTGGCTCTAAAGTGAGTGATGTACTTTGTGGTAATCAGGTACAGTTGTGATTTGAACACTTTAAAACCTGTAAAATATGTTCTCTGTCGGTTGGGGCTGGCTTGATTGTTTCCCCCCTGTAGCTTTAGCGGTTTTTAAAGACAGGATCCTTTATGGGGCATTCTATATTGTCAGTACAGAAAAGAGAATAGCGAATGTGGTGGTGGGGGGAGGGCGCGAATACAAATCTTCCAGTTTTATTGATTTGGGGGAATTGCAAAGGGAAGCTTAGAGACCTCTGTATGTAGAGTATGTGGGTAAATCGGATTGAAGTACTTGGCCCTGCACTGTATTTTTCCGGCGAGCTTTTCTGTTCAGCAGAATCTTGGAGAAGATTCAAACTTTTTCATGTTCCCTGCGAATTGGAGGCTTAGATCTCTGACCTTTTAAAAATCCATTTAGAGTCTCATCTTTCAGAGATTTAAACAAAAGATTTTAACCTCGAGGGCTCTCCTTTTACACTTGATGAGAAAGAAAGGATGGGAAAGAGTGTACGGCAGAAAGAAAGGAGACATAAATTGAGCTGCTGAAATCTGGCGGTAATTTTCCAGGCAGGAGAGGGAAGAAGGAGCCTGAAAGGATATGTGCATTGTGTGTTTAAATTAGTAGTGAGAAGTCGGACTGGGAAAGATGCTAGGCAGAAGATCTGCTGCGAAGCAAAGGGAGAGACAGAGCAGCTTTTGATATAGTACTGTTTTCCTCACTCAAATAAAGCTGCTTGTACAGTGGTGGAGGAAAGGGATTCTTCCTGTTTTTCCTTCCCATTTGTCTCCTAATCCAGCTTCTTGCATGCATTTTGGATATTATTAAATAGCAATGCTACCATAATAGCCCAGCGCATCTTAGCGAGACGAGTCCTACAAGGTGCAGGCTACTACCATCTCCCATTCTGCACCTCTCTGCTTCAGGCTCTATAGCAAAGTGATGTCTTGTTTACAATGTTAGAGTTGGCTGAAAATGAGTATTTTGACTCTTCCCCTCCCCCCCCCCCCGAAAACACACACACACACACTTTGAAACCAGATGGAATTTATCACAATCAAATATGTACTTTTGTCTACGTGTTTTGGGATTTCAGCAAAAAAAAACGGACATCAGACTTGGGGGCAGCGGGCATGAATGGCTGACCACCCCCAAAATCTTGGGAAAATCAAAAAACGGTGTAAAGGGAAAATGTTTTCTTTGAAATTATTCCTGAACAATCAATACGTTTCCTGACTGGCTCTGAGTGGAGTTTCACTACAACAAGGAGAGGGGGATTATAGCAATCCCCTCCGCCCAGGAAGGTAACAGACCCTCTCTTCTGGTGGGAAGAAGTAATTAATGGCAGGAGCATCTGTCAAGCTTGACTGACAATGAGAAACAGCCATTGTAAACGGGATTGCTCAGGATTCTCTACTGCCCCTCTTCCTCTGCTCAATGAGACATTAAGTGATGTGCCCAAGGCCAAACAGGAAGTCAGTGGTTTACCAGATTGGAAGCCAGAGGTTCTTGCCTCTCAACCTCTTATTCAGGCCTTGCTACCTCGTGTGACCAAAATTTTTCCCACCTCAGTAAACACTTGGGTTGATTCATATCTGGGGAGCGAGGGAGATCCGTCTGAATGTAAAAGCACTTTCTCCACCTTTAATCTGAGCCCTTCTTTGAACTGAGGTTTAGGACAGTCATTAATATTTACAAAGACCCAATGGAGGATGTAACCTGCACGATATCTCAGAAAAATGCCAACTCCCAGGATTGAGCCGCTTACAGGTCCAAGGCCCTAGTCATTATGTGAACAGATGCTATCTGGGACGCATCAGAGGAGATGGGGTTCTCCAGTGTTTTGGGCGTGGGTAGGGGTGAGAATTTGGCAGCTAAGCGGGAAGATGTTCTGAGTGATGCAATGAATGGCATGAGGTTTGGAGGCAAAAGGCCTGGTCAGGGGAGAAGCCTGGACTGACCAACAGAACTAGGGTGGGTTGGAGGAGGTGGTGAGAGGTGTAAGCTGGGGGAAGCTTACGGTGAACGTTGTGAGTGGAGAACAGAACGTTGAATGCAGTGGGGAAGCGATACATGATCACAAACCATCCCCTCTTTGCAGAGGTTAAAACCAACCTTCTGGCACATGTCTAAGCCGTGATAAGAAGTGCTCTTCGCTCCTTCCCTTCCTGATGGTCTGATACGAAAGGCTGTGTGTCCCCAGGCTGTTTTGGCTCCAAATAATAGCTCAAGTGTGTGGAGAAAGGAGCCGATTTCACGTGTAAGAAAAGCAGGATGACGTTCCGTCTGGGAGGCAGAGACGGGCGTCCCTGAAGGATCTGCGGAGGGGTGTTTAAAACAAAAATAACATGGGAGGTTAAAGGAAAACTGTGCTGATTAGCTAGAAGGGGCCAGAGACTCAACTGGTGTAATCCAGCATAGCGCCGTTGAAGTCTCTGTAGTGATGCTGAGTTCTACACATCTGAAGATCCATCCCAGTGGTTTATATGACCTTCGCCCGGTGAAATTAAGGCCACGTTAGGGTGCAGAAGCGGGCTGAGGGTTGGGGTGCAGGGCCTGGCCAGGAGTTAGGGTGCAGGAGGGGGTTCAGGGTTGGGGCAGGGAGTTGGAGTGTGGAGTGCTCACCTAGGGCAGCTCTCGTTTGGTGTGAGGGATGCAGGTGGGGAAGTGGGGTGTGGGGGTGAAGGAGTCAGGGAGGGAGCTTGGCTGCGGGTAGAGGCGGAGTCTGCTGCAGGAGCCCCAGGAGCCGGCAGGACCAAGCTTCTGCCCCGGCTGCTGCCCTGCCCTGGGGCTCCCTGTCGCTCGGGGCCCCGTGCCAGGGCACCCTGTCTTTCACTGTAAATCCATCTCTGGTGGAAACTAGCACCGCGGGGTGAAATGGCCTGCCTCAAATCACGCAGTGACAGCATCAGGAAAGGAGCCCAGGGATCTCTGACTCTGTTCTGCAGCTCTAACCACTAGGCTGCCTGTCCTCCTCACCACTTTGTGTCATTTTGAGGCGAGGGGTCCTTCTCTGTCTCAAAATGTCATGGGACTGTCTGACGTGCGTTCAGTTTTACTCTGTAAAACAAATGTCCAAAGCTGGGGCCGGCTGGTAGCTCCTCTTTTGACTCCTTGGGATTTACCATTCCTCCCCTTCATATTTAATTGTGGGTATGAATAACCAACATATCATTTGGAGGGCAAATAAAATCCAGGAAGCCCTGTTGCGGAATGGGGTCATAAACCAAACATCACTGCTGGAGAAAGGGGAGGTGGAAAAACCCTCGTCTTTGGACTGCCTGGGAGAAGCCAGCATCCCAATTGCCAAGAAAAAAATTGCACTTCTGTCACGCCTGCATATGAGGATCTCCACACTTTACGATGATAATTAATGCAGCCTGGAACACCCCCAAGAGGCAGAGTAGTTAAGTAACCTAGGACTCGTTTTATTACTACGCTGTAGGTCTAGAACACACATCCCCTGGCTACAGAAAGACAGCCGGACAGCAAGACTTGCTTGGGAAATGATTGACTTTTTTCCCCAGGAAAAATGTTGACTAAGCCGCACTTCATTTTTAATTTTCCTCAACTTATTTCAAGTTTGCGTTGAAAACCGAAATGGTTTCAATTGCTGAAAACTGAAGAGAAAAAAAAAACACCCACGTTTGTTTGCTCTTATGAAAACCTGAAAGTTTTTGATTAAAATGGTTTGAGAACACGTTTCCAGATAGTCAAAAAGCCATTTTCCATTGGGAAAAAAAATGTGTTGTTGGGAAATGTTCAACCAACTCAACTGAAACCTACCAGGAGAATCTTCAGTCAATGTCATCAGTATGAAGTCTGTGACACACAGCTGAGGAATTTTAATTTTGTGTTCAGATCTTGCACTGCTTTGCCAGGAAGATGCCAGCAAATTGAAGAGTTCACATAAGAGCAACCAATGATGTAGGGCTGGAGAGGACAGATTTATGAGGTGAGATTAAGAGAGCCAAATATGTACAGCTTGGTCAAAAGATGGTTGAAGAGGAGAGGATATTTATATCCATATATTCTGCAAGAGCATAAATTCCAAGGAAGGAAATGAACCGCTCATACTGGTACAAGGGGAGATTTACAAGGACTTGTTGTAGGTAATTAAACAAAGGAAAATTTCAGCTCAATGTCGAGAGAGCTTTGCTAAGGGGTAAGATGATGAACATAAATAATTACCCCATAACATGCTCAAAGTGCTGCAATAAACAGAAGCTGACTAATCTTCACATACAACATTTCTGGGTATCTAGGGCAATGTTCTTGTTTATTCCCTTTTGCAGATGGTAAAATTAAGTCACAGACAGCCTGCTTCTTCACTTGCTAACATTGGCTTCAGTAGGGTATCTCCTGAATTATAAGCAAAAGGAGAATCGGGCCAGTTTAAGGAGCTTGCTCAAGGTTAACTATCATGGGACACTTTCTGAACCTGTTGACGCTTGTCTCCACTAGAAAATCAAACTTAACTTGATTTTTATTGGTCAAGTTCGCTGAAGTGATAATGCCTGGTCAGTGCAGAGAAAGACAAGTTGTCTTCTGCATCCTGTCAGCTAGTCATGGGTGAATCTTACTGGGAGCATCATTTTACCACGAGTATCTCACCCAGTGCTGAACATAACTGGTCCATTTCTGCACAGACTGGTCAGTTGAGAAGAACATTTGATTCACCTGATTCAGTTGTGAACAATTTCCTGTGACATTTCTATTTCCTTTAGAGAGGGAAGGATAGCTCAGTGGTTTGAACATTGGCCTGCTAAACCCAGCGTTGTGAGTTCAATCCTTGAGGGGGCCATTTAGGGATATGGGGCAAAAATCTGTTGGATGATTTAATTGGGGATTGGTCCTGCTTCAAGCAGTGGGTTGGACTAGATGATCTCCTGAGGTCCCTTCCAACCCCAATATTCTATGAGCCCATTGCAGTTAAAGGGGCTCATTTTCCCCGTTTTGCTTGTGCCCAGTTACCTTCTCTGCAGAATAATTATGAGATACTGTCATTCCACTTTGTATACATGAGCGATGTTAGCAGACGTGGAGGGTCATTTGCTGCAGGAGTTTTACAGTGAGCCGGGAGCAAATCTGGGATTAGAACCCCTAATTGGTAGCACTGTGACCAATCCAATGAACAGGCTGAAGTCTTCTTGCTTGGGACATCTAATTCCCTGGTAGCTTATATAGAACTCTAGCAACAGCTCATAAGGAACACTCCCATATTGACATAGTGGGGCTGGAAAAGGAAAACCAGTGCTAGGTATTTTCCATCTCTGGATAGGTCTGCACTGCAACATGAGAGTTAACTTCCAGTTTGTGTTGGATGGATACGTGCTAGCTTTGCTCAAATCGGCACACTAAAAATAGAAGTGTGACTGTGGAATCTCCTTCCTTAGAGGTTTTTAAAGTTAGGCTTGACAAAGCCCTGGCTGGGATGATTTACTTGGGGATTGGACTAGATGACCTCCTGAGGTCTCTTCTAACCATGATAGTCTATGATTCTATGACTTGGTCAGTCTCTAGTCAGGACAGGAACCTCTGTGATCTTTCTCACTGTGTCTGGAAAGTGTTTCATACCAGTCAAGAGGAAATCAGTCTCTTCTATGCCCTGCACAATGTCTTGGACAAAAAGTATCATCAGACACGTAAATGAAAATGTCATAAGCGGTTTATAAAAATGGGGGGGTCACTTCAAATCAATGCAAAAATATTCCACAGTGGAGTCATTTTGATTATTAAAAAAAAAAACACATTGCCTGAAATAAGCAAAATTTCAAGCTAATGGGAATCTCATTCATTATTTAATCCACTTCTTATCTGAAATGTACAAAAATGGAATCTAATATGGCGTATGTATGTTGTTGTCTTAGCGAAAAGACAAGGGGCAAAGGCCTGCAATTTCACTTAATATATTAAATCCAACTGCAGGCTTTGAGCCAGATTAATAACTCTAGCGAGCTAGAAAATCCCAGTATATATTTTTCTAGCTCCATGCATGATGTGGCTTGATTCATAAGCAGCCCCACTGCTGGGCTTTATTAAATACAAATAAAACATCTCTTCTATTGCAAAAGCCCACAAGGTGACAGAAAGAGGGGAGGGGAGAGGGTCTGTCTTTGCTAGATAGGATATATTTTCTTTGGTTTCTTTGTCCCACCCTTCTCCTCCAAAATGTGTGTGCATGTATACACACTCAGACATAATAATGTGTGTGTAATGTGTTCCTGATGACCAGGGAACACTTGTGAAAAGGGATCTGAGACCTTCTTACCCTCAAGTGGCCATGACTCAGTTTTATGTCTCACTCAAAAGAAGACACCTTCAGTATCGCAATACCCACAGACTGGGCAGTTGGTTGCTTGCTGATGTCCGTGGACTACAGAGTGACACATGATCAGTTCATTGCGGAGTCTAGACCTCTGTCTGATGCAGCACTGCCAAGCCCCAGGCATGATCAGCGGCTCCTGCATGTCATGAGATGATTTTAAAAATCCCAGGATTAAAAATAATAATACTGAACTTTAGATTCCCTTTCCTTCAAGGTTCTGTGCCTTCAAGATCATGTTTTCAGGAGTTTGTCCAGTTCTTCTTCCTTCCAGGATTAGGGCTTTAGAAAAAGCCCCAAATATTGTGAAACCATGATAGGATCCCCAGGGTGGGCAGGGTTACAAATTATGGAAGGGAGTCCTGTTTAGGGGATCACTTAAACATATGCTTTATGTCAAATTAAGGGAGTGCTTTGCCGAACTAGAGCCTCCATAAGCACCATACTCAAAACGTTATTGGACTCAGTACAGGAGTAACTGGGTAAAATTCTATGAGCTGTGATATACAGGAAGTCAGACTAGGTGATTTAATGGTTGCTTCTGGCCTTAAAGTGTCTAAATCTATGCAGATATACCATGCTGGGGTCTGAGCTTCTGAGCAGAGCTAGGTCTGTGGTGAGTACTTGGATGGGGGACCTCCAAAGAGATATAGAAATGCCCAACTTCTGCAAGAAGGTCCATGCTGATCAGCCCTTCATTATATTACAGTAGCACTTAGAGGCCTTAGCCAGGTGTGCGAACCTACTGTGCTAGGCACTGTACAAACACATAGTGAGAGATGTTTCCTTCTCCAAGGAGTTTATAATCAAACAGACAAGACAGACAAAGAGAGGTGTTATCACCATCCTGCAGCTGGAGAAGTGAGGTGCGCAGAAACCAAACTCTCACAAGGAATGAAGTGATCCCTATCATTTACACTGTATCTCAGGGATGGTGCTGAGTCAAAGTAAGGCTCTTGCCATGTTCTGATCTTTTGTGTCCCAGTGACTCGATGAAAACAAACAAAGGGATCATTTCATTTCATCTACATCTAAGAAAATTGAGTTTGAATTCTACTGGAAAAAGGCAGAATAACCTCACAGAGGTAGTACATCCAGTGGCTTTTATCTTGGCTGACTGAAAAGATTTATAGAGTACTTTTATTATGTGAAAGAAAGAAAGCTAGGATTGCAGATTATCAGATATTAAGCTGAAAAAAAATAGGAGAGTAGTGCTGTTTTGTTGTTGTTGGCTTTTTTAAAATTGTGTGTGTAAGTTATTTAAAAAACACATTAGTTGCTTGATGGATTTTTCCACTCAATCTTGGAGTGGGTCCAGGGATTCCAATCCGTACCGCACTGAGCTGATGGAAATGATGGTTAAAAGGGCTGAGGAAATGGAAGTGATGCAAGAGGAAGAAATGTTTTCTGTTTGTGTCCGCCAGATGCATGTTCATGTTTCTGGCTGGGGGTTGCCCATCGAGATGATCCTCTGTCGTCACTGCATTTACCTCATCCTCCTGGCAATAAGTGAGAGTATGAGGAATGTCAGGTGTCTGGGACGAGGAATAGAGAAGTGTGGCCAGGCCTATATCAGGGTGCAAAATGGGTGTGGAATGTAGTGTCGTTATTTATTGTATTGCGGTAGTGCGTAGAGGCCCAGATCACGGATCGAGCCCAATCATGCTAATCCTACACTGGATGGGGAGGACTCCAAGTTACTACAGAGAATTCTTTCCCAGGTGTGTGTTTGGTGAGTCTGGTCTATGTGCTCGGGGTCTATCTGATTGCCATATTTGGAGTTGGGAAGGAATTTTCCCACCATTCATAGACAGAGACCCTGGGGAGGCTCACCTGTCTCTTCAGCATGGGGTGTGGGTCACCTGCTGGTTTGATTTAGAGTAAACGGTGGATTCTCTGTCACTTGAAGTCTAAATCAAGATTTGAGGACTTCAGTAATTCAGCCAGAGGTTATGGCCTATTCTAGGAGTGGGCGAGTGAGGTTCTGAGGTGTTCCATGTGCAGCAGGTCAGACTAAATGATCATGATGGTCTCTTCTGGTCTTAAAATCTGAGCCTATGAAGCAAACATATGCACATAACAAATTGATGATTCCTACCCACAAAGGGCTTACATCTAAACATATGATGGGAGGTGACTGGTGACTACAATGAATGAGGGGAGTGCACAGTCGTTTATAGTTGGTAAGGAGTGACGCTAAAACACCAGCCACCTAGTGATGGTAGGGTTGTAGATGTCATGACTAAGGTAAGCTTCAAGGAGGGAATTCAGGGAAGATGCTGTAGCAACCTTCTATGGTCTCTATCACATGCTCGGTAAGCTCACGTGTTGGAACATTAGAAACACCTGCGATATATATGGGGTTGAGACAGCATCATTGGCAAGATATTTGTCTGGGCTACACTACACCTCAGTCAAAAAAAAAGCAAAAGTTCAGTGATTTTAAGGCCACAAGGGATCATGTGGTCAGATCTCCTGAATGACAAAGAGAGGAGAATTTCACCCAGGGTTTCTTGCATTGAGCCCCAATACCTTGTGGTTGAGCAAGACTAGATCTCTTCTCAATTTAAAAAGTCCAAGGGATAGAGAATCTGAGCTGGTGTCTTTAGTTTGCAGGGTCTATGTACATCTGTGTGTCATATAACATATACAGTGTGTTTTTTCAATAAGTCTGCTAAGAAGGACACTTTGAAAAGCTCAGGGCTTTCCAAACGTGACTATGTATACTGCAGAGGCAGCAGCTGAAAGCTAATTTGAAAAATTCATGCTGGACAGTGGGCCAAGATGTGCCCTTTAAATGATGGCCAGTGACCCGTGAAGAATTTCCTGAGTGCAGGGGGACCTCGGTGGAATTGTTTTATGCCGAGAAGTGTGCGGCTCAGCAGTTCCTATTCGAATGGTGGCACGGGGTATATTGCTTTCCTTTCATTCATATTATAAGAGATGCTTCTAGACCCAAACACACAGTTTTGTAAGAAATTTAAGTTCAGTGGAAACTTCCTTTGACTTAAAGGAAAAGAAAAATCCCTTTTGACTTGGCACATTCCCTTGTGCTCTTTGTAACTCAACCATTGCAACTTGCTCCTTCGTGTCCCTCCATATGGCTGACCTCTTCCAAAGACCTGCCAATGCCAGACATTAGCAGATTGAGGAAGGGATGGTCTTGTGGCAAAGGCACGGGCATTCATGAGACCTAGGTTCATTTCTTGGCTTTGCCATGGGTTCCTTCTGGGGCCTTCAGCAACTGACATCCCTGAGTTCCTCGGTCCCCCTTCTGAAAACAAAAGGGAGCAACACTTACTTTCTCTCGCCTTTTATCTATCTTGTCTTTTCAGATTATTATATCTCATCAATAGATCGTAAAGGACTTTACGAGGAGGTTAATCTTATTATCCCCATTATACAGATAGGGAAATCGAGGTGCAAAGAAGGGCTTTAATTTGCCCAAGGTCACCTAATGGACCAATGGCAAAATAGAGACTAAAACCCCAGGCTCTGGAGTTCTAAACCTGTGCTCTCTCCACTAGGCTGCACTGCCTGTATAATAGTCTATGATGTGTGTATAGGCTCTGCTTCATGGATGTGGGGCATTTACCTGACCACATCCCTTTTAAATAGCAGGTTACAGCTCATGGACTAGTCGTCAGTTCCACGCTTGTTTTGTTTCTTTGGGAAAACCAAACCTGTCCTTGGGCATAATTTCACCTGTTGAGGAAAGGGGTCTTTCAGCCAATTATAACAGTGAACCCCACTTTCAATTCAAGTTGAATGCTGCTTTCAAATCAAAACCCCAGCTCCAAATCTGGGGGGGGGGGGAAACCACAACCCGACTGGAACCATTCTGAGTATCTCTCTCATCAGCGCTCTGAGTTGTATAGAAAGGCACGAACGCCCTTGAACTCTCGGGACAATTCTCATCCCAATCTCAGTCTGAACTCTGATTCCCAAACCCATCTCTGCTTTTCACCGTTTATAAAGGCCTTGTCTACCTAGAGGAGGAAGGCGGAACAAAAACCAATGGCTGAAGCCAGACAAATTCCAATTAGAAATTAGGCACAGAGGGTGATGAACCAGGTGGAACTGATGGATTCTCCATGTCTTGGTGGCTTCTAATCCAGACTGGATGCCTTCCAGGAATGTGTGTTAGCCGCACACAAGTTATTGGGCTCCATGCAAGGGTAAGTGGGTGACATGTAATGGCCTGTGTTATATGGGAGGGTGTGGGCAGACTAGGTGATCTACTGATCTTCTCTTGCCCCAAACTCTTCAAATCTATAAATCATATCTTCTTTTAAATCCTGCTTTAAAACGTACGTCTGCCTGAAGGCCTACAAACCCCCTTCTGTTCTATCCCTTTCTGTTATTTTTCATATAGCTCTGTGTCACTCATTGCTGGTGGTAACTGAGCACTTTCTAGTGGTGCAATACAACTGTCACGGTCATGGGTGGTTTGTTCTATCATCTCTCCCCAGGAGAACTATGTGCAGTCCATTGGACTAGTGTTTGCCCCCCACACACACTTTTTCTAGGGCAGCAAAGCCTTCACAAAGGGGGGGAGTATGTATATGTGTGAGAGGTGGGGTGGGACAAGCAAGGGAGGAAGCTTGAGAGACGCTTGATAAATTACAGGTGAGCAAATAATTTGTCGGAGAGGGGTTGCGTTTAGCCCAATAATCACTGTGGTTTCTCTCAAGGGTATTTTCCAGAGATGAAGCAAAGCCGGTAAGTCTGTGGGAAAAGAAATTAGAGCACTCATTAAACATCTTTATTTTGTTTATCTTAAATTGCTTACAAGAAAAAAAATTTTGTGCCAAAACCAGATACGTAGATGAGAAATGAGCCATCACTGTAGCTCCCCACCTACCTCATCTTGCTAAACTTAACCTCTCCATTAGATCAGCCAATCGGTAGACCATAACCAAGCTTTAATGGCAGTAAGAGGGAAAACCAATTTAGTTTCATAGAATCTCAGGGTTGGAAGGGACCTCAGGAGATCATCTAGGCCAACTCCCTGGTCAAAGCAGGACCAATCCCATTTTTGCCCCATATCCCTAAATGGACCCCTCAAGGATTGAACTCACAACCCTGGGTTTGCTCAAGCCACTGAGGTATCCCTCTCCCCCCACAAATCCTCTGCTCAAAGTAGGACCAATCCCCAATCAAGTCATCCAACAGATTTTTGCCCCATATCCATAAATGGCTCTCTTAAGGATTGAACTCACAACCCTCAGTTTAGCAGGCTAATGCTCAAACCACTGAGTTATCCCTGCCCTCCACACCCCCTTCAGCTTCTTTGACTGGAACACATCTGCAGGACTCGGGGCAGACGGATCAGACATCTTTTCTGGTTGTTGTGCCAGTCTTTGCTAAACATCAGCAGCCCATGATCTCTCCACAAATGTCCCTCTACTACCGGTGCTTCATGTTAAGAGTTATTGCGGATTTCATAGCAGATGTTGTCATGGGCTGGATTTGTGTAACAATGAGTGTGTGTCACCCTCTATTGGTGACAGTAAGGGACCTACTTTTTCAGCTACCAGCTAAGGCCTTGATCTGTAGCTATAGAGTTAAAGGAGTGTGGTTTGGAATTGAAGTGCCGGGAAGAGAGAGAGCAACTTATTTTGAATCTGTTTTATTCCAGATATGTATGTATTATACTGCACTATGTTTTTAAGTGGGCCTCACAATACAATGAGCTACCGTGGATGCACTGAATATTTAGCTCAGAATTATCCATCTAGCTGCAAGAGTTTTGCATGCATTGCCCTAAAATTGACCCATCCTTGTTTAATTTACTAATGTGCCAACATTTGAAGCTCTGGCTGACCTGCCATGGTATGGTGTTGAAAATACAAAGGTACAGAATGACCAGTGCACTTAGAAAAGCATTAGACTGGTATAATAGGTTAGGCTGGTGAGACGCACACTTCTCCGGGGTTTGGTCAATGTACCCCAAGTATTATCGTTAGCTCTCTCCTTACATATCTTCACCATGATCTATAGCACCATTCGAGTACTATGCACCTCAGTCTGGTAATGCCTCTTACTATTCCTTGCCTGCCTCCCCTCTCCCATTTTCACCAGAAAATGTCAATTTGTCAAACCGAATTTTGTATTTTTTTTTATTCTTGTGTGGGAAAGGGTCAGTTTTGACAAATTTTCCATTTCAATTTTTTTTAAAAAAAATTAAGTTATGAAATTGTCAAATTGTGACCTGTCAACATTTTCCAAATGAGAAGTACCAGTTTTTCCCAGTTCAAAACAACTGTTTACTTTGAAACAAGCTCATGTATAAGAAAAAGGAAAAGTTTGCAAACAAAATCAAACATTTCAAAATTATCCAAACAAAACATTGCAATTGGCCAAATCTGAAATACTTTGGGGAATTTCCGTTTGTGAAAAAATGTCAAGATTTTGACTTTTCATTCTGATTTGGAAAGGGGAAAGTTTTTGAAATCTCACAAGCTGGGAAAATCATTTCCTGCGCAGCTCCAGTTCCTGCCCCCCCCCCCAATTCCATTCCTTGTCCTGCTGAAGCATCCTTTGTCATTCCACTCTTCCCCAGACTAAATCGCAGTTACCCCGTGCAACTCATTGCTCCATGATATCACCTGTGGCCAAGGGCGTAGCAGGATTAAATAAAAACCTTTATATAGATAGAATGGTAAATATTAAATATAGAGCAGAATGGTAAATATTAAATATAGAGCAGAAACAAAGATTTTAGGAAAGGATCTAAACTTGCTTGCATAAGTCAACCTGTATCTTTTAGAGGTCAGGCTGAAACTTTCCATGGGGACAGATTCTCTCATTACTGCCTACTGCAGAGTTTCTTGTACATAGACCTGAAGCAGCTTGGACTGACCAGAGACAGGATACTGAACTTGATGGACCCTGGATCTGAGTCACTTTGGAATTTCCGTGCTCCAAGAGAGGGTATAAAGTTGTGTTAGGTTAGGTGGTGTTGAGGCTATATCCTAGTTTTGAAATAAATATCAACCTTTTAGTCCTTGATATTTACCGGGGGGGAGGGGGAATCATGAACCCCTCATAAATAATTCAGGCTTCTCCATCTGTGAAAACGTTGGGTTTGGCTCGATTTCTCTCATAAGCAAAGATCATCATCTGCTCTAGAAAATAAAATGAGTAGAATCTGTGTTGTGGAGGAGGATTTGTTTCCCCAAGCGATGATTTTATTTCAGCAGTCCAGAGTTAAAAAGCCCAATCCATAAACTCTCCTGTACAGCAAATTAAACTCGCTACCCTGCGTCCCTGGCCTTGCAAAATGAAAGTAGCATCAGGCTGCTATCCTGAAACACAGGTGAACAGGAAGAGACTTGCTCAGACCTGCCAAGCTATGCCTCATCAGTGCCAAATCCCATTAGCCGCGTTTGGTGAATGCTGGTAGCCAATCCGAAAAAGAGGAGGCACCAGGCTTCGAGGTATGAGATGGCGCATTGAAGCATCGCAAAAACACCTCCTCTTCTGGCTTCATATAGGAATTACTGGGTGGAAGTTCTATGGCTTCTGTTGTCTAGGTGGGCAGAAAGGGTGATCACGATGGTCCCTTCTGGCTTTACAACCCACGGTCCCCCACACAATGGAAGGTTTTGCCTGATGTGAAAATTTACATTGAAAGTGAATGGGGGGGGGATTCCTTGAAGACCTTTTGTGTGTAGATTGCAGAGGACAGAGAGGGCTAGGGAAGAAAGGAGCTTTCATGGATGTTATAGCCTTCAAAGCTATCGGGAGGTTGGGACCTAAGCAAAGCTGTTTTTATACGCTCCCCTGAAATCATGAATGCACCTGAAATCATGAATGCATCTGGCCCATTACTTTGTTTCTCTGGGTCTCAGTTTCCCCATCTATGAAATGGGGACCGTGATACTCAGCTACCTCAAAAGGGTTTTGTGAGACCTACGTGAAATCAGGTTTGTAAAGTTTTCTATAAAGGTTGGCAGCAGCAGAGGTGGGAACAGAGCATAGGCGTCCTGGGCTATCAACCCCATGTTTATACTTCTAGACCATGCCTGCTCTAAGAGACTTTTCTGTGTCACAGACTTCCAGGTTGTGGAAGGCTTGGCAGGCTTTAAAAGCCCTTTGGAAGTTTTCAACAAGCCATAGCTCTAGTTTAGTAAGCTATAGATCAAGTTTTAAAAAATCCTCTACCAACCGCACTGATAGGGGATGGGTGAAAAATACTTCTGCTGCTGGTAAGCTTTTAAAAACAATGTTGACAATTTCCTTCTCCTTCATCTTGCTCCTTAGATCACAATGAGATCTATTGAATAAGCCAAATACGATCATCATTTGTCAGGCCGTCATTGAATTAATGTGCGGAGGAGATTTTTGATTGGAATCTATGAGGTCAAGCATGCTGTCTCTTTGGTTTTGCCAGTCTCCTAAAACTCCAGATATGCTCATGAGATTTTGCTCAAATAATCCTGTTTGAATATACCTTGGGCCATGCAAACTTTTAGCCCAAAAGGAATTTCTTTCTCAAAGTTAGGAGTGCCCGAAAAAGCCAGGTTATAATGGAAACCTCATTACAACCTTAATTGTGATCTGCTTCATCGTGCTTACTATAATATCTAAATCATATGTAGCTACAGTATATAACTGGCGTTGTCCTATGTAACGACTCACCTACCCAGCTCCTTCTCTCTTGCACGTTTGTTCTCTCACTCATTGAGATTAAATAAACACTGGGGCAATTAACTAATGATAAGGAAGATTCCATTCTATTAAAGACTTGAAGGTGTCAATTTTAAAACAGAAAAACTTCCAAAACAGACTCCAACGAGAAGCTGAGGAATTGGAATTAATTTTCAAATTGGACACTATCAACCAAGGATTAAACGAAGATTGTGAATGGCTTTGTCATGACACTAATTGAATACATTTTCCTAGTTAAGTTCCCTTCAGAGGTTCTTATCACCTGTCAGACACAGATCCACTACAAAAAGTTTTTTTTCCCTCCTGCTGATAATGGCCCATCCAAATTAAACAGCCTCTTAGAATTGGTATGCTAATGTACAACTTTTTTTGCTTTCTGTGCATATAAATGCATCTATCTTCTGTGTGTTCCATTCTATGAATCCGATGAAGTGGGCTATAACCCACAAAAGCTTATGCTAAAATAAACTGGTTAGTCTCTAAGTATTCCTCGTTTTATTTATGAAAATTAAGCAACATTCAAGACTTGCTGACACTGTGGCCTTTTGCTCGATTCAAGTCCAAGACATGGCTCCATTATCATCTGAACATATTTGGATTCTGGCAAGTTTCAGATGATCTGTTTTGTGGAAATCTCCTCAAAAAGTTGCTCTGAGCGGATATGGCTTCCTTAGAGAACGTAATCCAGTTACTTGTTTCTGAGGCTGATTCAATCTCTCCTTTGAAGAAACCGTTTCAGCATAAAATGTACAAATGATCACTCTTTGTTAGTGGTGTTCAGCTGGTGGTTAGTTCCTGGCAAATCTATTCCTTGGGGTCATAGTATGCTACAGAAATGTGGTTTGCTTGCTTTTCCCTGGGACAGTCAAAGGAATGAGATGTGTATATCATAATGCCATCCCAAAGAGCAAAGTAATGAGTAGTCCAGCTAGTCCAATGTGCAGTGTTAACCCGGTCCTGGATATGAGTCAACATTGTGCTTCTGTTGCCAAAAAGGCTAACAGCATTTGGGTTGTATAAGTAGGCACATTTCCAGCAGATCGAGGGACATGAACATTCCCCTCTATTCGGCATTGATGAGGCCTCATCTGGAGTACTGGGTCCAGTTTTGGGCCCCACCCTACAAGGAGGATGTGGCAACAAAAATGATTAGGGGGCTGGAGCACATGACTTACAAGGAGAGACTGAGGGAACTGCAATGATTTAGTCTGCAGAAGAGGAGACTGAGGGAAGATTTGATAGCTGCTTTCAACTACCAGAAAGGGGGTCCCAAAGAGGATGGAGCTATGATGTTCTCAGTGGTACCAGATAACAGAACAAGGAGTAATGGTCTCAAGTTGAAGAGGGGGAGGTTTAGATTGGATATTAGGAAAAACTTTTTCACTAGGAGAGTGGTGAAGAACTGGAATGGGTTCCCTAGGGAGGTGGTGGAATCTCCTTCCTAAGAGGTTTTTAAGGTCAGGCTTGACAAAGCCCTGGCTGGGATAATTGAGTTGGGGATTGGTCCTGCTTTGAGCAGAGGGTTGGACTAGATGACCTCCAGAGGTCCCTTCCAACCCCAATATTCTATGATTCTATACACCAAGCTGATGAGGCACTGAGAGCAACTGAAAGAGGAAGTAGTGGCAGGGGGGTGGAGAAGGGGGAGGTAAGATTTGGTTTTCACATAACTTACACTAAGCCATTGGTTTTGACAGGTCTGCCTGTCACCCCTCTCCTGCTCTGTGGAGTTGTCATGCATGCTTATGGAGCTGGGGTATCATAAGAGAAAATCATTTGTATCATACAGGTTAGAGAGACAAACCTGATTGATTTCCCCCCAGGAGGATCAATGAGTTCAGAAGCGTTCAAGCCCGTGTTTGAAGGATTTCCACCCTGCAATCTGAACTGCATTCACAGAGCACTGCACAGAATTTGCAGAAGACAGAGCTGGGAGAGAACTTATTGGGGTGGGTGCGTATGATTTGGCCAGGCCAGGGTTGTTCACTACACCATCTTCCACAGCAGGAGGAACGGTACATTGTACCAAGCAATGCCCACCCCTCCTCTCAAGAAACAAAGGCTGACATTGCAGGGAAGGGGAATAGAAAAAGAAAATCTCCTGGGGGAGAAAACATGCTCCTCCTTGCAGTTCTTCCTAGCTCTGGATTTAGTTGCTCTCTAGGAGAGTTGATGCAATGCCTGGCAGTTGGGGAATGGTCTCTCCAGCTGAGTCCTGCCAGTAAAACAACCCTTTCACAGGGATCAGCCTATTTTTAGCCCATTGGCGTCTGAATTCTGCAGAGCAGGGGTTCGTATGTGTGTGTGTGTGTGTGAGAGAGAGAGAGAGAGAGAGATGGTTATGAAAGCCCTGGCTCCAACCTCCTCACTTCCAGCAGGTTATTGTCTTAAATAGAATAACCCGCTTCCAATTCCCTGTTTGATCCTTTGAAGCTCCGGCTTAGCCACCTGATATATAATTTTCATTCCCCCTTCGTGTGCCCCTCCCCCCCAGCACTCTAACACATTATAGCAGGAACTAATTTTGTCTGGACTATTATTAGATCATGAGATCAGGGCAACATAGAGGTCGTAAAATGTTTCATTCCCTTTGAATGGCTACCGTGCCCCTATCAGGTACCATAACGTTAGGTTTGCTTATTGTGCAGATTGCTTGAGTTGCAAATTGCACATTATCCGGCTTAAACACCTGGCATTTACATTCATTATAACCCCGACGCCCCCCCTTTATGGCCTCCCTCGAGGGCCTTCCAATTGGTCAGGAGCGCAAATGAATGTTTTATGATTATGATGACTAATGTGAGGGGCTCTGAGAAAGAGAGGACTTCATGGAACACTTTGACATGAAGAAGTGTGCCGGAGAAGTGAATGTTTCAGTCATGACCTTATCTGGTTATGTAGCATTCGGCGTTAAACCAAAAAAGGAAGGCTTTAATTACAGAACAAGGAGAGCATGTCCCTGTCGAAGGAAGGAGTGGTTTTGTGCACTGCAAGTTGGGAATTTCAGGATACATCCCCGCTCTGTGACTGATTCACTGAATGACCTCAGGCAACTCACTGCATCATTCCCTGACTCAGTTTTCCCATCTGTAATGCGATCCCAGCCTGCCTTAAACAGAGAGATGAGGTGGGGGAAGGTAAAATATTTTATGGGACCAACTTCGGTTGGTGAGAGAGAGAAGCTTTTGAGCTAAAACAGTATGAATTTATGAATGGGGAGGGAGAGCCCCACTGGTAACCTTAGAAATACACCTATATTTAGCTACCCCGTATTTGGTCTTTCAAAAGAGAGAAGGCCAGATTTGTAAAGGTATTTAAGCACATAACTCCCATTGATTTCCATGGGAGCTAGTCACCTGACTAAAGATTAAGGGCCATGTTTTAAATGTCATAGAATCATAGAATATCAAGGTTGGGAGGGATCTCAGGAGGTCATCTAGTCCAACCCCCTGCTCAAAGCAGAACCAATCCCCAACTAAGTCATGTATTTAGGTTCTTGACTTCCTTTGAAACCAATGGGAGTTAGGCACTTTAAAAACCTAGCCCTTCAGTCTGTTTGGGGTAGGCGTGGCTTGGAGATGAACCAAACGATGAATCCTGGGTGTGCAGCGGGGTCTGGAGTTCGTTTTGTTGTTTACATCACTGTAACACCTCACGGCCCCACCTGAGAGCTGGCCCCGTTGTGCTAGGAGTTGTCCAACCCCAGACTGAAAGAGGGTTACAGTGTAAACGGACCAACCGAGAACGGATAAGAGGGGAAATGGAGGCACAGGCAGGTCAAGTGGGATGCAGTGTCTCCCCTGACTTTTAGCCGCTGTGTGAGAACAAGGAATGGGCTTTTATTCATAACTAGACATCTAAGGCCTCTGCCCACTGGGGTGTGGCTTTGAGTTTGAATTGCACAGTGGGCCCTATCTTTATCACGGGCTGCACTGTTAACCTAGATCCTACCCCTGAATACACTGCGAGCCTGGAACGTTCCTGATGATTCAGACCTGACTGCTGCAGTGTGGGGCCATGTCTCTTCAGAGCCCAGTAAGCTCTGGTCAGCAAAATTCCTGGGCGTACCTAGAGCCCACTGAAGTGAATGGTAAAATCCCCATTGGCTTCGTTGGTCTGGAGGGGGCCCCATAGTTTCTGCTGCTGAGGAAGACTGAAAGGGCCAGATCCTTAGCTGATGTAAATCAGCAGCACACCACTGAATTGAATAGAAGAGGACCTATTTATTCCAGTGGGGATCTGAACCACATTTCTGAAGGGTTTCTGTGCATATGCTGAGATGAGGGATGTGTTAGTTTGATCTGTGTATGTGTCAGGCTGTATTGTTTGGGTGTATGGGGTTGGGTAGTGTGTTATCTAGGAGGGGGTGGGAGCGGTGTGTGGGAGTTATTTTGGGGTAGATGTGGAGGTGGAGTGTATTATTCTAGTGTGTGTGTGTGGGGATGCGGGGTATGACTGTGGAGGGGGTGGTGTATAGGAGTGGGTGTGTATGATTTTCACGCTCATGGTTGTCTGTGTGCGTTGGGGTAGGAGAGTGACTATTTTGCGGGGGGTGAGCTTGTGTTGAGTGTGCATGACTTCAGGGTGTGTACATGCGTGTGTGTGTTGGGATCGGGGTTTGCTATTTTGGCGTGCAGGTGTTTAAGAAAAAAAAAGGGAATTCTCTCCCTTAACTGGACAGAAGCCAGAGTGGAGGCTTCTCTGCTGGGAATACCACCCAATAAAATGCTTTCATTAACGCGCATTACTCCCGGAAGACCCATTCCTCACACACGGACAGGGAGCAGAGGACACAGCTAGGAACCAGGAAGCTGCAAGCTAAATATTAACAGTCGTATATGCCCTAGATCTTGAGTCTTTTGGCATCGGGTGCGTTTTACTGTCTCCTTCCTTGTAGTCGAATTACACTGTCTCCTCGCCATGGCAGCCGGTCATCTCTAGCTTCAGAGAAGGAGCATCACTGGAATTTAACTACTTCTTGGCTTCGCTACCATGACCTCCAGCCAGAACCT